>CANUEZ040000189.1:2807500-3135000 GCA_948099385.1 Fasciola hepatica | reverse complement strand
AAGCCGCTCAGTTACCGGAGCCCCAGCTGAACAGTCGTTAATTCACTGCAGCTTTGTCAGTTCAAATCATAACATACTGGCAGCTTACTCAAGATGTCCAGTAGCTTTTTCCATCAGTTTGATGATATCCTTCTGACACCCCTTGATCACATCGATTTCCTGTATGTAAAGGGAGAAACACGTTGAGATGAAAAGCTCAAACTTCAAGTACAACCTAATTTAGAATGAATACAAATTTCAAGGTTTGTGAGTCGATTTTTAAGGATTTAGTTTTACTGAACTCACTTTTGATAGAAAGGTTTATACCACGTGTCTGTGTGATGAGGAGCATACACATACACACACTCGAAGAACGCATCCCCTCACAATATCCCATTTTTTCTGGACACTGTAAATAGTGGTGGTCAAAATCGACTTATACGGGTGCATCTCCCATACATCAGTTACGAGTCAGACAATCGCAAATAAGAGTTGATATAGTTCCAGCACACTACACACACTTGCTCGTTTTCAGTAAAACGAAGAAGAAATCTACGAATACCATGCAGTCAAGCCTAGAATACTCCTGCCCTGGAATTGAGTGTAAATGCCTCCCACAGGAAGCTCCTTCGTATCATTCGGTAAGCAGCCACCTATTTATGTAAGCAGAAGCCTGGGTAAATTCGACTTCCTATCCAAAACAAATCATCTACTCCTTGAGGGCGCGGAACATTTGCCAATAGAGACTCAGTCTCATACCGTAAATTGCACAGTTTGCCATCTCCTCCCCCCCACACTTGATGTGCATGTCTCCCTGGGCTGTTGGATAAAACTATAGTATTTCGTTCACGATGTACTGTAAACACACACCAGCGTCAGCTACGTCGATAATCCAATTAGATGATAGATGTACGTGATGCTCTTCATTCAACACCAGACAAATACTCTACCGTCTGGGTTCTTACATGTTATAATCACTGACAGTAATCCGCTGCTAAAGGGAGTGTATTTTACTTGCGGCTAGGGATGACCGAACAAAAAATTATTTGGTTGCAATTTGGAGTTCAAAGCGTCGCGTCATTTGTTACAAAGAGTAAGTAAATAAACATTGTTTACGACTCATAATAAGGTGTGTGGCGGGCTTCAAAAATAGAACCAATAACCCAGCACAAACACTGGACAAGGTTCTAAAACGTTGCGAGTCGCGTAGTTAGGTTCCACAATGTCAAGTCAACTGGAAAATACTGATGAACTTACCCTCAAATTGACCCTAGTCAGGTTGTCTGCGCTCCTAATGACTTCTCACTCTGTGAATAATTTACAGAATCACTCAGACTTCAAAACTTTAGACCGACACAGAACCAGTTGTCACAGAGAACCTTGTGATTCATTTTGCTGATTATTGATCAGTCACTTTGCTCTTGTGTTGTCCTGAATAGGACATGGAGGAGCGTATCCACAGCCGGCTCTAATCTCGAACATAAATCGCCTTTTGGGAAGTAAAATCTCGTTCAGCTTATAAATGCCAGTGTCTACGTAGCTCTGTCGGATAGAAGATACGAATCCTATGCAGCATTGCTCGAATATGGTGGGAAAGCCAGATCAACAATACTGAGTTAAGTTGTAATCTTGGGAACCAGAATTAGGACTAAGGACAAGGTCTCTAGTCTAAGGTTACAGTGTTTGGAACGTATGTTACATATGCCGAACGATAGACTTCCTCGGAGCAAGCAGTTCTCCATGGCTGGTGAGGGCTAAATGATGTATTGAGATCGTTAATTCATGGCAAGGTCTAAAGGTTTAATAGCCTCAATCAATGAACTAGGCCGTGGTGGACATGCGAGGATTCTGGGCTGGAATCCTCGAGATCTGCTTATTGAAACTTTGGAGACATTAAGCGCAAGGACAACTGCCACTACAGTGACGCTCTGCATTCAAATTCGTTCACGATCTACATGATTTTGCTGAACTTTTTGTTTTATCTTCGAGATGAAAATTGTTCTATTTCAAACTGGGTTATATGTTCCCAAAGTCTTGGCAGAGAAACACGTCCAGATTTGTTGCAAACAAAAATTCATTGGAGCTGGCAAAAGACTGACAGCTCTGACTGACGGAAAGTCTGAATACAGTGCTATTCCTAAGAAATATCCATCACAACTCTTATTGTGGTCTTTAGTGTCGTCCGGTAAATGCGCGGTATCCATGGTATTCATCAAGGCAGATTCCAATACGAGTATCTCCCCTTGCAACCTTCTAATAGGTCAATCTGTTGGCAGAAATTTGTGATTAAAAAAAGGCCCATCGCAGCCTTTCAATATTCTACTCACGACAAAATAATTGACCCGTGAGATAAATATCTGTTTCAATTTCTCACGTCTAGCACTGATATTCGTAACCTCATTTATCGAGAATCGAGAGGATTTTTGGTAAATCCGTAAGGTTCGGGGAGCACAGCCCCTAGGATACAGGGGCTCTTTAGACTGTCACTGTATCGTATTGTTCTGAGGACTTCAACAAGTTAACCAAATCCCATTTCGGTCAACTGGACGGAAGCTGATCACTGTCACTTTGAATGAGGCAGAAAAAATAAATACAGCAGAAAAGAAATCTGCTACATTCACCGTGGTTCATGTTAAGTTTTTATGTGACTTTCCTCTTGTCAATCAGAACAGGCGCTAAACAAAACAATGAAGAGTTGCAAAAAATATTTGTATGGGAGGGTGTATGTCTAAACGCGGAAAGTGTGGAGGGATGCGAATGACATGCAGATAAATCCTGGAACAGGAGAAGTGCGAAGTCAGAAAGAATCTTCTTCCCTAATTTTTCACAGACTCTTATGCACAAATCACAAAATTTGGAGATAAAAGAGCCCATGGAAATCAATGGAACACCAGTGATAATGGCCAGGCCGCAGTTTAATGTGATAAAATCTTCTTTAAGTAGACCAGAAAAGATTACGGGAGGACAATGGAGTAAAGTTGAGAGAATAAATTGGTGAACAAAAAAGTGACAGCTTGTGTCGCATCAAACTACCTTAGCCTACGAATTTGAAAAGGACAGTCTAAGCAGCTTTTTAACACAATCAAGAATATGGAAAAACAACTGTAAATCTGCACTGATTGTGTCGCCTAACTATTTGATCGAGCCAACTCTGGAAACGGGGACGTTGTGCTGATGACCGATTGATCATTGGGGTAAGAGAAACGAGAATGGGAGAAAGTACACCCAAAACACTTGGAACTGTTGAAATATAGATCAGAAACAGTCGAAGTGTTCCGAATATTGCGTAAGTTCTTGGGAAAAGGGTAAAGTCTGGTTGATTGGAGATGGACTGGCAAAGTACGTCGTCATTGGTGTACGTTAAAAGTTGTACAAGTGGTGCAGTGAACAAGTCGTTAATATACATGGGGAAAATGTAGAGAAAGGGACTGCATTGTGAAGAATACCAGAGGTGCTCAATCAGGGACTCGATAAACTAGTACCAACTTCGGTTATTCGAGTTATATAGGAAAAGTCGTACCCCAACCTTGAAGGTAAAGTGAGACTGACAGAAAATTACGACCTTTTATGAAGTAGATATCGGACAACCGATTCATAAACAGAGGAATAATCGAGGAAGATACAATGAACTAATTTCATGGAGCTATTCAAGCTCTTTGAAAGGAAATGACAAATCGAATCGAATCGAATGTGTCCATAGTACATTTGGTGGGTTTGCATACAAGTCGATGCGGAGCATTAGGAACAACACTAGAGGATCTCAGTAGGCTAAAGATAGCTTGCATGATCAACTTTAGCAGAGAATTATTGGCGATGGAACGAGAATGCTTTGGCGGACAATTGAAAGTAGAATGCTTGGGAATAAGTAACTCTGGTATGTGTTTCTGGGATGCAGGAATAACACCAGCATCGAAAGATCTGTTGATGGGGAAGCCATTACTCCGGATGGCGAACTTGTTTCATATGTGAGAAGATTGGAAGATAAACCATCAGGACCCATAGCAAAGGCCATTCTAGAGGTAAGAAGTAACTTGAGGGCCTTTTCTGAGGAAAATGGCTCTATACCAGTTGAAAAAGAAGGAAAATAGAATGGTAGGATATCCGATGAAGGATGAATAGGCGAGACGTTCAGGCTGTCGATATCTATTTCGCAGTTCTTCTGGGGCCCATTTTCCTCACAGAAGTTGGATTCCAATGCTGGAGGAGTTCGCTATTAGTGATACAAAAGAATTGGTGGGAAAATGTCTTATCCAGCGGTTGCGCCTCCTGTTTAGTCAGGATAGAGAGTGGTTTGACAGAAGCCTGGTCGAGTAGTTTATAAGCATGTTCTTTTTGCCTTTTTAAAGGTCTAAGAAGTGGAGAAGTTATTCTGCCGTTGTTAAGAAGTGCACCTTCCATAATACAACACAAATCAAACACTGCACTGTGTGTCTTCGTAAATATATCTAGCAGGCAAACAGAGCACTTGAAGAAAAACCACGAGGAAAGAATAGGAAGGGATCTTTGAAGAATGGTGATGTTTTTTCTTCATTACGACAGACGGGTGTGTAAAATGTGGGTCAAACATTGATGGGAGTGTAATCACTTGCTGAAATCAGAGATTTAAAATGTAAATGGAAAAGCTCTGGAATGTTGGTGCTAACTCTGTATAGAACAACATTTCCCCTAGTTGGTATAAGACAGAGGTTACTCAAACCAAAGTGCTGTGAGGGCGCGTAGGTGCATGGCTAAAATCTCCGACCACAGTGTACAAACCCTCTGACAGAAATGGGATCAGAAGAGAGATGAAAGCGTCAAAGTATAGGTTGATGTCATTCTGGGAGCAAAAGGTATTATGTACAGGTTACTAATCACAATACGTCGAGAAATCGAGAATGTACTATGGCTTTTACCGGTCACACAACCAAAGCTTTATAAGAGAAACTGAAGAGAGTGTCAGGCTGATCAGGTCAATGTAAGTTCCCACACTACTGCCTATCCTCTTCTCTCATTGTTTTCTTTCTTGACAAAAGCACTGAAAGTTCTAAAAGAGGACCATCTAGTCCTTAAAACTATCATTTTTTCAAGAGTCTTTGATGTAGGCTACATCAGCGTTCATGTTAAATCGAGGGCAGCGAATAGTGATTACAAGTGTCATCTTCCCAGATATTGACCAAGTGTGAGTGCTGATCAATGCGGAGACTGCCATCTTCTTGGGGTTGTGACTGAAAGGATTCTTCCAGCGAGCGTGCTTGCTTTTCTTAGTCTAGGTTGATTTCATCTGACTTGTACGAAATTGAGCTATGGATTATGTAACAATGTTTTATTTCTTATCGAAGTAGAAATTTCCCTCAACTAGTAAATTCTGACCTAAAATATCGCGCGGGTGATGCGGTGATCAAGTAGCTGATGTACGTAAAGAGATAGGGAAAGAGAACGTCACCCTGAACAACACCATAGTTGTTAGTTAACAAACTTGCACCAACTTTAGTACTTTGAGTTATATTGGAGAAGTAGTCTTTTAGCCATGAGACTAAAGGAGTGGGACAGTTAAAAGACTCTAGAAGTAGAGAAGGGGGAACCGAATCAAAAGCGGAGGAATAGTCGAGGAAAATGCAAAGAACAAGTTTTATAGAACTATTTAAGTTGTTTGAAATGAAATGCCAAACTGAAGCAACTGCATTCAGAGCGTATCTGTTGGGTTTGTACGCAAAATGTTGGCCATCTTTTGGAACAACAAAATAGGGAAGCAACTATGAGACTGAGACCTGATGTGACAGAACCACCGGCGAGCCCGGCGAACCCGGTGAAAGTGGATCGCTACCTGTTAGTACGGAAACACTCTGGTTCGAGTAGAATCAGACGTGTAAACCGTCTTCGCACACATCCGCGTCGAACTAAAGCTCACTAGGAATTCCACTGGAGCTCACATAGGAAAAGCTTTTCAAAACTGTTGAGTATACATCAACCATGGGTTTAGTGGTGGAATTTCATATCCAACACTGCTACTTCGAAATCGGCTTTGAAAAATTATGTGCTCCCAGAAAACTAGTCTTATAAATCTAGTATTGGAAAAAACCATAACTGATTCTTCTCGCAACAAGTGTGTGTCCACTGGTGAACGGTCAGCAAAATAAACAGATCTGGTTGAATGTCTCTCGCTTGAAAGCCTAACCAATTTGAACAAATGTCTGCGCCTGTTTCTC
This sequence comes from Fasciola hepatica, assembly GCA_948099385.1. Taxonomy (NCBI): domain Eukaryota; kingdom Metazoa; phylum Platyhelminthes; class Trematoda; order Plagiorchiida; family Fasciolidae; genus Fasciola; species Fasciola hepatica. Next base: position 3,128,836 of record CANUEZ040000189.1, on the reverse strand, counting down.
AGTTGTAACTTACGTTACTCACTTTCTTCTGGAGAATGAATCAGTGACGTAAAAAGCAGTCATCGATGCAGAAGCAGGTTTGATTAGGGAAGTAATTTAGAACTTCCTTGAAAGATTCATCCACACGAATCCACCAGCTCAAGGCTGATAGTCGCGGTTGTGACTTCTGTTTGAACACTGTAGTCTTGTTTGTCAACTTTTACGTAACCCAGCAGGTGTGTTGTATTGGCCCGATGAAGAGTACCGAAAAAACAGAGCTGTGCTTGACACTTGTGGTATTCTAAAACTCTGACTACGGATATATTCCAATATTTGGAACCTCTGTTTTGTCGGTGACACACCGTCATCTGGCTGTGACCGTTTTCCGGAAGTGAATCTAATCAAAAAGAGGTATCGTGGTCACCCTAACTTCCGAAAGTTTTATTCATACATGGAAGATTTGTTTAGAAACCAAATTAGTTGCGTTAAACAAACTTTCTCTTGTACCGAGTTGATTCCGAGTTGCTATGTGAACTTTTGTATGTGAAAAATAATGATAGATTTTTCATTCCCTACGTCATTCCGGCTTCTCAGGCCATCAACATATTTCCCTTTATTATTGTATCAAGTACTTTTGGAAACTTCATACTTCTCAGATTCAATTTCCGTCGCATACGAACACACACGCACATCGTTTTAATTCGAAAAATCGGTTGGATCCGAAAGTGCACCAAAACAGACTCACATTTTTCGCTTACATCAAATTACTCGTCCTATTTATTACCTTAACATAACTGATGTGCACTTTTGTATGGACTATCAGTGGTTGTGTTCAATCTGTCTGTTGTTCTAGAACATCTTCAATTCAATAAGCTCAGAGTGAGAAACCACAATAGACATCGTAACAGATCAGAGATAAGCACACGTGTGCATAAAGTGCTCCACAGAAACAACCCTAGGAGATAGAAGAACTCTTTAACTGTCAGCAGAACAGCAACCAGCGGGGAAAATTTCATTCAAAGCGTGATTATTATTCATCGCAAGATGTAAGTCTTGGGGAACGGCTAGCAAATAATTGTCAAATATGCTATCTGAACGTAAATCGCAGTGCTAAATATATAAAAGTCTAAAAAGTTAACCTTGCTCACTGACAGTGCCCAAATTAGTCGATGATACTATCTTCGGATAATTAACATCTGTTTTTCCAGAAGCTACTTCTTGAGAGATTCTAACACGAAGATCTTCGTGGTCTGTGCTGGAGTCAGTTTATTTGTGGGAATCGTTCAGAGTGAAGAAAGTCACTGCCGACACACTCCAGCCAGTTTTGTTCAGCGCTTCAGTATTATCCACAGTATTCACACCAAGTGTGAGACAAAACAATCACGTGGACGATCTCAAACTTGCAGACGTGAATGGCGAAGTCCGTTCACATCACTATTGGTTGCATTGGCAGTAGTAGTCTTTGTTTTTGTTGATGTCGTGTAACTAGCGATCAAAATAACGGGACTTTTCTACCATATTTAACAGAATCGGGTATATTATTGTCATTATTAGTATTACTATTACTAGGTTTCTTCCATTTTTGTTTTATGTACAGAAACAGCAATGGTCGAGGCCAGTTACAGGATCCCGAATGAGAAAGGGAATGGCGGCTGCAGGCTTCGAACTTGAGACCATAATGACTTAAGTTCAACCTATTGACATTTTGAGCACGATGGTTCAAGTTTGGGGTGGTATAAAACGCGTAAGTAACACTGCACATCCAGCAACGCATGTTTATCCCACTATATTTCCCTTCCGGAGTGTTTCCCAGTACCCAAGTTGCTTTTCTATCTAACTGCTTAAATGTGGGTAGATGATGGTAGTCCCCTATAAAGCCAAAGTTTTCAAGTTTCAAACCCCGAAGATGAAACCCATCTTTGGTATTAGACAACGCTGCTTTGAATCATTTGAATATGTGCACATTAGAACAATATGCTTTCGACTGTCTCTTATCAAGAACATTATTCATCTGGACACTGTGTATGTAACGACCTTGATTCTTAGTTGGTTGTTTTATTTTCCTAAGTCAGCCGACCTTATAACTCATTAATTAGTGCACACCTGTACTCATTGCAATTATTCACGGCCAGAATACAGTTGTCCGCTTGCTGTACGATGGTTCTTTCTCCTCTCGTGCGCTTTCCTTTTTGGATACAAACGTACCTCCCTGTTAGTTACCACACCCGACTTATTTATGTATAATGTTTCACCACCGCGAGTCACGTTGCGGAGGTTGCCGTCTGTGCATTATAACGTTGTGAATCTTTGTTTATGAAATCCCTTATATACATTCAACTCAGGTTCCTACGCTGGACTGAATGCAAACGGAGTTCATAAGAGACTCTAGTGTCTCATAGATGAGTGGCGTGGACTGCATGGTCTATTTCTACCGCCAGCGGGACATTTGCACTCTCAACAGTTATTCGACGACCCAATGATTGAAAGCCTAACTATCTCTTCAATATATCTGCAATAAACTTGGTTTCCTGACAAAAAAATTCAATCGACGTTTAAAGGGAATATGTGGTGAGCCGATATGATCACTAACGAAGTCATTCGAGAACCGTACACCTCGGATCGTGTCAAAAGCATATTGCAATACTCGGCTGTTGAATGCTTGTCCGGAGAAATAGGCTTCCGTCATTTTCGTATCTAATCAGAAGAAATTGTTATCGGATATCATTCCGCTGGAGAGCCAATGCCGAGTGAACGAAAAACCCTTCGATGAACAATCAATGCTGAGAGATATGGTGGTAAGTTCACAACAATCTGATCTGTATATCAGGAGTGTGAGTGGATTCTCCTCTTAGAAGATTTGCGACTAGCCTACAGAGACATATTGGCGAATTCCCATTATCACTCCTCAGTGGACCCCTCTATGTGGATCATCCACTGACACTTCTGAAGTGCAAATTGGTTTGTCGTGAGCAAATACCTGCGAAGTGTACGAGTATCTGAATGAATGGGGAGTAGAGGATTATTAGATACTCTTACCTGATGAACAGCAATAACCTTGAAACAGGAGCTGTGCTTCCGTGAAACTTTGCGTATCCATTTGCAGAAATTGCTGAACCAAAGAAATGACAGTAAATCTACAACGGCCTTGGGATGTATTCCATTCGGGTCATTGACTGACAGCTAACTACAACACCAGACTCACTGCAGTTTTATTACAGCCCACCTGAAAATAGATATGAATTCACACTCTCACGCAACTTCATTTTAAAGACCGATTGTGATCATCGCACTTCTCATAGAATTGTCTTGTTGTCACGTCTGTCGAATGGTTTTCCTCTCGACCCAAACCGTGTACGTTTGCTACCATATTTTATGAGTTTTTCGAAGTTCCTTGGGTGATGTGTACTTTTCTAGTTATTTGAGGCATTGATGCGTGTGTTCGACTGATTACCTTATAGTACACGCAGATTAACGATTCTACTTTCTCTGACTAAGGATTCGAAGTTCATCTTCCAAGAGTCACGCAACCAGTAGACCACAGTCGGGCACAATAGTAACACCCCAACCTATAACAAAACTCAGTGACAGGAAGGCTGGAGTTATCCGAAATTTTCGATCTTACTTGCTTCGGACTAGTGTAACACTCGGTTATTCATCTCTGAGCACGAGGTTGACTGACTATATCACAGTCGACAATTTTACCCAAGGATGAAGTGTTAGTTTGTGTGCAGTCGTGAATACTGAGAAGCACTAGACGCTAGATTTCTGGTGTCTCTCTGACTGTGAACTAAAAGTTCGGTTGAAGAAAGACAGTAACTGTTCGGTGACAAATGTACATCTTGTTCCCAGCTCATATCGAACGGAAATCTGAAAATGCGTTTATGGTAAAATATTGCTTAACTATTTTACCGTGTGCTCGTTTCAGTTGAAATAATTGGTTCCCATTGGCAATCCCCCCCTACTATATAATGATCCACATCACACTGGTTCGTACATTAGTTGTCCCGTAGATAATAATAATAATAATAAGCTTGTGAACTCTTCGGTTTTCCTCTGTTACCGAGTGGTGTAATAAATTCATGCATCCTAAGGAGTGGTGCAGGATATCTTGCATACTTTCATAGAATGAATGGACCACATCTTTATTAAAGACTCCATTACTGAACAACTGAATCTCAGTATATCATGAAAGAATTTTGAATCATACTTCATCTTACCATTGAATATGTAATAAATTAGGCCTTATTGATAAACTGTTCGTTCTTCCTGCGAAACGATCTGTGAACAGATTCGCTGGATGCGTTTACCCTAGAGCCACACAGCATGTGCGGATGAACCGCGGATGAAAAGCTACACAACTTCTGCTCGCGGTGACAGTACTCTCATTCCGTCTGATCTGCTCATTTTACTTTGTGTTTTTCTACCAATTACTGTAAAGATAGTTCTTTTTCTTATTCCCCATCGTCTTTTTTATTTTTCTTCTTTGCTGCAAAACAATCAGTACAGATAAACTGTTGCATGGTGACCTGGAGTATTCCGTCTGGAACAGTCTAGTTCACTCAACCGTTAACCTCGCGCTTCTGTACTCTGATTTCAGTTACTGTCTTCCAGCATCGGCAAGTAAAGTGCAAAAAGAATCGAAACATGAAGTGAAAAGAGCAAAAACAAGGTAAAAAGCGAAAATCACGAAGACAGAGAATGAGTTTGAGTGCAGCTAGGCCATTGGCAGCGACATCTAGCCACATCATCTAATGTCTCCAGCCATCTCTTAGGCAAGTCACGTAAACCCCAACCCAGAAGCCTTACACATCCTACTTGACCAAGTCCACTGGCCGATGTGGTCTGTCTGGAACAGGTTTGCTTCGACTAAAAGAGCCTAAGCAATACACTGTTTACGATCAATATACTTTTTCCGTTCGTATGCACGACCTGTGTTGATCTCAGTGACTGAGAAGATAGATGCTCGTTGTGCTACAAATTACCGATGAGCCGAAATACACGATCTCTAAATGTATCCCCTCCAGTACGAGCAAACGCAGTCTGCAGAGAACAAAATAAAAGTTACATTGTTCGTTGCCCAGAAAGGAATTGCTTTGTAAGAGCTTTAGTGAAAATCTAGTCTATCTTGTGACACCAATAGCGGTACTGTAGTGACACTAAAACCGCTGCCACCAAAGACCGAGGATAAAGTACTAACGTGCCGCGATTTTTTCTCATTTACCTTCAGATCGAGTATGTCCTTTATATAGCAGATGCGGGAGAAACACAGCAGTGACTTATGGAACATAGTCCAGACAAATTAGTTGAAGGAGATAAGAATGCAACTGAACAGTTAACAACAGTTGTGCAACCCTAACTATTGACTTCCACCGCAACGTGTCGTATTCCAGGTTGAACTATTACGTGTCCCGTATCGATTTCAGCTAGATTCACATTCCTCTCATGCAAAACCCTAGACCATAATTGGTCGAAAGCATATCGAAATACCACTTGCCCTTAATTAGGTGAGATAATTAGAAAAATTTTATTTTTATGTTACCAAGTACTGCTTTCTTTCTATGGATTCATCGGCAGAAATGAAGCAAGAATCAGATATTTTATGAACCTCACAAAACTTTTGGTAGATGGTAGTCAAGCTGTCATCAGGGAAAACTCTGGACATTGCCTAACTAGACTCAAATCTTGCCGCCGAATATCCGATTTCCATTTGGTGGTTTATAATCAAATACAACGTTATGTCATAAATATTAAATATGTATGGTATACCAACAACAGTTTTTCTATTCAAGCAAATGTATTACCCCTCGAAAATAAATCCACTACCTGAGTTTTATTCTACAAATTTAAGCCGATTATTAGGAATGCATGGAAATTTATAATCACCTGTCAATTAGGACATGTTTATAGTGGGTCAAAGAAAGCCGCTTTGCCGGTAACGAATAGACCAAACCGGCAAATCCAAATGCAAGCCAAACACCCAGGTTACCATGGTGATTGTCGGTCACAAATGTGTACATAATAATCAAACAGTAAGAGAGAGAGAGAGAAGAGAGAGAAAAATGGAAAGAGAGAGAAACAGAAAGAGAGAGAGAGAGAAAGAGAGCGAGAGAGAGAGAGAGAGGCAAACGTACCGGGCGAGAACCGCAACGGAAACCTATCGTTTCTAAACACGGGTAACTGGGCCGGTAACGATAATAAAGTAATTACCGTTTGTTCTGCAGCTGAAGCAATTGACATGGGTTAGAATTCTGTCCATGCAAAACAAGGTTTTCAACTGTTAGATAGGTGACCCCTCAAATATCTGAAATTAGGGCATTGATACTTTAATCAACCATGAACCACAGGCAGAAGAAAGTATAACTAATTCGAAAGCACCTGGCTGCGGACCAAGCGGATACTGCAAGAAAGAACACTGAAGAGTAACGTTGAACATTTTATACACGGATAAATTTCGCTGCTCCTCATCATCTACACGTTGCATATCTTATAAAAGTATTTGTTACAACTGAAAGGCTTCTTCGAATGAGAGTCACCTAACACGTAACACCGTGGGTAGCTCCAGGCCACAACGCCACCGACTAGGCAACCACCAGCATCTCCAATCGCAGATCATTTACTGGACAAAAGGCATAGGTTCGACCGAACAACGCGTTCTCCGTGACCAGTTCACGTCTACTGCAGTTTCCCAAAGCAATGGTAATTCGGAGAATAAATCCTAGAGTGTGCAAACAAAGTCTTATTTGTCTTCCCGGTATTGCCCTGGTAAAGCAAGGCTTTTGTGAAACAATCACTGGTAATGTTACTTGTATAATGAAACTTAATGTTACGGTATAGTCTAATATGGACTTGATGCAGCGAAATATATCCGGATATAAAATGCGCACCCTTTAAACTGCCGTGATCGCCTCCATATTCATTGTGGAAAACGTTGGTTCCAAATTGGTACTACTATCAAATAGTCCGATATTAGCAGAACTCAGACAGATAGTAAGATGGTCCAGGTTGAGAGAATTTGAGTAAGACAACAATCACGACAATCAGTCCAACAAAACAACAACACTGGTAAAATGTTTTCCTAGCACGAGGTGCCTGGATAGCAGATAATGGAGATCTACTTACATTTTCTGCACCCATAGGTTCATCTCCGCGAGTTAGAATCAAATCGCTGACCCATGGCTTAACAGGAACTATCACGATAGGGCCAGTCTGGTGAAGTGCAACAACTGTTCCAATGATACACAGAAACTGTTCTGGTTTTCACCACTGGACTAGCCTCATCTCTCAGTTCCCACTGAAACGAACAGCACACGACTGGACGCGACCCAATGGGCTTGTAGCTAGCTGCGTAGTTTGTGTGACTGGCCATACCGTGACAGCTATGCCTGTAGAGCAACTTCGCGGTAAGTGGAATGTAGTAGGTCCACTTCCGGCTCGCGGTGTTTGACTTTCAGATGCAAAAAAGCAAACACATTTTCCTTTTTCTGAAAGTTATTATTGGGTAGAAAAACAATCTCAGTGCTCGTTGGCACACAACCAAAAGGAAGCCGGAATCAGGAAATGGTATTATGATTAATCTTGGTGCAGTGCGTGCGTGAAAACACATTGCACGAGTGATCTCGAATTTCTTGTCCTTGTGAATCATTTAGCTTGGTCAATATTAGCTCTGTCCATCACACTAAGTTCGTGTAGGTCAGCAATTTGATCAGATGTTCTTTTCTGAAGAGTCCACTAGGGCAAGACAAATGTAATTTGTTGATTGTTCATCGTGAGTTAGTCATAACTGAGCTCAGTGACGACGACCTTGCGGTGCCTAGGTGAAATATTGGCAGTACGTAGATGGGTGAGCAAAGTTTTTCAGAAGCAGAAGACCTTTTCCATGGTTGTTTCCCTCTCATCTGGTAAGAGTACGCATACCTGATTAGCGATCTTGACCGCAAAACTGGTTGTGTGCATCCGAGGCGCTTCCACTCATCTACATACCAATAAATACCGATGTGGTCATCAAGTGTTGCCTTATCTTTACACTGGGAATCACGATGATGTTGTGCTATAGTTTCCTAGTCATTAAACCGAAAGGTGGAAGAAGACTAAAATGAACCATATTTGTAATGTGTTGCAATGTTTAGTCACTGGTAGGTACGCGTGTCAAAAGTGTTCCTAATCTGAGCGTAAAATGAATAATACTGTGCTGAAAACTCAAACTGCTCGTGTCATTGGCCCGCATAACCGAGTTCACTTACGGCAAGCAAACACCGTTCGGGTTGGTCATGTACTCGATCCGTCGACTGACGTTTTTCTCGATGGTACAAGCACTCTTGAGCAATATGCAACGGATTCTCAGTTTCCTGAAAGGCTTTTTCCAGTATAGTTTTGCTCTGTTTTAATTTGTTCATCTCCTCAACCAGATAATCTGTCTGCTCCAGCAGCTGAGATTTTAGGAAATAGATATCACTAATCCTTTCACCTGTATAGTGGATGGGGTGGAAAACCGGACAAATTGAAACGGATCAATAAATTGAATCATGTAGTCAATCTATCTTGTGAATGCAACAGTGTTATCCATCACGGCCATCCACTAGTACCACAAAGAATTCGCTACTCGATATTCAGTTAGTTCATCAAATGGAGCAGATAATTTCATATCGAAGAATATATACGTATTGATTATTTCAATATCAGTACCGAAATCATTGTCACCACAGCTTGTCCCTAAACTGTAGAACTGAAGGTCGGTAAGCGAAAATGATACAGTGTGTTTGACTTAGTTGAGCTTTGATGTGACCTTCAAAACTTGTTTGACTAGTATTGCTTCACTTTAGAGTTACGCACGTGTCACAATTATAGTGCGTGAACTTCTTAAAATTTCTTGGGTTCTGAGTCTAGCAATAGTTAAATAAATCTAGGCCAGCGCTTGTCGAACGGTAAAACCTTCGTCCCCTCGGAGTTATGAGCAGCTTGTGCTTCACCACCGCCAGTCATGCTGGTAGTAGACAACAATCTCTTCCCAGCCGAATCTTTAAAACGCCTGACCTTCTTTGGAACCGCACGGAGTTCTCCTTTCTTGGTCTCAGGGTCATATACAAGCGCTTTTTGATATCCAGTAACACCTTGTGTTCGGAAAAGTTTTTTATTCACCCGGAGTTTTGGCTACTTCAAGTAAACTTTCTCAAGGTAGGTTTACAGTCTTGTCCTGCGAAAGGTTACCTACGGTAAAGGAAACTTTGTATCTCCACTTGTCATACTTGATTGTGCACTGGCCTCTTTTCGTTATGAGCACTCATTTTCAAGTATGGAATGAAAATTTTCCTGATAAGTAGACACCTTTCAATGAGCTCCAGTCATTTGTTCTGCTTCTCTATTTCAATGGATGACTACCCCTGTGGGCTACGGACTCCCTTTTTCGAAACCCGGCCTTGAGTGTTTAGCTTTGGGTAGCTAAAGGCTTCCACCGTGGAACCCTTGGAAAACGACCTGCCTTGGCCTTCGCAATCTGGCCGTATTGCGCCCACAAAAAAAAGAATCATAAAATTTCACACCATGTACCCCTTCTGCCCGTTGTAGTTCTGTTCAGCATACAGCCTAAAGTCAGGCGAATGTGAAATGTAGTATTTACGTAGGATTCAATGAACCTCGAAAACAGTGAAGTTTCAACAGTTGAGAGGGTTTATTTGGTTAATTTCCGAGTGGTAAACAAATTAGTCTGAAGAGAATGAGAGTCACTTGGTTTTCGAAAAAGAGAATTTTGGTGAAAATGGTGTGCTGCAAATTAATGAACACGGTGCTCAGGTTTATGGGGCTCATACTTCAAGTCTTCAATCTGTAGGTGAGCTAAGTACAAAACAGTTTATCGGTAATGCTGACGTGCTAGCAATTCCCTCCCAGGAAAATCTTCTGGGAACTGAGATGAAGCACTTCAAAGAGCCGTTTAATTTGTCTTCATCCAATATTCGGTTCATGCCCCTAGGTAGATACCAATTTTCTGACCAACTTAAGTTCAATAACCCTTCTAGACCAGACGGTCTGTTTCTCTTCACTTTGGCCCGAGCTCATAATACACTTCATATTGCACTTGGTGTGAGAAGGAGATCAAGTTATCAATGAATGATGCGATTCTTTGGCCGGGTAAATTTCCACAAACGAGACAGGCATATTTATAAACACAGCGGAGCATTCATCCTAGTGAAGGCTTCTTCAGTATCCCTCTTTTGTGTTGATGTTTGCTAATTATAGAAAACTACATATGCAGTTTGCGTGTAAGAATCATGCTTAAGTACGAACCCGTTGCACCACGTATCCGTTTAAGGTAACTGTAGCAAAGGAATAATCATACTTTTGCCATGAATGTTGTGACAAAACTTGGTTTCAAGATGCGTTAATCTTTAGCCTAAAGGTAAACTGGGTAATGCAACTTGAAAACAGTAGATAGCTGGTTATCGCCATGATGGAAAAATTTGGTACAGCTCAGTAGCAATCACCGCCTACCATCGGTTTCTATCATAAATAGCTCAATATTTAATGAGACAGCGCTGGCTGTTTCCCTTCTGTTTCAGTAGCATCTCATCTATCCGGTTTCGTTCTCTTAGTTCGTTCAGTATGACGAACCATTATAATCCAACAAATGTCATTGAAATTACCCGAGCTTGGAATATACCGTTGAACTGTTAACCATTTATCATCCTTCCCCGGCTGACGCCTTTCTACAAACTCAAATAACAGAAATTAAAATCGATAATAGTGAAAACGGTGGTTTAGAACGGACCCAAGAAAACACTGTACACAACTGAATAATACGTCTTCGAAAGTAGACCGTCAGCGTCTTGATCGTGCCATGTTGCTCGGTCTTCCTCTGTTAGGACCATTCATTTCAGAAATGGAAAATCAGACGAGTACTTCTTTACCTGATTAGTGTGCGGACAGTGTTCTTTTTGCGGAGGTGGGCACCATTGGGACAGAGTGATTTTCTGATTCTTGTTGAATTTCACCAGAGTTTTGACTTTAGTTATTTCTTTGTAATATCTCTCATTTCAGAATAATGTTGTTTGAAGCTTAGAGGATATACAAAAAAAGAGAGTGGAGTGGAATCCTCGTAGACCAAAAAGGGTGCTAATGCAAGTACACCACCGGGCGCTGCACTTGTCCGTACAGCCTAATATCTCTAATAATTCGGTGGGTGGAGCTTGTGGGCCTCGTGGGTGTAACACTCCTTACACAACTGAGGATACCAAATGAGGTTTTTAGGCAGTTTTAGCAAGTCATTAGCTGAACAGCTCAACCAGCCCTCCAACCAATACCCGCTTTGGAGAACAAAGTATCTTTGGTCGTGCGTAAAACATAGTCACCAAACCACTGAAAGGGTAATGGTTTAGTTTACGAAAGAGATACAAAAATAGACGTACCTAACTTTTTGCTGACCTCCTGCTGTGCTCGTTGTACACGATCACTGGTTTCCATGCCCACATTTGTGGCCGCATATCGCGCGCACTCAGCGCGTCGGCACGCCTCATCCGATCGCACTAGCCGATCGTCATGGGCTCGCATCCAATCATTTGGTGTGTAACGTTGATACAACGCATTGCGAGCGGCGGAATAAATTGCGGGCACCTTCAAGCCTTCCAGTTCGAACAATTTTCCACTCTCAGAATTGGTATTAACCAGTGGACCTTCCAGATACGGTGAATGAACTCGACTGGTAGAAAAATAGCTGACTGGGCGCCAGGGTGAAATTGCCGCCGAATAACGTGATGGTACCGGGTTAAGATTGCGCTCGATAAAACCGGAAAACGTTTTTTCTCTTTGTAGATTTCCGTATTTATTTCGATAAGATGTACCAACGCAGACATCTGGCAAGTGTTCAACACTGTTACTCAATCCCAACTTTTGGCTCGAATGATTTCGCGTCATCAAATCCATATTAGAAGGACTAAAACGCAATAAAGTCATGGGTGGAAAATGTGAAATACTAAGTTGTCTGCCTAGAATGTAGTGATGTTATGTAGTTGCCCTGTAAAATGTGGAAGGTATATAAAATGGCGACGAGGAACTTTGTTCCGTTGTTTCCCGTGCTTGCGAATGAGTGAGTGGGGTCGAAGTGTAAAGACTCATGAGCTCGAATGAACATTGCACTTCAAAGGAGAGCTGACAGCGACGACCCTGGGACTTGAGGTAAAGAATCGCACCACATCTTAACAGAGTCGATCGCCGTAACGAGCCGAGCTGTGCAGGGGCTCGGAACACGTCTCAGCAATTAATACCTTCTGACGGCCAGTCCTGGTTTGAATCTGTAGCATCAATAACTGAATTGAATAACTTAATTTCGAACCCTACTTCCTTTCCATCAACAGTCAACTGGGCCGAGGTTAGAACATTCTGGTTTTGGGAAGTAATTGTTGGACATGAACCTCACAAGTCCGCTGATTTCTAGCTTTCTAATAGTGTTTCAGACGAACAATGTACCCATACACGAAGAAGTGGAAGCTAACGAGTGTCTTGTATAAACCTACTGGCTGGGTTTTTACTTCACTGGCTAGCAAAAAACCACCATATCTTGATTTTCTTTTTTCTGTGCTCATTTTCGTTAGCGGTACACTTGGAGATGGAAGCAATAAACCACCTTGTACTCCAATAATTCCTGTAAGGTTAAAAATCAGCACATTCTCAAGCGTTTCATAGAAATCCAACTGCCTTAGTCCGGTTTTGAATGGATGACTTTCCTGTTTTATTCATTTTATATATTTCCTTCTATTATACTACAGTGGTACGACGTTTCAGGTGGGGGACTGCGGTCACTTAGAGGCTACCACCTGGCGGTCAGACCAGCCATGTCGGCAGGATTCGAACCTGTGGCAGAAGGGTATAAAGTTCACCCGGATGACTGCATGACCACCACCGAAGTCGCCGTTAGTAGTAATCGTTATGTCTGAAGTTTAACTTACTTTTTAAGCCACATTGAGTCAACATGACTAGGTCAACTGGCAGCGAACAATCATATTGTTGTGTTCGCATTTTCTGTCCTAACCAACACAGTAAGTACACTTTGTGGCTTTAGTTCAAGCTCATTCGTGAGTGGAAAATTCTTCGAGAAACCTTTCCCCCTTGAACCGTCACATTGTTTTTTCTAGAACAGCATATGCCGGTCTTTTCATCATTGCTTATTAGCGTTACTGTGATGTAACACACGGGGGTTCAGGTACAAAACGGGATCAACCATAGATGGTGAAAGTTCACCACTCGCCGTCAGCCTAAATGCCAGCATTATCAACTTCTGGAGTATCGCTCATCAGACAGTTCGGAGCTGTTATTTTATGGGTGAAGGTTGACTAGAACCTATGAGTATCATCAGTGTATTCCATATGGCCGTCATCAAGGACTGCAGCCGTCCACTACTACGGGACTAAATCAAGAAGTGAGCTATACAATACATTCATGCTCCCCATCGTAGATGACGTATATATATATATATATATATATATATATATATATATATATATATATATATATATATATATATATATATATATATATATATATATATATATATATATATATATATATATATATATATATATATACGGATATGAATCCATCTGAGTGAATGTTAGGTGCCTACACGAGAAAAGAAAGCAAACAGGATATGAAGTCTCATTATTTTGAAACGACGAAAAATTGCTCAGTATCAACGATGATGCCCGAATCATCGTATTGTCTTCAGTCTAGGTATTTCTGTCTTTCTTGATCAAAGTGAACCATCTGAGAAAAACTCATCAGGAATTCCATTAGTCGATATATATGATGTGCAATTAGCAGACTGCCACAAAAGCTCAGCCTAGTATATCAAGATTTGCTTACGAACAAATCACTCTCAACTAGCCATGGCCTAATCTGTGGATTTGATCCAAGTATGAAGTAAACGGGGTCTGGTGGCACGCAAACCCCGTTCTAATGCGACCTTCGCTACGCAAGATGACCAGCGAGGTCACTCCGGGAATATCAGGACATTGACAGACGAATCAATTACTGCAGCTCATGACATCCACCAACCGGTCTATCTCTATCACATGAAATATCCAAGACCCATTATGCGACCTCCTCGCCCAACTGGTGGTCATAGAGTTTGGGTTCAAACACTAACGGAATCTATAGGTTCTGGCACTTAAATCAACCCAGAATTCATTTATATCTGCTAAATAATACTTGATTATTCCATAAATTAGTCTATGCAGTAAAAATCTGCAAGAATTCAAGTTAAACACTAAAAATCTGGCTACTCATATGCACAGGTAATTCACAGCATGACTGTTTATTATAATCTATCAAAGTAACAAGCATTTATTCAAGTTTTAATTTCCAGTTTCATTTAAGTATTACTTCTTTTGTCTTACATAAATGACAGTTAACTAAAAGGTAACGGATTGATCAGTAAAAAGTTTAAGCTGGGTAACTGATTGCTCTGACGTGAGGAGATCACAGTGTCACTGACGGTTCGAAGCAAATGGGCATTTCTATAACGTCATTGTGGTTGTCTCTTCTCCAAGAACCACCTTGATACTTGGTTTAGACTAATTGACAATTTTTATTGTTGCATACTTTTTACTGAACTTGGAACGTACAAATTTTTGTCGATTTCCGGGCCGATTCTCCTTCATTTTTCGTTTTCCACATACATCTCACTGGTACGTACTTGCTTTCTGATGTGGTTTACCACAGGGGTAGCATTGGTACCGCGATATTAACAATCCATCTCTTGTTTCTGATGTCAAACAAAAATGAGTCTTCAATTTACAGCCAAATGAAGGTAGTTCATTGGCACTTTGCTTTAGTATTGTATAGAAGAGAAGTTCGGGGGCTGCCAACCGCTTGTGTTATGGAAGCCATGGTAACTGGGGCTGTGTGAATTGGAAAACTTAAGAGATGCACACCAGACAATCAGCGCTGCAAGATAGGAAAAAATGCCTTTGCTACAGCCAGCGACATTGTTGATCAGTGGAAAAATACGTGTCATACGTTTCCCTACTATAGAATTCAGCTTTTGTTGCGTGTGTGTTCGTCCTTTTTTCAGCCCCATCCGGTTCGCGAATGCAGATGTGGTGCTGAATGTGGTTGTTCAGGCCTCAGGAAAGCCATATTAGCAAAACAATGCGTGATAATTCGCAAAGTGACAGAGATTTCATCCCAGTTTATTCTTCCTCCGAGGGTTTATTCAGAATTATGGATCAGAATTTGGACAGTGCATCACTGACACTCGCTAAACTTGGTAATCACCAGTCACATTACTGACCTTACGCCAGCACCACATCTCCTGCTGTTCTGAATCAGGAGTCTTTCTGACAACCAAATCCCAACCAGTAACTCGGAAATGACTAACCAAAAGTTGGTGTTCCAGTGGAATGAGTGTTTATCACCTCGGAGTTACGTGGTTTAAACCCCGCCACCTACGGTCATTTCGGCGGCAGACAGTAGTTCAGTGTCACCCGGCTCGTAACCAGACTGGATCCGACCTATTACAAAGCCAATTGTGCCTAAAGGTGAGCTAACTGAACTCTTAGGGCTACGGGGTGTATACATACCTTTCCAGAGCAGCTACCGGCGCATTCAAGCCGCGCATGATTTGTTCACATTAACTCTGTTTCCAGTCATTTTCAGGCAGTGCGTATAGATTTCTATTGGATCAGCGACTGGTGGGCCACGCAGACAATGCTGATGAGTTGTCAGTCCGTTTAACTCCACTGATGGGATCTTCTCGATTTTGAACATTCCTGACGGTATCTTGGTTGTCTCCAACCAGTTTCCTAAGCCTACCGTAAGTCAAAGGAAACAACCTTTGTTCTCTTGAATATTTGTGCAACAAAAATATTTTTCATGAAGGTTGCTTCAGCCGATTAGAGGCTGTTGGCTGAAGATATGACCGCGGCAGTGTCGAGGTTCAGAGCCTCTCCGCAAATTCCAAAGTTTGCCATGATGTCAACTTGACCAGCGTATGTCGTCTGGCTTACCGCTATTTCGTTATTC
Source organism: Fasciola hepatica (assembly GCA_948099385.1). NCBI lineage: Eukaryota > Metazoa > Platyhelminthes > Trematoda > Plagiorchiida > Fasciolidae > Fasciola > Fasciola hepatica. The sequence continues at coordinate 3,112,852 of CANUEZ040000189.1, read as the reverse complement.
CTAACAAGATAATATTCCTGTGACCGCTTTCATTTTAAGTCAGAAAACATATTGTGAAAGAATTTTACAAAGATATGCAACCTTTGCCGGAAATTCGATCACCACAGGATAGTTGAAAGAGAATCAGTGGTGCCTGGTCCCCAGTCCATTCTTACCTCCTTTCTATGACTTGTTGACTTAGGCCAGTTCCAAACGAGAAAACTAAGTTGCCAAATCAACAAAGTCTGAACGAATAAGGTTGATAGTTTCATTGAGTTTCACTGGTTTTTCGTGCACGCAATGGGCAAAAGTAGGATTTGGCTATGTCTTACGTCAGGGATAAAGACGCACTTATTGGCCGTAATTATCATTGGTAGCAGTAGTACAGTATTCCCTCTGGATGGCTTGAAAAGCCACCACGTCGTCAATTTCGACTATACTGTTCAGTAAGACCTCCCTAATTCACATGCACTTGTTAGCTCAATTAATCCCTTTGAACCCGGGGGAAACATTTTACAAGAAGGCATTTCAAACGCTATTGTCTTTCAGTTGCGGCTTGACCTATTTTCTCCAACGATTTTTTGGTTCTACCAGAAAAGGGAATGATTAACATAGACGGGGAACCGCAAATTAAAAAGGCATTTTCAAATGCTGACACATACTTAGTGGAATTTGAGTACACTTTTCCAGTCGGGTTTAAAACGCGATTCTTCTTCGAGGGTACGTCACGATTAATTTATTACAGTTTCTTTCATAGAAACTGTCTTGGTAATGTATAGAGTCCGTATAACAATTAGTTCAAACTGAATCGGTTGGATATTCGACTCCAAATAGCTCACTCCTGATTCGAGTCCCAGTGGGGACTCGGTGGATGTGCACTGCTCATATTTCCCAACAAGGATAAAACAGTTGTGTGGGGCTTCCGTAGTTTTCAATGGGGAACTGAATGTGACCTCTGTATGACGAGTCATATTATGCGGTTCATTACTGTCCACTATATTTCCTCTAATACTAACACTCACACAACAACTGAACCCCTAAGGCTGTTAACCAGAATGCCTTTTTTGAATGCAGACCGCTACAGAGTTGTCCGTCACACAAGCCGACCTCTTAGCGTGCATCGGGTTAGTATCGTTAAAAGTGATTGAATGAGGGTTTCTATATCATTTAGTGTATATGTTCAATAAAAGTTTGAGAACAAGTCCAGATACCCTGATGGTTATATGTCCTACTCACAATCGTTCATCGCAGATGTCAGTCATAGTTTGGGTTCAGTGCATATGTTCTTCTGAGACAGTCACAGTTTTCACCGATTAAATAATTCTTGATAATATATTATGAATCATATTGTATTTGAAAAGTGTTCTTCTGCAGTTTATTGTATGGAATTCTGCCAGCGAAAATAAAAGAATAATCACGGCAAAAGAATGTCTTCGCGGGTAATACAGTAGCTTGTTTTTCAGGTTTTTGCCCTTTCGGAGAATTAAAAGCCCATGTTGTAAAGTTTAATTTAAAAGTGGACTAGCCAGAGTATGAATGACCGGTTACCAGCAGCAAAAGTTCACTCCAAGCACGGAATATCATGGGGTCTAAGCGCATATCTCGCCCTCGCCCATCGAGCTCTCCTACTGATAGAATCTGTTGGCTGTATCATCCTTCCTGAAAAGACTGTCCAACTCTTGTAAATCAAATCGAACTAAGTAGGACTTGCATGAAGAAAAGTTTACACATTTACAGACACAGTTCCGATTGTGTTGGACCAACAACCTGTAACGTTGCTAGAGTCAGATAGAGCAGCTAAATGATAAAAAACGTGTTATAAACTTTATGATGAACCAAGTCACTTCTAGCCGGTGGTATTCAAACTGTCATTGTCGTGGAATTTAGATGCTGGCTTCTCTGATTTGACTCCTGACACCACCGATCTTTTTCCCGAGTAGATTTCCCATCACTTAGAAAATATCGAGGATGGAGGTGTGGTCTGAAGCTTCAGTTTCAGTAATATCAATTTAGACATATACAAACTTCGGAAAGCTATTTAGGCTTGCTTTCTGGCTTTTCAGAGCCTCATTATTGTCATTTATGTATTTACTCTATTGGATAAAACATACATACCGGAGAAGTGGCAGGTAAAAAGGAGAAATAATTCGGACACATCCCTGTCAGCTATAATTACACAATAATAAAATTAACAGTGTATAGAATACTCACATTTTAATATAATTTCATTCCAACTTCTCTTCCAGACCTCTAATGGAAAACTAATCGTATGAATGCTTCAAAAATCATGAGCGAACCAAAAACATAAGGAATCTTTCGTGAGGATTAGGATACCGTGATATTTAATAGTAAATCTTCGTGAAAGCTCATGCACTATCCTAATGTGAAAACCCCCACAGTCTCACTTAAATAACTGTTAAACTGAATCAGACATCTAATGGTGGCAGAGCAGTATTAGGATGGATACGAAAGTTTAGCCAAAGTCAAAAGGACGAGAAACAAGAAGAAGCAGAAGAATAGATCATTTTGCTCATCAGTACCGTAGAGTTTCCGTGAATGTATTGCGATATGATTCAAACCGGTATTATTCAACCTGTGTTGACGTACTGGGAGGTTTTGCTAATCAGAATACAAGTGTTTCACTTGATTTTTCAAAATAGCGGCCGATAAAGTTATTACACTCCGTTCAACTCTCAGATTGTTACCAACCGCACAGAGCAAACTATGGAAGTTTACTTATGTATTTATTCTCAAATTGAAAAGAAGCTCAACCTAAACTCCAAGAAAATCGACACAACACAGATTCTTTCATCAAAAAAACTTTTTCAGAACTAACATTACAAAAATAAAAAATAGCTGTTTCTTGGTGAAACTAGTTAGACTTGTAGTATTTAAGGACCAGTGGTCTTCCATGGAGGTTTGCCCCTGTTCAATCTGCACAATACGAAAACATAAAGTTCCATGAGCTCAAAGCTCCACCAGTGTATCATCCGGAACCCACACTTACATCAGTTGAACACAAAAATGGCTGCCAACAGCCTATTCGCTAAATTATTTGATTTAAAATTTAGCAATGGATCACTTCGAACTACTTTTTGCCATATACGGAAGGTCTAGTGTTTTACTGACACCAAAAATCCCTACTTCAGTTAAAAAACTGCTCAAAAACCATGATCTAAATAGCCTTACATAATGAGTTGGACCACATTTTGTCCATACTGTCGAACAATTGATAGCAACATTTTGTGAAAACCTCAAACTTGGTTACCGTAGCAACGTACCTTATTGTCTAATAGGCTATCATTATCATTTTCATCTTTCAGAAACGATCAATTGGACGAGTCCCGGCGATCAGTCCCATGCTCCGAGTGGGCACAGATAACGAAAGAACAGATGAAATAAATAAGAAGTGGGCACACTGATGGGGAATGATTAACCTTTGCCATTCTAAATGCGTGAACTATTGTCCGCATATGTTTTTCAAAATCTTCATTGCATCGGAATTAAAAATGGGCTCTAAGTTATCGATGTTCTGTTGTCAGTCGCTTTATTGCTTTTTCTCATCGGATGGCAGTAAGTGACCGGAACCGAGTCCGCGATCTCGGCACTCTTTCACCTGAGTTCACCACGAAAAGTGGTGTACTTCGGGATTGCCCGCTCTCTCCTGTTCTCTTTAACTTTGTGATTGATATGGTCCCAAAGACCGCACTTTTGTCAGGTGAGGATAGTGGTATTGAACTTTTCCCGGATGGAAAGGTATCAGACCTTGAGTATGCGGACGACATAGTTCTTCTAAGTTAAGATCCAGGTAAGTAGCAGGCTTTTCTAGACAGCTTGACGGATTGCGTAGCAATGTTCGGAATACGTTTTGCAACTTCAAAGAGCAAGATGCTGTTGGGTTGGTCCAACACCAAACATTCCATTATCTGGAGAAACTATTGGCGTGGTAGATAAGTTCCGTTACCTGGGCAGCTACACTTCACTCGGAGGTAGGATATCATATGAGATGCTTTTGCATATACAGAAGTCTCCTTTGACATTTGCCAGCCTGAGTCATCTGTGGCTTTGACATAACATCTGTTTATCTATCAAGGGTCGAGTGTACGCTGCATCAGTCAGGCCCTTGCTTCTCAATAATTCTGGGACTTGGCCACTACGGGTGGAGGAAATGCGAGGATTGTCGGTATTTGAACACCGAAGTCTTCGTAGCATTGCTCGAATCTGGTGGAAACAATGCGTCTTCAATGGTGAGACTCGTCAGAGGGTTTTGGATGCGCGAGCCAAATCAGTGGATGAAAAATCAAGGGTTTTCAGGCTAATGTGATTGGGTGACCAGCCTTTGGTATGGAAGAAAGGTATCAAAAGCCTAACGAGTGGACTTGGCGATGTAGGAAGTGGTAGGCTTCCTGGGTGAGGTTAAAATGATCTCCGCCAAATGGTTCGATGCACTGAAGGATATGGCCAAAAATTATCGTTTTTTACACAATGCTTTTCTTTGTCAAGGTGATACTATAGTAGTCCCCAAAGACTGCAACCTTCCCGACTGTAATAACCCCTCTGGTAGAAAAGCGTGATGTGCAACAGAATTTCCTTTATAGAAGACCAATAAACCTCAGAACCGAACAACAAACATTTGAACTTAAATTTCACTACAGAATAGAAAACGTCTCTGAGTAAAAATTATTTTCCAGTTATTTTCGGAACAAAATTGTTTAAGCAGCCTTATTTATGGTAAGATATCAGCTACACTCACTAAGTCACTGGGTCTGATGGGTTATGAGCATGTTTATTGAGCCTTATCTCATTAAGTCCTCAATAATAATACGGACGTAAGTGGATTTGAGATGGGGGCTTCTGTCTCACGCTCAGACGTCTATATTTTCTTATGTTAAGGTGACCAAGACACTGAGGAGATAAACAGTAATCACGATTCTGATTAGTTGTTTTTGTATCAAACCTAGGTGGATTTTAAGATCAGGCTGCTCAACTTCACGAGTCGTTCGACATATTCGTCGTTTACGTAGCAGGTTTGTTATGCCTGAGTATGCGAAGAGAAGCGTTGTGCAAATAGGTGAAAAATATTCTGGCCCGAAAAAGGCAACAGACTGGTTGACATTGATGTGATGCTGCAGTGCATCCGGTGGAAAAATTAAACCCTTTATCGCCCGTAGAGGTGCTCATCAGAGGTGGTGCAAATATTGACTGCAAATTGGAGTTGATTATGAGAACAGCCGTATCAGTTATGTGATGAGGAACACCTTCTATGGGTAGCTGAGACGCTGAAAAAACCACTGATTTCCAAGAACCCAATGTGTTCTGTTACTGAACAAACGCCATGCACATTGAGAACTACATTTATGTTAACTTATTATTATTCTCCTTTTAACATCTAATCAGTATGCGAGCATGATGTAGCCTGATTGATGAGACGATACGACTGCGCAAAGTTTGTTACGTTCACAACACTGTAAAATCCTCTGAGGTTCCAGGATGTTATGCAACCCTTATATGAGTCAGTTAAGGTGGGGATGTTGTTACTAGGATCCGACGGAACCGTTTTGATAGGGAAAGATGAGAAGATCGGATGCTATACTATTCTCTTGATTAAGTTCATTTGGCGTACTGCATGTGAGACGAAATATCGAAACGTTTAGCAAACTCCATTTTAAAAATCGTGCTATTCATCTGACCACCTCCTTTTAATTATCTACTTCTCTGAATTGCCACCATTCCGCAAGAAACAATCTGAGCAATCCTGAGTGCTGTTTTGTACTCATCTTCCTGTTTTTTCCATTCTGTTTTTTTTATTAATTTCGTTTGTGCTGCCCGCTGAAAGAAAGCAACCAAAGCCACCGTACTTAATGCGTGATTGTTGTTTTCTTAAGCTGAACTGAACGGAAGTGCCACTTCATTGAATTTTTGACTTTATTCCTCACCTACCGCTTACTACTTCTTTCTCGGCGTTCAAGTAATGTTTTAGATTTTCAAGACGTATGTTGCTTTCAGAAACTGAACTTGCAAACAAAATGTGATGCAATAGATTCATGTTTGCTACGATGTTGTGATCACTGAGCGCTTCTTTCAGATCGCAAATTTCCCATCACCAGTGTAGGTGACATCGTCAGTGCGTGCACACTGTTGATAGTGATCTTTTGTATTTTTAGGTGTTTTTGTACCTCATTGATGATCTCCTGCCCAAAGCTCGGCTTGGCCTGTACTAACTTCACCTTTGATTTTTGACGGTTGACGTCCCCCTTGGGGAGCACGATCTCTTGTGGTTTGTGCTGTTGTCCCCTTTTTGATATCTGAATTCTCGGTGATTCAATTCCAAAGATGTTTGAGTGTGAAAATTTCAGATACAATAATGCGGGTTGTATGATTTGGGTTCACTGAGTTCATTTCTCACTTTGTCATTTACTTTAACTGTGAGCTACTTATTCGACTGTACACGTGATCCGAATCAGTGTATCCATTGATCGAATTGTTTGAAGAGTGCCAGGCTTCCAAAAACTCTCTTATGTGCCTCGGGGTTGCTTGATCCTGAATTTTAATTTCGTCCAAATTTAAGTTGCGTTCTTATTGATGCTCCCTGACTGACTCGTGGGAGAATGGGCCAGGTCCCTTTGCAGCCCGTTTACGCTCGTGCAATTGAGTGTCCACCTTCCTCCCAATATGACCGATGTAACATTTGTCGCAGCCGCACACTTGACCTTGCATATAAAGTTTCTTCTTTCTTCGGTTTGGAGTTGTCCTTGTGAATTTACATCAGTCTTCTCCTGGTTTTGGTTGTTCCGTGAACAACTTTGATGCCCGAAGATTGAAGCAGTCTTGCAGTTGTTTCAGATTCGTATCACTTAGAATTCAGTCCTGAATATACAACACAGAAATACGCACACCTTGCCGAGGACTCCAAGAAGCCTTTAAAGTTTGATTATTATTTACAAGGGCTTAGCTTTTGTTATCCCAAATGCCTCGAAATAACCACGGTTCGTAAGAGTCAAAAACCCACTTTTTAATCAAGTAAAGTAAACCTGTTGCTTATCCGATGGCAAACAATCAGTAACTATATAACATAACGAACCGAAACAAATTACAAGCATGAGGCCTCGTAGAATGTTTTTTAGTTTGCTTATGACAGTTTTGGTGTCGTTAGGGCGTCTAAAAAAATAGGGAGCTGAAAAGAATTCGTAGGCTCTGAAAACGTTAAACAATTTTTTAAAGACAGCCTAGTCAAATATGTTGAAACTCATTTACTTAGATCCTGAAGAAGGAAAGGTGACCGATCACCCATTATATTTGAATGAAGCTTCTGGCAAGCTCAAAGGTCTGAATGTATTTTATAATGTGTGAGCTGCTCGACAGAAATCCAGCTGCATGGAATGAGATGTTGGATAGTTATGATAATCGGCTTTCAGTATCCGGTAAGTAAACCAAGGATAGCGTAGAGCTACCCAGGATACAAAAATTGTTGACTAAAGCTGGAGTATCCTGAATCAAACATTGGCTTTGGTATACCATCTTTATTTATGTCACCCATATTGATCTGCGGAGTAAAATTTATGTGACATAAGCCCTTTGAAAATTGAGTACCGTTGACTTGCTGGCAATGAGATGGTTTGGATGAAACGGTTTTTGCACCGGATTATAAGAAGCTGACCCGAAGCGGTCAGGAATATTCTCTTGAGCCAAACCCCCTTTGAACGGTTCCAACACTACCAAAAACGGCGTAGTTTATCAAAATGTGCTAATCTTTTTTGTAGCATTAATCGAAAGCTTTATACAGATACCTAACCACTTAGCTTTATGTTGTGCCTAAACTATGTTCACCTAGACCTTTAATGCCAAGCTAATGAATGACTCCGTTCTACTAACTTCAGTACGCCATAATCTAATGAAAAGATAAAATAACAGCAATACTACTTGATTTACAACCAGTTAACCGGTAAATTTCCCCTAATAGAACAAAAATGAAAGTGAGATTCGACAGATGATGTATTCTAACTTAAGATGTTCTTAGATGGATGGAATAGTAGTGATATAAGCAAGACTTTTTTTTCATATGAACTATGATCACCAGTTATTTACCAATCACAATCCGCTTACATGCAAATATAAAATAGGTCATTCAAGGAAGTATCAGAGATAAGGTTCTAGAGGTTTACCTAAAGGTGCTTCATCAAGCGGCCATCATCTTGGGACTTAAACCATGACTCCCTGGATTTAATTTCTGTCATGGCCGGCCACCTCCTCGTTTTTCCGTTTTTTATAGGCCTCGGCCCACTTCCGCAAATATTGTACATTGTAGTATAACAACTATAAAAGATGGACGATGAGCCTTTTTTATTACCAGTGATTTTCTGCTGGACGGAGAAAGACCCACCAACGAAAAATTATCCGTGGTTGTTCATCATTCCTTCGGATAAATGTACTTTTGTTTCTTTTGTCCTCCCTTGCTAGAAGAAACATTCCCAGCCATAAATAAAGCTATATGACTGAACCCTTGAATTCTGTTCTAAATCAGAAGTATATTTCATATGGACACAAATTTTGTTTCGTTCATTGTTTGATTACACAGACCAGGAAGATCAATAAACGCTTAGGGTCAGTCAAATTCGTCCATTGCAACCTTAATCAACGGGTCTACACTCAAAATAAGTATTCTTTGTAAAATTAATGGCTGAAAAGACCTCGTGATCTGGAACAGTTGGTTATCAGCCGGAGGATCATAAACAGTTCAAAAGAAGGACAACTGTCCGCCTAAAGATCTATATCAAAATTCAGATGAGATAATTGTTCCAGTATTCAAATCATTTACTGCTTTGAATGGAGGCAGCACCCGGTGATACACATCAATATCCCGTTTACCCTTGTCACGGAAAATACTTATAAACACTAGTGATTCGAACGCAAACATCATTTCAATACATAATGGAATGATTTCTTGTGTTCTGATATATATATATATATATATATATATATATATATATAGATCCACTTTGAAAGGCAAGTTTTTTACACGAATTTTCCAAACGCAGCGGGATACATAATAACGTTAAGAATTCAAAAGAGAATAAAACAAAAACGACCAAAGTTGAACCATGTTTCTTTTAGCAGCAGAGAAACTTTGTACGATAATACAGGTAGATATGAGAATTAAACACAATTTCCAATACGGATAGATTAATAAACACTAGATTCTGAGGTTCATTTCTTTACTTGGATCCACTTTTAACCGCAAAAACTGAGTGGTCGATTAAATAACAAAGAAAAATCTTCGAGCAACATGATAGTCTCACAAAACCGGTTGCGCAATTTGGCCCTTACACTCAACCTTCCCCAGTGCTAATACCTGGCGACAAATGCAATTTCCAGGGGGAATGAGTTTGAGTCGTTTCTAAGGGTTTTTCAAGTAAGCGATTGAAGTGTAATACTAAACAGCAGGCTTAATCCACCTAATAGGTGGACGGGGACAGCTGATGGTACCAGGAGAGAACTCATGAGCCTTACAGTTATCATATCATATAGAGGACCGGAGGTCTGTGTTCCAGTTTACGTATCCATAGTTTGACCACACCTGGAGCATGGTATACACGTCTACTCATCCTACTATCCAAACGATGTAGAAAGCAAATGTTTGTCATTAAATTAAAGAACTATGCAGAATGTCTTCGACCCCTGGACTTGTTTTCATTTAGGTGGTGGAGATAAAAGCATTCAAGACTATAAGTGAAATGTCAGATATACCGCAATAATATTTCTACTTTCCGATCCCAGAGCGAGGCAAAAGGGAATAAAACCTAAAACTGCATACGGAGCGCTCAAATCTTAAACCTAAGGTAGATCATTTCTAAACAGATTGTCACCGTTTGGAATAGGCTTTTGCGAGAGATCGCAGATATTACGACGATAGAGGCCGGTAAGGAAGTACTAGACTAATTTTGGGGGGCAGTTTATCCCGAAGTATGTTAGGTAGCCTGTTGGGCACAGGCAACATACAGATTGTTTTCCATCTTTTCTCTGCCAGAACTGATGCAGAATAATCTGTCTCTTTTAGCAGCACTATCGTCCGGCTGATCGTACCGTCGGCTGACTTACAATAAAACATAAAATGTTACACTTAGACCGCAGTCGGAGATGGGCCCGGAAGGCCCGCTTGGACCTCAACCCGGTTGTAAATTCCCATAATAAACCTAATATATATACTGCCGTTTAGCGTGAAAAAGACGTGTTGACTTTTGCCAGTAAGATATAATCTCATTTTAATGAGCTAAGACATATATGAAGGCCCAAGCATGTCGGGTTGCCGTTTATCAAAACATATTGGCATTCGTTAAGTAGCAATATAACTGAGATTTACTTCGCAGTTGTGCAATTAGGGTTCAGTCTAAGCATGTTATTCGGGTCCATCGTTGACCTCCGTTGAGTATAACTTTTGGGTCATTCGAGATTGTGGTCAAAAGACTCTCGGGTGACGCTTAAACAAACATTCGTGCTATCCTATTAGTCAATGAAATTTAAGATATAGTGTAGAAAATTACCGATAAACTAACAGATACCCGCATTAAAGAGGGAATCAGCAAGCATTATCTCGCTGACATAGGTTTAAAGGTGTCAAAAGCTTTACTTCTTGGGCAAGCATCATCTCAGTTAGCAAAATATCCTCGAGAGGCCCCTAGTTACTTACGTTTGTGACACCTCGGTGTTCCCTGGGCGATTTTAAAAGATTGCAAAATGGACCAAAGTTTATAGACTAGTGTTGAAGGTGCTGAGAATACAGCTACCTATATTTAGTGAATTATATTATACACATTTGTACCGGAATTTCAGTATATTTATTTGTTCATTTATTCTTGTCTAACTCAAAATTGATCCTTTCAAGAAAAGCCCAAGTAGCACAATTCTCAAAGCTTTGAGGTATGTTCAAACGGAACAGTGGGGTGGCGTACACCATTTATACATTTCGGAATGAATGACAGTTTGTCACGAAATTCAATAGACACTACAAACATAGATGTTTCTTGCAAATTCGTGAAGAGAAATTACTCCATCGGTTGACCAGTCGTTTTACCAGCTACCCTTGAGACTGGGCTGTAGTAACTGCGTTATCTGCCGGTAGGTTGGTCTCTCGGATTCTATGTGGTAAAATTTTGTATTACACACACATTAATCTAAAAGATCTATGATTTCTTGCCTAGCAGTATGCAGTTATTTTTGCTATGTATCTTAGACGCTTTAAAGAAGGGAGGAGTTTTGGTTATGTCATAAATGTCAACGTATTTTCCAACCTGATTAGTGTACTTTTAAGTAATATTTCTTGTAGAGGTTGTCCCCCTACTAACTCTGCACTTTTATTTGTCATTTGTTTGATTTTCAACAAACGTTTTATGTATTCTCCTAGCTAGGATGTGAACAAAGATCATACCTAGCTCTTTCTTCATTGTGTTCCAACGGGATAGGAGTGTTCCATCGGAACTCTGGGTGAATCTATAACGACAACCTGGGATGCGGTCTAGTTTCGCCCCGCTCCGAATTTGATATCTTCCAGTAAGAATATTGAGTAAGCTGTTTTGTTTAAGTTATCTAACATAGCTCATATTTTATGTCTACCCGATACCGTTTAAGTTTGTCAATGCATTCAATGACATATTGATCGATTTTATTAAAGTGCGAACAAAACAGACTGTTAGAAAACTGAACGGATCCCTTTAATACAATAAAAGAGACCGGGAACACTTTTGGGAGGAAGATATTGACTGATAAAGTTAATAAAAACCATTCTTGTGCACGACAACACGATATTTTTATTTAATAAAGTGGATTTCGTTTCTTGAAACGCCCGTCGCTTTTGCCAATCAGGTAATCTAGTGGCTACCTTTGAAATAACGGAATAATCTGTGAGGGCAGAACGAACAATAAAACCAATAATGAGTAAGTGGAAGAAAGAATATAATCATTCTGCGCCTTTTCCCACTCATTAGAGCACCCAACCCTATCTACTCTGGGGGCCGGTAGCGCTTTTAAGCATTTTTCAGTGAGACACCCAGCGTTCCGATGGGACAATCCAATCTTATTCGAAACCCATCCCAATTGGAAAAGCATGGAATGTGATGCATGGGAGAACATTATCTGTAAAAATTTTCAAAAATGGCTTTGAGCAGTTCACATGCTTCTCAGTGCCATACATCCTTAGAATCCATAGTGCTTTGCCAAAAATAAAAGCGAAGTCCTACTTTTTAGACCATACTCCAAAGTACCCAGCATAATTCTTTATCTTACATTAACCAAACATGGTCTTATAAACGTCCAATAAGACACTCTCTTTGAAATGGATGCTCTACACTTCTGTCCACCGGGTTGATAAGCGACAGTGTTCTTCAATTGAATAAAATTATTTTTTGACGTTCTTGACACTTTCAAATTTAATTACGCAAAACACTTTTCTAACTCTGAAGTCCATGGACTATCTTTGGGAAAAAATGCACCCCTTTGATGCGTGGGATAATAGTCATCAGAGTGCCATTTAATCCTTAGTCCTCTAGACCTAGTGATATAAAAAATTACGATCAACTGCCGCAAGTAGGCAGTTAGTTTTTTCCAAGCAACAAACTCAGCTTTTCCATAGTAAGGGTAATGTTGGACTAGGATTTGATCGTCCCATCGGACTATTGAGCGTCCCGTTGTAAAAGACTGAGATGGGCTACCGGCTCTTTTCTGGGATCGTTAGGCGCTAATAACGCATGTAAAAAACGCGACAAAACAGTTACTGCTTTTTGCAATTTACTCACAGTTCTTCTCATCATTTATTATATTTTTATAATATTCCTTCCCCCCCCCCATCTCTTCACACTAACTCACCAAGTTACACACGAATGTAGAAATGGCTGATACTAAAGAAGAGACATTTCTTCTATAGAACAGTCGCATTTATATGTGCAAAATTAGCTGTTATCTTTTGTTTCGTTCAATCTTCCTCTCCAGAAAATAGTACCCGTCTCCCTAATATTTATTTTCGCGCTTCTACTAGTTCTTAGAACAGACTGTGGTGTTCGTATTATGGTGACCCTAATCAATTCACCGTTGACCACTGAGACAATCATGAATCATATCAACTGAAAATAAAGTTACCGAACTAAAATAGAAAATACAGTTTAATTTCTTTGGCTTGCTCAGAATACTTACCTAAGGAAGCAAAAATCCTTACTTTTGGTGCACCCAGCCGTATCTCGATACAGTTAAATGGATTCGGTTAACTTTCCAACAACGCAATCCAATCCCAACGGGCTAAACATATATCAACATTGATATTGCCGTTAAAATTCTTTCTGTTACAGGTCTCTTACAATTACACATGCACAACGCAAATCTTTACAACAGCAGTATACAAGAGGCCCACCTACTGGTAGATAATACAGCCAATTGCCATAATAAAGCGTGGTCACTAGGGCAGTTCGGATCTTTTCCGTGTTTAGATTTAAAGACAGTTTTTCTTGTATCCAAGACGCAAAGTAATCATTACCATCAAAGCATGGCGATTATCCCCTTGGGGAGGGGGGCACTCACCTGAGAGCTAACTCAAGTAGCAAGCTTATACGAGTTCCATGCCAGCCCCACCTGGGCATGCCCACACTTCGAGAGGAAACTTGGTGAATACTATTACCCTGCTGACTGCTTTCAGTTGAAACTTTTCGTTTGGTGACTTAAATAAACCTATGCGAATCCTTCTTTTCTTTCGCCCTAAACCACAACTTTGAGAATTATATTCCAAAAGAACACCGTAGCTTGTGATAAAAGGACATATTTTATGCGAATTCGCGAGTCACGCCCAGTAACAAACACAGTTTGTTTATTCACACTAGAGCAGCCGGTTGGTTCCTGCAAAATTCCTCCGCAGATAGCAGCAGCGTATACAGGACAAAAATACACCATCAACCAGCTGCTCTAGTAGGAATAAACATACGGTGTTTTTTCACTGGACAGTGTTCACCAATTCATATGAAATGTGTACTTTTCACAAGCTACGGTGTTCTTTTAGAATATAATTCGCAAAGTTGTGGTTTAGAGCGAAAGAAAAGAAGGATTCGCATAGGTTTATTTAAGTTAGGCAACGGAAAGTTTCATTTGAAAGCTGTCAGCAGGGTAAAAGTTTCTACCAAGTTTTCCCTCGAAGTGTTGGCATGCCCATACGGACACCGTGGGGCTGCCCAAATATCGTAATGTTAGGGCACATGGCTTTTCCACAATTTCAACAAATTCAACAAGGTAGATAATCCCCATGCTCACTCAGAGCAGGTGTTCATTAGCCGTTCTTTCAAAGGTTAAAAGACAAAAGGCACCAATGAAATCGACAGCCGGAGTATTGTACATCTTAAAGAGCATTTTAATTTACTGTGCTGATTAATCAGCACTCAAATTTGAGTAAAATGAAACGACCTTCAGCATCAAGTTACAGGTCATTATGTAACGACCTGTCTTGGAGAATGGATAGTATAAGAGTATCTGTTGGTAATTCATCTTTTGGCAAAATAAATTGAGCAAAGGAAGGCGTAATTTGGGTAAACTGGTAGAAATTATTGGAGCATGTCATATGTTTCTCACAAACGGGTATAAATCGCTCGCAAATCGTCCAGAACCTACTCAGAAACCAATCAGCTCAACATGGCGAACCGCTCCCAAAACTGGACAAAAGCCGGTCAGTTTCGGAGGGTTTTCGCTACAAATAAGGAATCTTCCGAACAAAGAGGATATCACACAGACTTTATTGATGTTAGAAACGTGAACACATCTACAACGCGATCAACTAGTCAAACGATTGATTTTGGCCACACGAAGTCTTCGAAAAATGGGAGTGAAGTGAGAGGGCGGAGCAGCTGAGGAAATGCAACCTGTTTTCGAGATATTTAAAAGATGGAACTCCATACGCAAAAGTACATGCACTTTGAAAGGTTTAAACAAACTTTTGTAGGACACAAATTGCTGCCCCACTATCCAAAAGCTTTTGTTGGTTGCTTCCGTATGTTTGTAAGCATGACTTTTCCCAGCAGAGATGCAACAAACATCTTACTGTGAGTAGACACTTCCGACTGGCCTGGAAAATTATTTTTCAGAACGCAGCTCTAGACGGAGATCATCTACCGGTCTTAAAGTCTTGAAGTATTCAGATGGTGCACCGGCTCGAGGCTGGAGCCTAAGAGTTCCCGGTTCTTGGGGTATCTTCTTGTCTGTATTGGTCGTTTCGCTGAAATCAGGAAAGCTGGAGAACAGGGGACAACTACCAAGGGCATGTGCTGCAGAAAGTGGTCTAGAGTGACCAGTAAGGCGAAGTTGATACAGAGCTGAGAATCACGCATGAAAGTATACGATAAAACGGCACAACAAAAGCTTAGCTTCCATATTTCAAAGCAGACGGAAATGTAAAGGCGTGGTTTTGTTTCATAATTTTCTTTAAATCTTTATACACACACCATTTTTTCAAGGTGAGGAGAGAGCATGGGAAGACAGGCCGGTTGGAGGAAACTCGAGGGGGATCATACACCTGTTGAAATGTTAAAAAGTTTCAAGGAGGAATCTTTAGTCCCAAGAACTTGTCCAGCCGCTTCCTAAGCTTTTCTTTGCTCGCAGTGTCGATGACCTCCTGCAGTAAGTTGTTCCAAAGCGACACTATTCTGTGAGTAAAAACTTCTTCTGGAAGTATGTACGAGGGCTAGACTAGAATACTTTCTCGTCGTGCCCTCTGAGGGTGACCAGGCTCGAACGGGTGAAAGGGGATCAGCAAGCCCTGCAGTGAAACGGTTGTATATTAGAAAAAGGTCTCCCCTAAACCTGCGAATTTTTAAAGGGAACATTTTCAGGTCTGTCAACCTTTGGGGATAATGGGTGCTCTAAAACCCACGAACTGGTTCTGTGGTTTTCATTTGTACACGTTCCAAGAAGCCTCGGTCTTTGACCAGGCCAGGGTGTACCATCTGACTGACGTATTCGAGAACAGTTCCGATGTAAGTCCCACAAACGATCTGGAAATCTTTCATAATTGAAGGACGGTCTCACCTTACTATATCGAGAAAGTGAAACGCAGACCTGTCGGCTGGTTGGTGGCGGCAGGAGAGGGAAATCGACTTGTTTAGCCAGGAGCCCAGGAGCTTACTCTGCTCCATATCCCTGATTGGTGTGGCTTTATTCGTGCAGAAGAGTTGAGCCAGGGAGTTGCCAAGTGGCACACTCACACACTTGTCATCAATAATTGGTAGGCTCCAGTCGCAAGCCGTTGTTCGGCGTGGTCCTTTTCCAACTACAGTTATGCGGTGCTGTAGCCCCAGATCGTACCATCTCCAGCGCACATTGCAATGTTCACTGATATGTTGTTTAGAGGGTCACTTATAGAAATGAGAAACAATAAGGAACCTGGAATTGATCCCCGGGAGACTCCAGAGTGTATTAAAGAGGGTTGCAAAAAGCAGGAACCTGCTCTGACCCCGAACGATAGATTAGTGAGAAAGCTACGAAGACAGAACAAAATCCTGGAAATTCCATGGGGTTCCATCTTGCGTATAAGAGGAATATGCGGTACCATGTCAATGCTTTAACAAAGTCAATAACGATTGCTGGCGGAATCATGCCTATGCCGTAGGCCCGAGTAAGACTTTCCATGGCGGAGGGCTTATTGATAAAGCAAGACCTTTCCTGCCGAAAGCAGGGTAGATTAAGCCATTCTTGTGCGAGCTGGGAGAGCTCGTCAGGCCAATATGTCTGTAGCTCCCTGGTTGATGACAATCGCTCTTTTTGAAGATAAGGCTGAATGTCACTCTTTTCCAAGAGGTTGAGAACGTGCCTGAATCTAAGCATCGCTAAAAGAGCGCGTAGGTTTCTTGCAATATTGTGGACATTCCTTAGGAATTCGAGGGTGGATTGCATCCGGGCCCATCGAAATAAATGTACTAAGTTGACAGGGGTGACTCGGTACATTCTGCCTCGTGAAGAGCTGGGAGCGTAGATGTAGCTATACTGGCAGGCCTGGGAGTCGAGGACGGTCAGAGAGAGAGAGAGCTGATCTGTTTGAGGTCGCTCGTGAGAGGATAGCCCTTCGCCGTTTAATACAGACCTCCCTTGTTTTAACCTTTCAGACAATACGAATGCTTTTGAATTCGGCCGCATCCATTTCTAGTCCCGTGGATTTAGGCCTGGCAAACCTTCCAGAGCGTTCATGCAGCAGGCCTCTGAAGGATCGCCGCAGTGGAGGCTTACCGTTGGCTGTGACTTGCTTCCTAGGGGCAAAAGAGTTCTACTTGACGGGTGGAGTCTTCAATGCAAACGATAAGAGTTTCCGCCTCGGCAAGTCGGTCTGAAGTGCTAATTTTTGCGCTGGAAGGGGCCTTAGATCATCACAGATGGTTCTCCCGAATGCACGGGTGAGTTAATTTCGGGAGGCTCCTGCTGGTTTGCGAAGTATGTCGGCAAATTGGAGGGCCGAGTGGTCACTCTTGTCCAAAAGAAGGAAGTATTTTGACCGTGTACACCTCGTAGTTCTTGTTGAAGATCAGCAGAACGACCAGTGAGGAGGCGCGCCCTGTACGGTATCTGTTTGGTTCACAGACTTGCTGCGACCAGAAGAGCTTGTCTAATAGATCTTTTAGTACCTGGCCGAAAGGGCTACCAGTAGCTTTCTTCTTTCAACTGACATCCGGAGCCTTAAAATCTCCTATTAGTCAGAGATGAATGGAGTGAGAGTTGACTTTCAGACCTAGTAGCTGTTCTATGAGATGAAGAGACTCCTCTAGACTAGTATGTGCAAGACAATAAATCACACTGAGTAGGGGATACTCTGGGGAATAAATTCTGATCCTCATCCATGAGGAGTCTGTAATTGACAGAACAACCAAATTCAAGGCTCTAAGTCAGGATCGATCTAACCCCCATCTTCACTCCAAATTTGTTTTCCAATACAGTTTTCTCCCACACTTGCTCATTCGCCGAACCACACATTGGACACTGACCTTGAATTACCGCTGACTGATGTTTTGAAGTCCTGAAGTATTACACGGGTTCGAGGCTTTGAGCCCAATTGTCCCGGATCTTGAGAAAATCTTTGATCTTCTGTCGGATTCACCGAGTTGAAGCGAGAGTAAAATGAAGCGGGGGGATGCATGCATTGAACTTGTTCTGTGACCGTTGACCCACATTCCCCGTGGACATTTTGTTGACTTGACCCCTTGAACCCTAAGCGATACTGAATTTGCTCGCATTTGGCTGACTCTGATTCACGGAGCGGTTACCGTTGAGGTCTGTGCAGTTTTTGTGTTATTTACGATTATTTTGCAAAAAACCATATTGAAAATCACAATTGAAAGCCTGGCTTTTTGTGCAATGTGTTAAGCGTATCTCAAAGACTTCTAGGGTTCCATTACAGAGTCAGTGCGGGGAGTTTGAGGAACTGGGTATATGAAGTAGGGAGAAGGACCGCAGCTTGCACGTGTGGGAGTACTCCCCAGTCGTTGTCACATACTTGTGTTGTTAAGACTGTGCGCTTCATCGTATGGACGCTCGAACAGGTACAGCACGCATCAACCACTACACTTGAACATTTGTTTATATTTTGCTCATGTAACGTGGCAGATTTTTGACTTGGACTCGTACTGCCGTGACGGTCGTATCTGACGGTGACCTTTGCCGGACTCTGATCTTCGTTGCTGGACTTTTTGACTGTACAGTCGAGGTTTTGACATAATTTACGTGCGTGTAATTCGTTAATTCGGTACCCTGGAATCAGCGAATCAACCTTATTCTGACTTTGGGATTGGTCATTTGGGCCACGGGCTACTCACCATCGGAATAACCGGTACAAGGACTATTGCTGAAATACAGGTTCACTCCACCGGCTTTGCATCCTATGGAATCTTTATGGACAGAAGCAAATCCAGTGATGGTACTTTCACCATCTAAGTTATCTGTGGTGAGCCAGGTTTCTGTGACTGCCGAAAAGCGGGGTTTCCTGTCCGTCACCAGCTGCTTTAGTTTTAGTATCTTTTTGAAGATACTGGGGCCGTTGGTGGAGGGATATCTCAGAGCATAACCATTAGAGGTTTCAGAGGAGGGAGGAATATGGTTGGTGGGAAAAGAGCTGAGTCAGGATCGTTCTGTTGCTTTCTTTTTTCGAACCCGTCCGGGGAGCCTGTTGCGGAGGCTTGGCTTTTTAGGCTACATTTTTGTGGTCATTTCCGGGGTGTGGGTCTGATTTGGGTATGAGTGAAAAGTAGTTCGAGATGAGAACGAAGTTTTGGGGGTTATATAGTATATGGAGAGGAGACCTGCACCCGTGGTTCCGGCTGGGGTCATGTGGGTTTATAGAACCGCGGGGCCAAGGAGTTTCCAGTAATCGGAGGTGCAGAATGATTGCCCAATAGTCCTACATTGTTCCGCTTGAATCTCAAAGGCTTTCTTTTCCTGGTAGCGGGGCTAGGAATGTCTGGACCAGGGGTGGTGCCTTCTTTACTGCCTGCCTGTTTTCTTGGGGATTTTTAGTCACCGCTGAAGTGTCCATGACGTTTATTTGCGGCTCTCTGTCGGATTTCTCAAGGCCTGCGTTTATAGTTCTGAATGTTTAGTTTGCGGATCATGCCTCATCCTCAGGGAAGAGGGAAAACAAACCTCTGAGGGAGCTCCGGGGGAAGGTCGTTCAGCGGATTCAACTGTTGACTTAGGCTGCCGTTTTTCCTCCAGTCTGATTAGAACAACATGGGGGAAGAAGAAAGCTTAGAGTCTCCCTTTTTCCCTGGTGATTTCTCGGTTCCCGATGGGTTACCTTTGTTTTGCCTTTTTTCTGAGCGGACTTGAAGAGGTTCGTCTTGTGAGACCCCTCTGACATGATCAAATGTCTTTTTGATCATGCTTGTCTGCGTGAGCAGATCCAGGGAAGCTTTCTAACAGCTGGATTTTAAGATTGGTCCTAATGTCTTTCTAAGGATTCGAAAGCAGCCAAGATTCCCTAACTGGATTGGAGGTTTCAGTAGTTAGACAACTAAGCAGAGTTTTAGTCAAATCCACTGGGCTTGGAGTTTTTGAAAAGGGGCCCCAAATCATAGCCCATTTTGCCGCGCTAATAGTCATGCTGATTAGCAAAGCTGTACCCAGAACAATCAGGTGGGATAACTTGACTGCTTTATTTGCTGAAGCAGTTGTCGGAAGCGCATTCGTGATTGGAGCCTTCAGGTGGGGGATCTCCGATTCGGAATGGACACTCGAGCCCCTAGTTCACTTACCTTAGTCGCTGGTCGGTCAGAACAAGGATGACTCAAGACCCGGCTGCGGTCGGAACGACTTGGCTCTGGGTCCAGGCACGCGTGAAGAGTAAACTCGTTAGCTTCGTGATCGAGTCAATACAGACCACTAAATCAGAGGTGAAGTGAGAATATAGCCCACCGAACTGAGCGAGATGAACGAAAAAATAAGTAGCAGCTCACGAATAGGCAGCGATGAAGCGGAAGACGGAGTAGCACAGCGAGAGCAGTTCGTATTCAAACGTGCCCCTAGCCTTTTGTATCGCAGTCAATAACCTGTCACTCAGTCAAACCATTGGGCTCATGTCCCTAAATTTTCGGCTAAACTATTGAAAACCGCTCACTTGCAGGTCTCACGCCAGGCCTCTCCCTGAATTCTGTTCCGTTATCTTAACCATGCTCACGAAGTCTGACCGCATTATTCTGAAGTCTCTGCAGCGCAAATTCACCAAACAATTAGTGGAAGTTTCTTCCAGTCTGTGTCACTAGGATCCATGCATCCTATTCAGTCTTGACCATCGTTTGCCGCACGGCATGAATCATAAGTTATGCTTCCTGTTTGAGCTTTACCACCGTATGGTCTTCTCATGCTCTGAACCCATTTGTCGCACCTCCTCCATGAGTCATGCCCTACTCCATCGGTCACTGCAGCTCTCTATTCCCAGATCAAAATTAGCATTGAGATTTAACGTTTTGCTCATCCGCGGGAATCTCCCAATTTCTCAGTTTAGAGGCTCCCTGGATCACTTCTTGGCTATCCCCTATGCGATCCTTCTTACCAGCCACAGCGTCACATAAAAGGTGCTCTAAGAAAACGGGTTTGATTACTGGGACTGTGGCATTAGATCTTTTATTACTCGCTCAATGATAAAAGCCAGGTCAACCAACTTCTTCTGCTAAATACAGCACATCTTATATATTAAAGTAGCCACGGTTTGCTGCCTTTTGTAATTATACCTAGTTTAATGCTTGCCGTTTCTCCTGATTCCCGACAATAATACTGTCCTTCTGCCAACCAGCCTAAGGTTCTTAGCCTTTGATGCATCTCTAGCAAATAAATTTGTGGCTTTGGACCCTAGGACACTGAGTTCCGCCGTCCACCACTTTACTTGATTCTTTCATTCCTTTGCCGTTTACTTTGGCTACTACCACCAGCCCGGGTTTTATGTCCGTCCTTATTTTATCTTTATTAATCATCTCATCCCAGAATCTCTTATCCCAGAAGCCCACCTTCGAATATCTACTTTGGTGGCCTGTCCTCCCGCCTCATCTCTGTATCTACCATCCACCAACCACTACAATCTCCCCTCTTATGCACCATACTATTTTCCGTCAGCAGAGCTAAACTCCTTTACATCAGCTAGCCCGGAATGGCCTTTGATGGTCTTTGGCATGGTCTGGAGTTGTGTGAGACTGATACACGTATGCTAATCTGTGCTTTCTGACATTCGTTGTCCTACTCCGTGTGTTTGCTTGGTCCCACTCTGCACTTTTCCAGCTTATGCTACGAAACCCCTGATGTCAACGGCATCCATACCATAGCGCTGTCCGAACTTGGGGAAAACAGACCACCCCCAGCAGTCGCAAAAAGAAAATAAGCGTAAAGTGACAATCAGGCGGAGGGGCTTTGGAAAGTTCTGATACTGGTTAAACCAACTCCTCTAAAGAAAAGGAAGAAAGCTAAAAATGTAAAGCGGAAAATAAAAAAGACCTAGTGGGATCGATTCGATCTCCAAATACCACTGACATCGGGCTGTGAAGGAAATGGGCAACTCTCATTCATGGGTACGTCCCCCATCGGCTCAGACCTGATCCTGCAAGAGGGAAAACCACACATCACATTTGTTTGCTCGACAAGCTTTTGGTTCTTATCAACGAGACTGACTGGGGTGGCAGCGCACTGGACTCTCCACATATGCTCATCCACCCCCAACCATACGTTTCAGCCATCCCATACCCTCCCTAAGCGCGCCTGGCATGCATGTCGACGTCAGGTTCAATCGCCGTCATGACCTCAACTTTGAACTCATTGATCCGGTCTGCTTGTAGTGACCGGTCGTATAAAATCCCCCTAAAACCTTTGCAGTTCCGTGTTTTTCTTAACATCACTCACTTGCTTGCACTACTGACGTATCTTTAAACACTGTTTGCTTTTATGGACCAATTGTTGTCTGTTGGTGCCCAGAGCGCTACTTTGCCCTATCCTTGTTATGGACCTGTGTGACGCACGTGCTCCTTGCTCGCACTCCGCAATTTGGTTTCTCGTTTGTTGAGTCCTTGTGATCTCATTATTGAGGTTTGTATCTTTTTGGTGTCATTGTTCATTCACTAATATATTATCGTAGAATATGATGGATAATCGCCTTTTGGTTTCGGGATCCGTTGTAAATGTGGCTACGCATTGCTCAAACGTGTGTTACACTGCATGCCGACACACCTGATGATGGACACTAACCTCAGTGAGGCTGGAGAAAGGAAAAATACGAAACAAACGTAGTGAAAAATGGTCACTTTTTCCACTCATACTCCTCTATCTTTCGTCGCCTTCGCTGAAATGTGGCTTTCTCGATGTCCTAGCATTCGAACCACGCTTAGGTTGACAACCTTACGTAAAGTAAATTAACACCCGACACCAATCAGCCGCATCAGTACTGTAAATACGCGTCAAATATTTCTCAGACCAGTTATACCAGCTGCTATCTGGGTTTTCGGTACATCTTGTTGCCTTCTGTCAACTACAGTAACTACCGTAGCCGGGGCTCCCAGCCCACTGAAGTAGATAGCATATGGAGGCAACAGATGACCAACACCTGCCTCATTTAAGTTCGCAAAAAAAGAACACGAGGAACCGTTCATATTTCCCATTCCTAACTGACTATCTTTCCTCGTTTTTGTAAAAAGGCGACGTTTTACCAGTCCTAGCACCAAACCCACCCTTCCGGTTTTTGTCTAACCTGCGAACAAGCGCCTAGCACCAGCCGGTATCTTTCGCCCAGGGAACATCCCACGGCTGCGCTCCCGGTCCGTCAACTATGCCAGTGGCTCCTCTGTTTGTGCCCAAGTCAAGTTGACAGCCTACCAGTTTTCCACATATTCATACCGACCAAGATCTTTCCTCTCTATTATCGTATCCCATCTACGCCAATCAGCCGTTACAATGTTTACTTAATTCCCTGCTGGAACCTCTTAGAGACGGCCTAGCCCTCTACATCTATTTTGGATCCCGCTGGCTACTGTTTTATGCATCACAATACCCGGTAGAATCCTCAAGCGAGAGCATGAATTCTTGTGCTAACTGATTCTACCATGTCACTCCTCATACCTGATGGCCAGGGGATGCATCCTAACTCGTGTCGGCTGAGCCTTAACTAGGGCCCCTCGTCCGCCGGCCAACTTGATCACAATTTAACCAAAAGACATAAGAACTCTTTCGACGGTTTCCTATTGGGCTGACAGTTTTTTCTCATTGGTGTCTCAATCCCAGCGTATGCATCTACAGGGCGCACTAACCCCCAATGTCCACCCTTTTTCGGCCAAGGTGACCTGCCAGTTTCCGCTGTTCACTTCTGCCTTAACGGCACATCCTTTGCGCCAGAAGAAGACCATAACCACAATATAATACGCGTTACCTATAGCAGTCAGTCGCTGACAACTTGTGTCTTGCCTAGATATTAATCTACCAATTTCGACTGATTAACAACCATGCGAAAAAACCTGTCCCAATAAAGGGCGCACCTGGAAAGCTGTAAGCCATTCTTACCTATAATGCCCAGTTGGGTCGCAGGAATGCCCCAGGAGACTCAATAAAATAACATATTTCTCCTTCTTGAAGGCATCCCTTTTCGCAATTAATTCTTCATAACTTGGGACTCCTTCTCTCTTCCGCTATTCGCGGATTCACATCGCTGGGTCTAACCCCTTTATTCCTGGTAACCTCCCTTCCTTATTCACGGCATCCTGACTCTTTTCTTGCTCATAAATTTTCTCTTGAGCACCATTTTGTAGTCTTTTCTGGTATCTTCCGCTCACTTCTTTATCATCCCTGCGTATGCCATGTGTTCTGTATCTTACGACAACTTCCTTTTCAACAATTTCATGTCCTGCCTGCTCTACTCTACTGCCGATGATGAAACCGAAACTGGCTCGCCTTTGCCGAGTAAACCTTTGTCACCGTGATTCACCCAATTTCAGTCCGGTTCTGTTCCTTTGTTTGCTAAAGTAACCGATAACTCACTCTAAAATTTGCAATTTTCTGTTCCTTTGGGCCACAACATACACCCTAATAGTGCTCCCATACGTGCCTCTTGGCCGAGAGCGAGAGATATACCTTTATTACTAATTGTAATATTCAAAGCATAGATCAGCGAAGGTGAGGACCAAACGCCCGGTAAAAATCAATTCATTCTGAACAGGATTACAGCCAAGTCTACTTTCATTGCTCCAGATACCAGATACCGAATGAATCCCGAGAAAGGCCCAAGGAACAGGCCACGAGCTAAACGGTCAGGCTACTGCCACAAAACGGTAAAAGCTAGTGAAATAGGTAAAGGACGGTTTGTGTCGAAACAATTTCGATTGCGTTTGAGCATTAGTGCGATATCGGAAGCGATGCTGTCTAAGGGAGCTAAAGTTCAACCGTCCGCAAGCAGAGCTGTTGGGGGCGTGACTTTCAATTAGCGAAAGCCAACTGACCTTACGGCAGGCAGCATAACAAATAACAGCCCTGTGGCACCGACCAATATACAAAACGTCCACAGCCAGATACTAATTGGTCGTGTTTGTTTATGGTAACTTTGGTCATGAATTTTACTTTCAGTTTCAGTCATCTCTAGGTCGCCACAGAGGGATGCTATCATATTTAGCCCGGGGGTAGTCCTATGAGTAATAAATGGCCCGGCGTCTTTCAAACTGTATTCAGTGTAAGAGAAAACGTGATCGATGAGGAACGGCACGGGGTCGGATTAGTATTGGAGTCAGTATCCATGAATTCTGGGACGAAGATGTTGAGCACTTGGGCGGTTGCAGCTGGATGACAGACTTACGTACAGTCACCCAAAATAAACCGGGTATCGACAAAGACCTGTTCCGACTTCTGTTCTTCAACTGACGGACCAGTCAGTAAGATCTCTCACCGGAATTCAAGGCCGAAAGATCTTTATTTCTGCAGTTCAGTGGTTAGAAGACTGATGGTTACAAAGAGGTGGTGGAGTTGGAACAGTATTGAGAAATCTCCCGTTTCATTAGAAATCTCTTACAGTTTCGCTATTCATTTTGCGGCCTTTTTCAGGTAGGATCTACTGGCTTGAGGGTAGCTGATTCTAATAGCAGTGGTCAATGACAAATAACTAAATATTTTCATTATAGTGCTTCAGTTGAAGTCTGAGTGTTATGCTACAGAAAAGAGTCATCATGTTTGGGGAAGCAAAGTTTAGGCTCAAGATTAGTTCAGCTGATCATGAACAGGTCTGCTTGGGCGAGCTCTACTAGGGATCTACGGGTCCGGTTATGAATCTGCAGAGTACCATTTAATAGTCACTGCCTGGGAAGAGATCGAGAGCAGTAGCATTAACGTCAGGAGATCCAGTGGTAACTACCAGGCCAAATACGCTATTTCCTCTGTTGGTGTAGTTACTTGCTGGATCCAGCGTACTACACGTACGCTCGAAACGAAGTTCGTGAAGTATTGTGCTGACGACATAGTGTCTTTGCAGATGTCAGGCGCGATGAAGTCATCAGTTTCACTCAGTTGCAAAACCCGTCTTAAAAAAAGGTTGCCCGTGGTGACCGAAACTTCGACAACACGCCAAAGATTTCGACTACGCTGTGTTACCGAACGATAATATTTTACCGCCATCAAAGTGTTTTATCTCAAAAGGTAGCAGTACAAAAAAGCCACCAAACTCGAGGCTCCAACTCAAAATCGATTCGACGCTCCATCCTTACCCCGAATTTGCTTCCCACGAACTTTTTGCACCACACCTGCTCATTCGTTGAACCACACTTCGGACATTGACCTTGCATGACCGCTGACTGATGCGTGCACTGGCTTCGTCCTCTGACCTTTGCCCTATATTTTCCATAGAATTCCGTTGACCTCGCTACTTAAACCTTAAGCGGCCTTGAATTCACCTCTATCTGACCGAATATGATTCATCGAGAGGTAACGGTTGAGATCGATACAGCTTCAGCATCAAATTGTGATTGTTTCACAAGAACCCGTATTGAAACCTACTATTGGAAGCTTGGCTTTTTGGATTGTGTTACGCGTATCTCCGCGAAAATCAGAAGTCCGTACCAGGGAGGTTTGTTAACCAGCAGTGGAAATCTGGCCAGATGGGACGGAGTCAGCTGGCCAGGTTTCGGCGATGGCAGCGATATCGAAGTCGGAAGACAGCACAATATGATGGAGAGTATGGGTTTTGCTCAGTGAGCAGCAAGTATTATTGAGGAGCAAGGTAAGTGCAGCTACACCATCATGGTTTCGGGTAGGAGCCACCTTCGGTAGGGATTGGTGGCTAAAACTACCAAGATGGTGAACATCGGTGGGTGGACACAATGTTAAGGTTTTCACGCACGGGAGTAATGTAGCCTAAATCAGTATTGGCAATGTGGTGTTTCCAGTGTAGAGAAAGGGTTGTTGCTAAGCCGGCGAAGCTGGGTCGTGGGGATTGAGGTCGAGAAAAAATAGTCTTTTGTGGAAGTGAGATTTTCTAGGTAGGCAAAACAAACGGGTGGGGGATCGAATGTCGACGTAAAGGGCAAAGACAGTTGGAACGATTGGTGATAGTGGTGACCGGATTCAGTTGGATACGTAGGAGGGGGTAGTTATCACTTGACCAGGACCAAAGAAGTAACTGTGGCCTGTTGGACTGGTGTATCCCGTGTTCGGTAAAAAGCATGGAGTTCAGCAATTGAGACCGCTAATTGTCATTCAACTGAGGGTTAGTTATTTGCATTATTAGAAGAGGGGAAAAAGAGTTGCAAAGGTTTGAGAGAGGGGATTGGCCCTCCGCCGGATGGTCGGAATACCTTTTTAGCATGCCTGAGGATCTGGTATGTCAGGTCCCGATGCGCGGTAGTTCGTTTCTATGGCTTTTGCCGCTTGTATTGCAAATTGGAGTTTGAAAGATCTTGCCAACCTTTCGGGGTGCCACACCGGATCAACGAGGGGGACTTGGCAGCCTTGGGGTGATGCAGAATTTTGTCTTACTCATCGAAGAAAACGGTTCATAGGTGGTCCAATGGTTGTCCTTGGTGAAGGTTCTGTGCGGGGTCCCGTAAAAAACTTACGGAGGGAGTTACGGGAGCTTCAGGAGTTGGTTAAGCGTTCGGAGAACACAGAGTTCTGTCGGCTGGTGGTCCACTTGGCTACATAGTAGATCATGACTATCATGAAAGATTCTTGCCCGCAACACCGTGAGACATGAGTTCGGAAGGGGCCAACTTTATTGAATGGACCTCCTCGGAATCCCCTTCGGTGTTAGGACAGTAGATAGCAAGCTGGTGTGTTCAGCAAAAAGCCTGAATTTATGGGACTTCGGTGGCCCCAGGCCGACTGTGGGTTGGGCTATGCTGTTGTTTTCAGTAATTGGAGCGGAGGTTGATGATAGAAGTCAGAGCAGTTTGCCGGTAGGAGGAGTTTTAGTAGGGGAGCTGCTCAGTTCCAGGTCATCTGGCATAGTACACGCAACTGGTAAATTTTTACTAGAAGTTGCCTGACATACCTTGGGGTGACTGGGCGACGGGCATTTTGGGTACTTTTTATGTTGGAGAAGCAGAGGTACGTCTTAGCTACCGGAACACCTCTCTTTGGGGGGCAGGGTCTATCCGCTAGTATTCTAATTTCTTATACGGAGCGGCCTTAGCAATGATATTCCAACTGCTCAAGAATTCACCAGCTATCACTTTGTGTGAAAGTGGAAAGAGTAAGGGATAGCACGTTGCGATTTTCGTGCTGCCAAAAGCAGCGTACCTGTTGTGTGCCATGTTGCGGGCATCCAGCATGGTGAGCGTGGTTGACGGCAAGGACAATCAATTAGAAACGTTGAAAGCCGTGGCTTTTAACCTCGGAATTGCGCTCATGATTTTTGGTTGCAACTGGGTCCCAGAAAGGGCATGCCAAGGCTGGGTTTTTGCCATCAACCATATGAGTGGATTCTCTAATGCCGGATATGATGGATATCTTTAATAGAATGTCCTCTGTTGGGTGGGTCTGGCTGCGAAAGTCCGCCACTTTTCTATTTTCTCCGCCGATCTTCCTGTTGACTGTGTCAAAAGCCTCAACGGGAAGAACTGAGCGTCGATCGACTGCTGATTCAAGTTGGGTGTTCATGGCTTTTCTTGGTCTGAGCAAACGGGCTACCTGATTCATACCCAAAAGCTCATCGTTCAGTTCATTTCTGTTCGCACAGGACAGGTAATGACCACGGTCAATCAAAAGTCCAGAATTCCTTCGATATTGTGCACAGCAGTTGTGCACTCACAACTGCGGAGTACATTTCATCGGATCCTTGCTAAATGTGAGAGAGAAAAATGAAACCTCATCGCTCATGAATTGCGAGAGACGTCATGAATCCTGAGCTATCACCGAGACAGTGTACAACAAAAGAAAACTTCAGTTGCAACACATCTCAGGCGGACCACGGCGCTATCAGTCATCCATCTAGTGAACATACTCAGGGGCTTACTACAAGGAGAAATCTCGTACCACCTATGGTCTACGGCACCCTTGAGAGATTGAGAGGTCCGGAGGTGTATCTTTCCACCAGGCATAACGTTCCAACTGTCCACTACCCTGTGGGCAAACAAGTTCTAGCCATCAGCCTGGCCTGAACTTTCGCCAGCTTCTTTTTGTGTCCTCTCATTCTGGAACCTAAAGCCACTTGGAACAGATTGTCCCGTTTAGGGCCGGAAAACTCCCTGATAACCGTCAACG
Organism: Fasciola hepatica; assembly: GCA_948099385.1. Taxonomy (NCBI): domain Eukaryota; kingdom Metazoa; phylum Platyhelminthes; class Trematoda; order Plagiorchiida; family Fasciolidae; genus Fasciola; species Fasciola hepatica. The sequence continues at coordinate 3,083,671 of CANUEZ040000189.1, read as the reverse complement.
TTTCTATTAGGTCCCCTCGACGACTTCTCCTTTACAAAGAAACAAGATTCAGATCACAGAGTTCCTGTGTGCCTCTTGCCCCCCTGCCCCTCAACCATTCGAGCAGCAAGGAGCTGAACTTTCTCCATTTAAACAGCGTCATTTTTGTGGAAGGGCGGCCAGGTCTGCGCGCTACCTTCTAACTGAGGTCGTACTATAGCCATGGTGTTAAGTAGTAGTATTCCCGGCCGCCTGCTTGAAAGCGCAGATCGCAGCCTGGGGAACTAACCACGAGCCTTTTGTGCAGCAGCTTTGCACTGGCCCGACCACTTATAAGCACTGCTCATGAAGACCTCGAGCTCTTCAGCCCTACTGACTGCTTCTTAGTTGAACAGCCCCCAATCATGAGCGGCAGTTAGGCTTTTGGTTGTCGTTAACATGAAATGGATTTTTCCAGCCTCCAGGGGTAATTCCCGCTAGTTGGCTAAGCACAGGACGGCTCCTATATCCCCGCTTAAGTCTTCCCTACCCTCAGATCCGGAACTCTTCACATCACCCGCAAAAATCAAACTAGGCGGTTGAAGGGCGGAGGCCAGGTCGGTAATAAACAACAAATATGGCATCAGGCGTAGGAGGGATACCTGAAGTACACCCCGGGTGACTTTCACCAAACTGGGGCACCCGTCCCCTACTTTGAAGTAAAACTCCGTTTTGGAGGGGACTTCCGCCAGCCACTCACATACTGGTCCGTATTTGCCGCACTTCTCCACCTTGCGCGGCAAAGTACTTTGAATAACGGAGTCGGAAGCCTTGCTGAAGTCAAGGTAACATATCCTAACCTGCCTGTGTTCATCCAGTCGTCGAGTTGAACCATGCTGGTCCCGGCTTGGCATGGAGTGCTCCAAAAAGTGCTGACAGATATGGGCTCGGAAGATTTTATCAGTAACTTCATATGGGATACCAGTTGTAACAAACGAATACTGAAAATCCTTCTAAATGTTCAACGTGCTTTGTGAATTTGACTATATTTAACATTATCTTGGAAAGCTCGCTCATACCCCACACATTTTCACGTTTGTTTATCCATGTGAGACATTTGAATTTGGCCTTGAACCGTTTCTGACTGTCGTGCTTGAGCCACGGGGCTTTGGACCTTTGAGTTTTACCGTGAAGTCTATTTGGCCGCATACTTGAGGTTCGTATATATTTGTATCCTTTGTGCATTTCAATTTAGTACCGTAGAAGCTACGAATCAATCTTGTTCTGGTTTTGGGATTCGTTTGAATTGGCTACGCGTTGCTCGATTTGCGAGACTTGACTTACAGTACTCAAGTGGAACCTGGACAAGAAAACCCATTGGAAATGCCCAGACGAGGAAGCAAGGACCTTTTGAGACAACAGGAAATAACTCGGTAAGTCTCTGGGGATGGTTCGGGTGTTATTGATTCTCTAGATAATGCTAAGTTTACTAGCTCTGTCAGTGCCAGGTCATATATCTCTAACCGCGATGCGTTTGACGATATTAGTACTTATAGAATGAGAGTAATAGAATTAGAAAACGAGCTGCGGTTAGCCAGAAAGGAAGCAGAGCCCCTACACAAGGAACTGGTCTCAGAGAGCCAACAAAGAGTCCATGTAGTTCACAATTTCAACATCGAAAAGGCACTGTGATCGACGAATATAAACCCTTGAGACAGCCTGAAACTACCGAGGTTTTGGCTCTTGACCTGCCGAGAGTGGAGCTGTCCCACTTCGACGGGCACCCCGAGCAATACTGTATATTCATGAAACAATTCGAAAATTTTGTTGAGTGCAAAGTTGCAGACCCTGGTCAAAGGTTTTTGTATTTATTACATTACTGTCGTGGGAGAGCCAAAAGTGCTATCGAAGGCTGCGCGATGCTTGATCCACCGATGGGGTACATCAGGGCGCGCAGAATCCTGAAAGATTTGTTTGGACAACCATTCAAGGTGGCTAGAAGCCTAATTGATAGTGTTTTATTGGAGGCGAAAAGGACTGAGGGCAAGGCTGAATCACTGTCGAGTTTGGTGATAAAAATGCAGAATTGCAGTATAGCACTGGAGCACTTAGGATACCAGTCTGATCTGAATGCATTGCACACACAGGAATGCATTGTCCGATGTCTGTCTATTGATTTACAGAGCCGATGGGCAGAGGAAGCTGAAAAAATAAATAAGCTTGAGCGGGAATCTACGTTCAACGATTTGACGGAGTTCATAGGTCGTCAATCCCGTATCGCCAACAGTCGATTTGGACAAATCGTACGCGAAAGTTGCAGACTGGCGCGAAGAGAACCAACATCTCAAATTGTGGAGAAGGACTGTAACCAAACCCAGTCTTTGGCTAACATACACATGAGAAGTCAAGAACCCGAGAGGTCAGCTGAATGCAAGCTATGCAACTCCCTGCATCGGTTACTAGATTGTCCGACCTTTCATGGGATGAGTGTACCCGATCGGTGGTGCGCAGTAAAAAGGATTGGCTCATGCTTTATGTGTTTGAACAACTCTCATCGAGCCTCTGAATGCAGCTTAAGAGTGAAATGCAACCAAGACGGATGCTTGGGTAATCATCACTCGTTACTGCATGGCCTTCTCAACAATAGACCTATTCATCCAGATGAACCCAAAATTGTCTGTTCAACGGGACATGATGATTTCAAACCGGCAAGATTAGGCATCGTACCTGTCGGTATCGTGACACCTAAAGGACTGAGGAGGGTCAATGCATTTTTGGACACGGGGTCGGATACCTCGCTGATTACTCGCGAGCTTGTAGAAAGCTGTGAACTAGTAGGCGAGCCTACCTCGCTCACTATCAGCACGATTGCAGGGGGTCATGTTAGCAATTCTAAGAGGCTGACCCTGCAGTTAACGTCTTTATCTGATGAGGGGACCGTAGAAATTCCGGAAGCTTTTGCAATAGACAGCTTGCCTATGAGACCAGTCGACTCTGCTAGATCGATCGCCAAGAGATGGTCTCATCTCAGGGACATAGAGTTCGAAGAAGTTTCTAGCCCCCACGTCGACATACTAATTGGATGCAATGTACCAGAGGCTCACTGGGTGCTTGAACAGAGCATAAGCAATCGAAAAGAACCATTCGCTACGCGAACGATACTAGGCTGGACACTTCTCGGACCCCTGACGAGCGAACTTCAACAATCGGCATCAATAAATTGCTCAAATGTTGCTGAGAGAAGTGCCTCTGTAGAACACGATCAGCCTTTCGATATTGAATCCAACGGTCCATCTCAGGAAAGCGAAGTTCACTCGAAGGATCAGTCGGCGCTTTCGATGGCGAATTCAAAGACGGGACTTCACAGTGGGCAACATGAAGTTGCTATACCCGAGAGACCACCGTCAAGTCACTTATTGAGAAAAGGAGAAGTTGCCCGGAGGCTTTTGAAATATCTCAAAAAAGGACACCAGCAGGTCACCCAAAGCAGCTTTATATTTGCCGACCCAGTGACAGTGTACGGTACCTGGGTGGAACTGCATGGCCGGCGGCGAAACAAAGTACCCTTTGCCAAAACAAAAATTGCTGAGCTGAAGTCAGTATCCCTAAACGAGCTCAAAACGACTGCACTGGTATCGGGTTTTAAGGTAGCACGAATGCTAAAAGAGAACTGCACCACCGCCAAACTGAGCCTTGCCTATTGGACAGATCCTACAGTTGTGTTACATTACAGGAAACGGAAGAAACGAAGAACGTGTTCGAGACATCAGAGAGTTAATCCACTCGTAGCAGGAAACAGCGAGAAAAATGTTGATGATTCGAGCTGGAAACCACATACAAAAGACAAAGTAGCTCGCAGATAGCCTCGCTCCAAGTTACTTAGCACTTTATTGCATTTCATGCCCTACAACTAATCAACTGGACCCATTTTTTCTGAAAGGTTGCAAATGTACTTAGCTCCAGTTTCTATCTAGCGTGCACATAGGCGAAGAGGAGAAATTCACCATTATTTCACTTGAACAGTTCAGGCGAGGCATACTAGCTGCGAGCACATTGTGAAACTATTATTATCTTTAAAGAAGAACATTTATTTACATTTTATACAATATTGATTGTCACATATTTTGTGCACAGAAAAACTTTGAAATACTCTGATAGATGCCAGTATTCGATCAATCTCCGTGTTCATGTGTATTTCGATACTGTCCGCCGTACACTTGTTTTCGAAATTTATTCATAATCAGAAACCGGTTTTCATTTCTTTCGGAAGACTTGGTGCGTTAATTTTATGTAATTCCACTGGTTCGTGACCTGTCAATTTTACGCGATATCTCATTAGGCGTTGCACCTGCGTTCAACTTCTGCGCTCAAGCTTGTAAACAAAATTAGTCTAACCAGTTGCTGCAATGGGTTACTGCTTGTGATGCTTAGACTTATTTCGTGCGGCGAAACACTTCACTCTGCGAAGCCTTCATCTTCATCGTGCGTCTGACTATATGCGCCGGTCTCCTGATGAATATGTCAATCTCAAGTTGTGCAGCGGGATCTGGAATTGATTCCTTATGGATTGTGCGATGATGACTACGGCAAAAACCTGTTTCACGTTCAGATAACACAGGAAGTTAGTATCCACAGGCACTGACAATAAGTTAAAGGTAGATAGGGTGAGAATCATGACCCCTTCCTGAACCTTAGACAACCATTTTCGCGGAAGGATTTTGGCCGGCGGTGTAACGAACGAATACTGAAAATCCTTCTAAATGTTCAACGTGCTTTGTGAATTTGACTATATTTAACATTATCTTGGAAAGCTCGCTCATACCCCACACATTTTCACGTTTGTTTATCCATGTGAGACATTTGAATTTGGCCTTGAACCGTTTCTGACTGTCGTGCTTGAGCCACGGGGCTTTGGACCTTTGAGTTTTACCGTGAAGTCTATTTGGCCGCATACTTGAGGTTCGTATATATTTGTATCCTTTGTGCATTTCAATTTAGTACCGTAGAAGCTACGAATCAATCTTGTTCTGGTTTTGGGATTCGTTTGAATTGGCTACGCGTTGCTCGATTTGCGAGACTTGACTTACAGTACTCAAGTGGAACCTGGACAAGAAAACCCATTGAAAATGCCCAGACGAGGAAGCAAGGACCTTTTGAGACAACAGGAAATAACTCGGTAAGTCTCTGGGGATGGTTCGGGTGTTATTGATTCTCTAGATAATGCTAAGTTTACTAGCTCTGTCAGTGCCAGGTCATATATCTCTAACCGCGATGCGTTTGACGATATTAGTACTTATAGAATGAGAGTAATAGAATTAGAAAACGAGTTGCGGTTAGCCAGAAAGGAAGCAGAGCCCCCTACACAAGGAACTGGTCTCAGAGAGCCAACAAAGAGTCCATGTAGTTCACAATTTCAACATCGAAAAGGCACTGTGATCGACGAATATAAACCCTTGAGACAGCCTGAAACTACCGAGGTTTTGGCTCTTGACCTGCCGAGAGTGGAGCTGTCCCACTTCGACGGGCACCCCGAGCAATACTGTATATTCATGAAACAATTCGAAAATTTTGTTGAGTGCAAAGTTGCAGACCCTGGTCAAAGGTTTTTGTATTTATTACATTACTGTCGTGGGAGAGCCAAAAGTGCTATCGAAGGCTGCGCGATGCTTGATCCACCGATGGGGTACATCAGGGCGCGCAGAATCCTGAAAGATTTGTTTGGACAACCATTCAAGGTGGCTAGAAGCCTAATTGATAGTGTTTTATTGGAGGCGAAAAGGACTGAGGGCAAGGCTGAATCACTGTCGAGTTTGGTGATAAAAATGCAGAATTGCAGTATAGCACTGGAGCACTTAGGATACCAGTCTGATCTGAATGCATTGCACACACAGGAATGCATTGTCCGATGTCTGTCTATTGATTTACAGAGCCGATGGGCAGAGGAAGCTGAAAAAATAAATAAGCTTGAGCGGGAATCTACGTTCAACGATTTGACGGAGTTCATAGGTCGTCAATCCCGTATCGCCAACAGTCGATTTGGACAAATCGTACGCGAAAGTTGCAGACTGGCGCGAAGAGAACCAACATCTCAAATTGTGGAGAAGGACTGTAACCAAACCCAGTCTTTGGCTAACATACACATGAGAAGTCAAGAACCCGAGAGGTCAGCTGAATGCAAGCTATGCAACTCCCTGCATCGGTTACTAGATTGTCCGACCTTTCATGGGATGAGTGTACCCGATCGGTGGTGCGCAGTAAAAAGGATTGGCTCATGCTTTATGTGTTTGAACAACTCTCATCGAGCCTCTGAATGCAGCTTAAGAGTGAAATGCAACCAAGACGGATGCTTGGGTAATCATCACTCGTTACTGCATGGCCTTCTCAACAATAGACCTATTCATCCAGATGAACCCAAAATTGTCTGTTCAACGGGACATGATGATTTCAAACCGGCAAGATTAGGCATCGTACCTGTCGGTATCGTGACACCTAAAGGACTGAGGAGGGTCAATGCATTTTTGGACACGGGGTCGGATACCTCGCTGATTACTCGCGAGCTTGTAGAAAGCTGTGAACTAGTAGGCGAGCCTACCTCGCTCACTATCAGCACGATTGCAGGGGGTCATGTTAGCAATTCTAAGAGGCTGACCCTGCAGTTAACGTCTTTATCTGATGAGGGGACCGTAGAAATTCCGGAAGCTTTTGCAATAGACAGCTTGCCTATGAGACCAGTCGACTCTGCTAGATCGATCGCCAAGAGATGGTCTCATCTCAGGGACATAGAGTTCGAAGAAGTTTCTAGCCCCCACGTCGACATACTAATTGGATGCAATGTACCAGAGGCTCACTGGGTGCTTGAACAGAGCATAAGCAATCGAAAAGAACCATTCGCTACGCGAACGATACTAGGCTGGACACTTCTCGGACCCCTGACGAGCGAACTTCAACAATCGGCATCAATAAATTGCTCAAATGTTGCTGAGAGAAGTGCCTCTGTAGAACACGATCAGCCTTTCGATATTGAATCCAACGGTCCATCTCAGGAAAGCGAAGTTCACTCGAAGGATCAGTCGGCGCTTTCGATGGCGAATTCAAAGACGGGACTTCACAGTGGGCAACATGAAGTTGCTATACCCGAGAGACCACCGTCAAGTCACTTATTGAGAAAAGGAGAAGTTGCCCGGAGGCTTTTGAAATATCTCAAAAAAGGACACCAGCAGGTCACCCAAAGCAGCTTTATATTTGCCGACCCAGTGACAGTGTACGGTACCTGGGTGGAACTGCATGGCCGGCGGCGAAACAAAGTACCCTTTGCCAAAACAAAAATTGCTGAGCTGAAGTCAGTATCCCTAAACGAGCTCAAAACGACTGCACTGGTATCGGGTTTTAAGGTAGCACGAATGCTAAAAGAGAACTGCACCACCGCCAAACTGAGCCTTGCCTATTGGACAGATCCTACAGTTGTGTTACATTACAGGAAACGGAAGAAACGAAGAACGTGTTCGAGACATCAGAGAGTTAATCCACTCGTAGCAGGAAACAGCGAGAAAAATGTTGATGATTCGAGCTGGAAACCACATACAAAAGACAAAGTAGCTCGCAGATAGCCTCGCTCCAAGTTACTTAGCACTTTATTGCATTTCATGGCCTACAACTAATCAACTGGACCCATTTTTTCTGAAAGGTTGCAAATGTACTTAGCTCCAGTTTCTATCTAGCGTGCACATAGGCGAAGAGGAGAAATTCACCATTATTTCACTTGAACAGTTCAGGCGAGGCATACTAGCTGCGAGCACATTGTGAAACTATTATTATCTTTAAAGAAGAACATTTATTTACATTTTATACAATATTGATTGTCACATATTTTGTGCACAGAAAAACTTTGAAATACTCTGATAGATGCCAGTATTCGATCAATCTCCGTGTTCATGTGTATTTCGATACTGTCCGCCGTACACTTGTTTTCGAAATTTATTCATAATCAGAAACCGGTTTTCATTTCTTTCGGAAGACTTGGTGCGTTAATTTTATGTAATTCCACTGGTTCGTGACCTGTCAATTTTACGCGATATCTCATTAGGCGTTGCACCTGCGTTCAACTTCTGCGCTCAAGCTTGTAAACAAAATTAGTCTAACCAGTTGCTGCAATGGGTTACTGCTTGTGATGCTTAGACTTATTTCGTGCGGCGAAACACTTCACTCTGCGAAGCCTTCATCTTCATCGTGCGTCTGACTATATGCGCCGGTCTCCTGATGAATATGTCAATCTCAAGTTGTGCAGCGGGATCTGGAATTGATTCCTTATGGATTGTGCGATGATGACTACGGCAAAAACCTGTTTCACGTTCAGATAACACAGGAAGTTAGTATCCACAGGCACTGACAATAAGTTAAAGGTAGATAGGGTGAGAATCATGACCCCTTCCTGAACCTTAGACAACCATTTTCGCGGAAGGATTTTGGCCGGCGGTGTAACGAACGAATACTGAAAATCCTTCTAAATGTTCAACGTGCTTTGTGAATTTGACTATATTTAACATTATCTTGGAAAGCTCGCTCATACCCCACACATTTTCACGTTTGTTTATCCATGTGAGACATTTGAATTTGGCCTTGAACCGTTTCTGACTGTCGTGCTTGAGCCACGGGGCTTTGGACCTTTGAGTTTTACCGTGAAGTCTATTTGGCCGCATACTTGAGGTTCGTATATATTTGTATCCTTTGTGCATTTCAATTTAGTACCGTAGAAGCTACGAATCAATCTTGTTCTGGTTTTGGGATTCGTTTGAATTGGCTACGCGTTGCTCGATTTGCGAGACTTGACTTACAGTACTCAAGTGGAACCTGGACAAGAAAACCCATTGAAAATGCCCAGACGAGGAAGCAAGGACCTTTTGAGACAACAGGAAATAACTCGGTAAGTCTCTGGGGATGGTTCGGGTGTTATTGATTCTCTAGATAATGCTAAGTTTACTAGCTCTGTCAGTGCCAGGTCATATATCTCTAACCGCGATGCGTTTGACGATATTAGTACTTATAGAATGAGAGTAATAGAATTAGAAAACGAGCTGCGGTTAGCCAGAAAGGAAGCAGAGCCCCCTACACAAGGAACTGGTCTCAGAGAGCCAACAAAGAGTCCATGTAGTTCACAATTTCAACATCGAAAAGGCACTGTGATCGACGAATATAAACCCTTGAGACAGCCTGAAACTACCGAGGTTTTGGCTCTTGACCTGCCGAGAGTGGAGCTGTCCCACTTCGACGGGCACCCCGAGCAATACTGTATATTCATGAAACAATTCGAAAATTTTGTTGAGTGCAAAGTTGCAGACCCTGGTCAAAGGTTTTTGTATTTATTACATTACTGTCGTGGGAGAGCCAAAAGTGCTATCGAAGGCTGCGCGATGCTTGATCCACCGATGGGGTACATCAGGGCGCGCAGAATCCTGAAAGATTTGTTTGGACAACCATTCAAGGTGGCTAGAAGCCTAATTGATAGTGTTTTATTGGAGGCGAAAAGGACTGAGGGCAAGGCTGAATCACTGTCGAGTTTGGTGATAAAAATGCAGAATTGCAGTATAGCACTGGAGCACTTAGGATACCAGTCTGATCTGAATGCATTGCACACACAGGAATGCATTGTCCGATGTCTGTCTATTGATTTACAGAGCCGATGGGCAGAGGAAGCTGAAAAAATAAATAAGCTTGAGCGGGAATCTACGTTCAACGATTTGACGGAGTTCATAGGTCGTCAATCCCGTATCGCCAACAGTCGATTTGGACAAATCGTACGCGAAAGTTGCAGACTGGCGCGAAGAGAACCAACATCTCAAATTGTGGAGAAGGACTGTAACCAAACCCAGTCTTTGGCTAACATACACATGAGAAGTCAAGAACCCGAGAGGTCAGCTGAATGCAAGCTATGCAACTCCCTGCATCGGTTACTAGATTGTCCGACCTTTCATGGGATGAGTGTACCCGATCGGTGGTGCGCAGTAAAAAGGATTGGCTCATGCTTTATGTGTTTGAACAACTCTCATCGAGCCTCTGAATGCAGCTTAAGAGTGAAATGCAACCAAGACGGATGCTTGGGTAATCATCACTCGTTACTGCATGGCCTTCTCAACAATAGACCTATTCATCCAGATGAACCCAAAATTGTCTGTTCAACGGGACATGATGATTTCAAACCGGCAAGATTAGGCATCGTACCTGTCGGTATCGTGACACCTAAAGGACTGAGGAGGGTCAATGCATTTTTGGACACGGGGTCGGATACCTCGCTGATTACTCGCGAGCTTGTAGAAAGCTGTGAACTAGTAGGCGAGCCTACCTCGCTCACTATCAGCACGATTGCAGGGGGTCATGTTAGCAATTCTAAGAGGCTGACCCTGCAGTTAACGTCTTTATCTGATGAGGGGACCGTAGAAATTCCGGAAGCTTTTGCAATAGACAGCTTGCCTATGAGACCAGTCGACTCTGCTAGATCGATCGCCAAGAGATGGTCTCATCTCAGGGACATAGAGTTCGAAGAAGTTTCTAGCCCCCACGTCGACATACTAATTGGATGCAATGTACCAGAGGCTCACTGGGTGCTTGAACAGAGCATAAGCAATCGAAAAGAACCATTCGCTACGCGAACGATACTAGGCTGGACACTTCTCGGACCCCTGACGAGCGAACTTCAACAATCGGCATCAATAAATTGCTCAAATGTTGCTGAGAGAAGTGCCTCTGTAGAACACGATCAGCCTTTCGATATTGAATCCAACGGTCCATCTCAGGAAAGCGAAGTTCACTCGAAGGATCAGTCGGCGCTTTCGATGGCGAATTCAAAGACGGGACTTCACAGTGGGCAACATGAAGTTGCTATACCCGAGAGACCACCGTCAAGTCACTTATTGAGAAAAGGAGAAGTTGCCCGGAGGCTTTTGAAATATCTCAAAAAAGGACACCAGCAGGTCACCCAAAGCAGCTTTATATTTGCCGACCCAGTGACAGTGTACGGTACCTGGGTGGAACTGCATGGCCGGCGGCGAAACAAAGTACCCTTTGCCAAAACAAAAATTGCTGAGCTGAAGTCAGTATCCCTAAACGAGCTCAAAACGACTGCACTGGTATCGGGTTTTAAGGTAGCACGAATGCTAAAAGAGAACTGCACCACCGCCAAACTGAGCCTTGCCTATTGGACAGATCCTACAGTTGTGTTACATTACAGGAAACGGAAGAAACGAAGAACGTGTTCGAGACATCAGAGAGTTAATCCACTCGTAGCAGGAAACAGCGAGAAAAATGTTGATGATTCGAGCTGGAAACCACATACAAAAGACAAAGTAGCTCGCAGATAGCCTCGCTCCAAGTTACTTAGCACTTTATTGCATTTCATGGCCTACAACTAATCAACTGGACCCATTTTTTCTGAAAGGTTGCAAATGTACTTAGCTCCAGTTTCTATCTAGCGTGCACATAGGCGAAGAGGAGAAATTCACCATTATTTCACTTGAACAGTTCAGGCGAGGCATACTAGCTGCGAGCACATTGTGAAACTATTATTATCTTTAAAGAAGAACATTTATTTACATTTTATACAATATTGATTGTCACATATTTTGTGCACAGAAAAACTTTGAAATACTCTGATAGATGCCAGTATTCGATCAATCTCCGTGTTCATGTGTATTTCGATACTGTCCGCCGTACACTTGTTTTCGAAATTTATTCATAATCAGAAACCGGTTTTCATTTCTTTCGGAAGACTTGGTGCGTTAATTTTATGTAATTCCACTGGTTCGTGACCTGTCAATTTTACGCGATATCTCATTAGGCGTTGCACCTGCGTTCAACTTCTGCGCTCAAGCTTGTAAACAAAATTAGTCTAACCAGTTGCTGCAATGGGTTACTGCTTGTGATGCTTAGACTTATTTCGTGCGGCGAAACACTTCACTCTGCGAAGCCTTCATCTTCATCGTGCGTCTGACTATATGCGCCGGTCTCCTGATGAATATGTCAATCTCAAGTTGTGCAGCGGGATCTGGAATTGATTCCTTATGGATTGTGCGATGATGACTACGGCAAAAACCTGTTTCACGTTCAGATAACACAGGAAGTTAGTATCCACAGGCACTGACAATAAGTTAAAGGTAGATAGGGTGAGAATCATGACCCCTTCCTGAACCTTAGACAACCATTTTCGCGGAAGGATTTTGGCCGGCGGTGTAACGAACGAATACTGAAAATCCTTCTAAATGTTCAACGTGCTTTGTGAATTTGACTATATTTAACATTATCTTGGAAAGCTCGCTCATACCCCACACATTTTCACGTTTGTTTATCCATGTGAGACATTTGAATTTGGCCTTGAACCGTTTCTGACTGTCGTGCTTGAGCCACGGGGCTTTGGACCTTTGAGTTTTACCGTGAAGTCTATTTGGCCGCATACTTGAGGTTCGTATATATTTGTATCCTTTGTGCATTTCAATTTAGTACCGTAGAAGCTACGAATCAATCTTGTTCTGGTTTTGGGATTCGTTTGAATTGGCTACGCGTTGCTCGATTTGCGAGACTTGACTTACAGTACTCAAGTGGAACCTGGACAAGAAAACCCATTGAAAATGCCCAGACGAGGAAGCAAGGACCTTTTGAGACAACAGGAAATAACTCGGTAAGTCTCTGGGGATGGTTCGGGTGTTATTGATTCTCTAGATAATGCTAAGTTTACTAGCTCTGTCAGTGCCAGGTCATATATCTCTAACCGCGATGCGTTTGACGATATTAGTACTTATAGAATGAGAGTAATAGAATTAGAAAACGAGTTGCGGTTAGCCAGAAAGGAAGCAGAGCCCCCTACACAAGGAACTGGTCTCAGAGAGCCAACAAAGAGTCCATGTAGTTCACAATTTCAACATCGAAAAGGCACTGTGATCGACGAATATAAACCCTTGAGACAGCCTGAAACTACCGAGGTTTTGGCTCTTGACCTGCCGAGAGTGGAGCTGTCCCACTTCGACGGGCACCCCGAGCAATACTGTATATTCATGAAACAATTCGAAAATTTTGTTGAGTGCAAAGTTGCAGACCCTGGTCAAAGGTTTTTGTATTTATTACATTACTGTCGTGGGAGAGCCAAAAGTGCTATCGAAGGCTGCGCGATGCTTGATCCACCGATGGGGTACATCAGGGCGCGCAGAATCCTGAAAGATTTGTTTGGACAACCATTCAAGGTGGCTAGAAGCCTAATTGATAGTGTTTTATTGGAGGCGAAAAGGACTGAGGGCAAGGCTGAATCACTGTCGAGTTTGGTGATAAAAATGCAGAATTGCAGTATAGCACTGGAGCACTTAGGATACCAGTCTGATCTGAATGCATTGCACACACAGGAATGCATTGTCCGATGTCTGTCTATTGATTTACAGAGCCGATGGGCAGAGGAAGCTGAAAAAATAAATAAGCTTGAGCGGGAATCTACGTTCAACGATTTGACGGAGTTCATAGGTCGTCAATCCCGTATCGCCAACAGTCGATTTGGACAAATCGTACGCGAAAGTTGCAGACTGGCGCGAAGAGAACCAACATCTCAAATTGTGGAGAAGGACTGTAACCAAACCCAGTCTTTGGCTAACATACACATGAGAAGTCAAGAACCCGAGAGGTCAGCTGAATGCAAGCTATGCAACTCCCTGCATCGGTTACTAGATTGTCCGACCTTTCATGGGATGAGTGTACCCGATCGGTGGTGCGCAGTAAAAAGGATTGGCTCATGCTTTATGTGTTTGAACAACTCTCATCGAGCCTCTGAATGCAGCTTAAGAGTGAAATGCAACCAAGACGGATGCTTGGGTAATCATCACTCGTTACTGCATGGCCTTCTCAACAATAGACCTATTCATCCAGATGAACCCAAAATTGTCTGTTCAACGGGACATGATGATTTCAAACCGGCAAGATTAGGCATCGTACCTGTCGGTATCGTGACACCTAAAGGACTGAGGAGGGTCAATGCATTTTTGGACACGGGGTCGGATACCTCGCTGATTACTCGCGAGCTTGTAGAAAGCTGTGAACTAGTAGGCGAGCCTACCTCGCTCACTATCAGCACGATTGCAGGGGGTCATGTTAGCAATTCTAAGAGGCTGACCCTGCAGTTAACGTCTTTATCTGATGAGGGGACCGTAGAAATTCCGGAAGCTTTTGCAATAGACAGCTTGCCTATGAGACCAGTCGACTCTGCTAGATCGATCGCCAAGAGATGGTCTCATCTCAGGGACATAGAGTTCGAAGAAGTTTCTAGCCCCCACGTCGACATACTAATTGGATGCAATGTACCAGAGGCTCACTGGGTGCTTGAACAGAGCATAAGCAATCGAAAAGAACCATTCGCTACGCGAACGATACTAGGCTGGACACTTCTCGGACCCCTGACGAGCGAACTTCAACAATCGGCATCAATAAATTGCTCAAATGTTGCTGAGAGAAGTGCCTCTGTAGAACACGATCAGCCTTTCGATATTGAATCCAACGGTCCATCTCAGGAAAGCGAAGTTCACTCGAAGGATCAGTCGGCGCTTTCGATGGCGAATTCAAAGACGGGACTTCACAGTGGGCAACATGAAGTTGCTATACCCGAGAGACCACCGTCAAGTCACTTATTGAGAAAAGGAGAAGTTGCCCGGAGGCTTTTGAAATATCTCAAAAAAGGACACCAGCAGGTCACCCAAAGCAGCTTTATATTTGCCGACCCAGTGACAGTGTACGGTACCTGGGTGGAACTGCATGGCCGGCGGCGAAACAAAGTACCCTTTGCCAAAACAAAAATTGCTGAGCTGAAGTCAGTATCCCTAAACGAGCTCAAAACGACTGCACTGGTATCGGGTTTTAAGGTAGCACGAATGCTAAAAGAGAACTGCACCACCGCCAAACTGAGCCTTGCCTATTGGACAGATCCTACAGTTGTGTTACATTACAGGAAACGGAAGAAACGAAGAACGTGTTCGAGACATCAGAGAGTTAATCCACTCGTAGCAGGAAACAGCGAGAAAAATGTTGATGATTCGAGCTGGAAACCACATACAAAAGACAAAGTAGCTCGCAGATAGCCTCGCTCCAAGTTACTTAGCACTTTATTGCATTTCATGCCCTACAACTAATCAACTGGACCCATTTTTTCTGAAAGGTTGCAAATGTACTTAGCTCCAGTTTCTATCTAGCGTGCACATAGGCGAAGAGGAGAAATTCACCATTATTTCACTTGAACAGTTCAGGCGAGGCATACTAGCTGCGAGCACATTGTGAAACTATTATTATCTTTAAAGAAGAACATTTATTTACATTTTATACAATATTGATTGTCACATATTTTGTGCACAGAAAAACTTTGAAATACTCTGATAGATGCCAGTATTCGATCAATCTCCGTGTTCATGTGTATTTCGATACTGTCCGCCGTACACTTGTTTTCGAAATTTATTCATAATCAGAAACCGGTTTTCATTTCTTTCGGAAGACTTGGTGCGTTAATTTTATGTAATTCCACTGGTTCGTGACCTGTCAATTTTACGCGATATCTCATTAGGCGTTGCACCTGCGTTCAACTTCTGCGCTCAAGCTTGTAAACAAAATTAGTCTAACCAGTTGCTGCAATGGGTTACTGCTTGTGATGCTTAGACTTATTTCGTGCGGCGAAACACTTCACTCTGCGAAGCCTTCATCTTCATCGTGCGTCTGACTATATGCGCCGGTCTCCTGATGAATATGTCAATCTCAAGTTGTGCAGCGGGATCTGGAATTGATTCCTTATGGATTGTGCGATGATGACTACGGCAAAAACCTGTTTCACGTTCAGATAACACAGGAAGTTAGTATCCACAGGCACTGACAATAAGTTAAAGGTAGATAGGGTGAGAATCATGACCCCTTCCTGAACCTTAGACAACCATTTTCGCGGAAGGATTTTGGCCGGCGGTGTAACGAACGAATACTGAAAATCCTTCTAAATGTTCAACGTGCTTTGTGAATTTGACTATATTTAACATTATCTTGGAAAGCTCGCTCATACCCCACACATTTTCACGTTTGTTTATCCATGTGAGACATTTGAATTTGGCCTTGAACCGTTTCTGACTGTCGTGCTTGAGCCACGGGGCTTTGGACCTTTGAGTTTTACCGTGAAGTCTATTTGGCCGCATACTTGAGGTTCGTATATATTTGTATCCTTTGTGCATTTCAATTTAGTACCGTAGAAGCTACGAATCAATCTTGTTCTGGTTTTGGGATTCGTTTGAATTGGCTACGCGTTGCTCGATTTGCGAGACTTGACTTACAGTACTCAAGTGGAACCTGGACAAGAAAACCCATTGAAAATGCCCAGACGAGGAAGCAAGGACCTTTTGAGACAACAGGAAATAACTCGGTAAGTCTCTGGGGATGGTTCGGGTGTTATTGATTCTCTAGATAATGCTAAGTTTACTAGCTCTGTCAGTGCCAGGTCATATATCTCTAACCGCGATGCGTTTGACGATATTAGTACTTATAGAATGAGAGTAATAGAATTAGAAAACGAGTTGCGGTTAGCCAGAAAGGAAGCAGAGCCCCCTACACAAGGAACTGGTCTCAGAGAGCCAACAAAGAGTCCATGTAGTTCACAATTTCAACATCGAAAAGGCACTGTGATCGACGAATATAAACCCTTGAGACAGCCTGAAACTACCGAGGTTTTGGCTCTTGACCTGCCGAGAGTGGAGCTGTCCCACTTCGACGGGCACCCCGAGCAATACTGTATATTCATGAAACAATTCGAAAATTTTGTTGAGTGCAAAGTTGCAGACCCTGGTCAAAGGTTTTTGTATTTATTACATTACTGTCGTGGGAGAGCCAAAAGTGCTATCGAAGGCTGCGCGATGCTTGATCCACCGATGGGGTACATCAGGGCGCGCAGAATCCTGAAAGATTTGTTTGGACAACCATTCAAGGTGGCTAGAAGCCTAATTGATAGTGTTTTATTGGAGGCGAAAAGGACTGAGGGCAAGGCTGAATCACTGTCGAGTTTGGTGATAAAAATGCAGAATTGCAGTATAGCACTGGAGCACTTAGGATACCAGTCTGATCTGAATGCATTGCACACACAGGAATGCATTGTCCGATGTCTGTCTATTGATTTACAGAGCCGATGGGCAGAGGAAGCTGAAAAAATAAATAAGCTTGAGCGGGAATCTACGTTCAACGATTTGACGGAGTTCATAGGTCGTCAATCCCGTATCGCCAACAGTCGATTTGGACAAATCGTACGCGAAAGTTGCAGACTGGCGCGAAGAGAACCAACATCTCAAATTGTGGAGAAGGACTGTAACCAAACCCAGTCTTTGGCTAACATACACATGAGAAGTCAAGAACCCGAGAGGTCAGCTGAATGCAAGCTATGCAACTCCCTGCATCGGTTACTAGATTGTCCGACCTTTCATGGGATGAGTGTACCCGATCGGTGGTGCGCAGTAAAAAGGATTGGCTCATGCTTTATGTGTTTGAACAACTCTCATCGAGCCTCTGAATGCAGCTTAAGAGTGAAATGCAACCAAGACGGATGCTTGGGTAATCATCACTCGTTACTGCATGGCCTTCTCAACAATAGACCTATTCATCCAGATGAACCCAAAATTGTCTGTTCAACGGGACATGATGATTTCAAACCGGCAAGATTAGGCATCGTACCTGTCGGTATCGTGACACCTAAAGGACTGAGGAGGGTCAATGCATTTTTGGACACGGGGTCGGATACCTCGCTGATTACTCGCGAGCTTGTAGAAAGCTGTGAACTAGTAGGCGAGCCTACCTCGCTCACTATCAGCACGATTGCAGGGGGTCATGTTAGCAATTCTAAGAGGCTGACCCTGCAGTTAACGTCTTTATCTGATGAGGGGACCGTAGAAATTCCGGAAGCTTTTGCAATAGACAGCTTGCCTATGAGACCAGTCGACTCTGCTAGATCGATCGCCAAGAGATGGTCTCATCTCAGGGACATAGAGTTCGAAGAAGTTTCTAGCCCCCACGTCGACATACTAATTGGATGCAATGTACCAGAGGCTCACTGGGTGCTTGAACAGAGCATAAGCAATCGAAAAGAACCATTCGCTACGCGAACGATACTAGGCTGGACACTTCTCGGACCCCTGACGAGCGAACTTCAACAATCGGCATCAATAAATTGCTCAAATGTTGCTGAGAGAAGTGCCTCTGTAGAACACGATCAGCCTTTCGATATTGAATCCAACGGTCCATCTCAGGAAAGCGAAGTTCACTCGAAGGATCAGTCGGCGCTTTCGATGGCGAATTCAAAGACGGGACTTCACAGTGGGCAACATGAAGTTGCTATACCCGAGAGACCACCGTCAAGTCACTTATTGAGAAAAGGAGAAGTTGCCCGGAGGCTTTTGAAATATCTCAAAAAAGGACACCAGCAGGTCACCCAAAGCAGCTTTATATTTGCCGACCCAGTGACAGTGTACGGTACCTGGGTGGAACTGCATGGCCGGCGGCGAAACAAAGTACCCTTTGCCAAAACAAAAATTGCTGAGCTGAAGTCAGTATCCCTAAACGAGCTCAAAACGACTGCACTGGTATCGGGTTTTAAGGTAGCACGAATGCTAAAAGAGAACTGCACCACCGCCAAACTGAGCCTTGCCTATTGGACAGATCCTACAGTTGTGTTACATTACAGGAAACGGAAGAAACGAAGAACGTGTTCGAGACATCAGAGAGTTAATCCACTCGTAGCAGGAAACAGCGAGAAAAATGTTGATGATTCGAGCTGGAAACCACATACAAAAGACAAAGTAGCTCGCAGATAGCCTCGCTCCAAGTTACTTAGCACTTTATTGCATTTCATGCCCTACAACTAATCAACTGGACCCATTTTTTCTGAAAGGTTGCAAATGTACTTAGCTCCAGTTTCTATCTAGCGTGCACATAGGCGAAGAGGAGAAATTCACCATTATTTCACTTGAACAGTTCAGGCGAGGCATACTAGCTGCGAGCACATTGTGAAACTATTATTATCTTTAAAGAAGAACATTTATTTACATTTTATACAATATTGATTGTCACATATTTTGTGCACAGAAAAACTTTGAAATACTCTGATAGATGCCAGTATTCGATCAATCTCCGTGTTCATGTGTATTTCGATACTGTCCGCCGTACACTTGTTTTCGAAATTTATTCATAATCAGAAACCGGTTTTCATTTCTTTCGGAAGACTTGGTGCGTTAATTTTATGTAATTCCACTGGTTCGTGACCTGTCAATTTTACGCGATATCTCATTAGGCGTTGCACCTGCGTTCAACTTCTGCGCTCAAGCTTGTAAACAAAATTAGTCTAACCAGTTGCTGCAATGGGTTACTGCTTGTGATGCTTAGACTTATTTCGTGCGGCGAAACACTTCACTCTGCGAAGCCTTCATCTTCATCGTGCGTCTGACTATATGCGCCGGTCTCCTGATGAATATGTCAATCTCAAGTTGTGCAGCGGGATCTGGAATTGATTCCTTATGGATTGTGCGATGATGACTACGGCAAAAACCTGTTTCACGTTCAGATAACACAGGAAGTTAGTATCCACAGGCACTGACAATAAGTTAAAGGTAGATAGGGTGAGAATCATGACCCCTTCCTGAACCTTAGACAACCATTTTCGCGGAAGGATTTTGGCCGGCGGTGTAACGAACGAATACTGAAAATCCTTCTAAATGTTCAACGTGCTTTGTGAATTTGACTATATTTAACATTATCTTGGAAAGCTCGCTCATACCCCACACATTTTCACGTTTGTTTATCCATGTGAGACATTTGAATTTGGCCTTGAACCGTTTCTGACTGTCGTGCTTGAGCCACGGGGCTTTGGACCTTTGAGTTTTACCGTGAAGTCTATTTGGCCGCATACTTGAGGTTCGTATATATTTGTATCCTTTGTGCATTTCAATTTAGTACCGTAGAAGCTACGAATCAATCTTGTTCTGGTTTTGGGATTCGTTTGAATTGGCTACGCGTTGCTCGATTTGCGAGACTTGACTTACAGTACTCAAGTGGAACCTGGACAAGAAAACCCATTGAAAATGCCCAGACGAGGAAGCAAGGACCTTTTGAGACAACAGGAAATAACTCGGTAAGTCTCTGGGGATGGTTCGGGTGTTATTGATTCTCTAGATAATGCTAAGTTTACTAGCTCTGTCAGTGCCAGGTCATATATCTCTAACCGCGATGCGTTTGACGATATTAGTACTTATAGAATGAGAGTAATAGAATTAGAAAACGAGTTGCGGTTAGCCAGAAAGGAAGCAGAGCCCCCTACACAAGGAACTGGTCTCAGAGAGCCAACAAAGAGTCCATGTAGTTCACAATTTCAACATCGAAAAGGCACTGTGATCGACGAATATAAACCCTTGAGACAGCCTGAAACTACCGAGGTTTTGGCTCTTGACCTGCCGAGAGTGGAGCTGTCCCACTTCGACGGGCACCCCGAGCAATACTGTATATTCATGAAACAATTCGAAAATTTTGTTGAGTGCAAAGTTGCAGACCCTGGTCAAAGGTTTTTGTATTTATTACATTACTGTCGTGGGAGAGCCAAAAGTGCTATCGAAGGCTGCGCGATGCTTGATCCACCGATGGGGTACATCAGGGCGCGCAGAATCCTGAAAGATTTGTTTGGACAACCATTCAAGGTGGCTAGAAGCCTAATTGATAGTGTTTTATTGGAGGCGAAAAGGACTGAGGGCAAGGCTGAATCACTGTCGAGTTTGGTGATAAAAATGCAGAATTGCAGTATAGCACTGGAGCACTTAGGATACCAGTCTGATCTGAATGCATTGCACACACAGGAATGCATTGTCCGATGTCTGTCTATTGATTTACAGAGCCGATGGGCAGAGGAAGCTGAAAAAATAAATATGCTTGAGCGGGAATCTACGTTCAACGATTTGACGGAGTTCATAGGTCGTCAATCCCGTATCGCCAACAGTCGATTTGGACAAATCGTACGCGAAAGTTGCAGACTGGCGCGAAGAGAACCAACATCTCAAATTGTGGAGAAGGACTGTAACCAAACCCAGTCTTTGGCTAACATACACATGAGAAGTCAAGAACCCGAGAGGTCAGCTGAATGCAAGCTATGCAACTCCCTGCATCGGTTACTAGATTGTCCGACCTTTCATGGGATGAGTGTACCCGATCGGTGGTGCGCAGTAAAAAGGATTGGCTCATGCTTTATGTGTTTGAACAACTCTCATCGAGCCTCTGAATGCAGCTTAAGAGTGAAATGCAACCAAGACGGATGCTTGGGTAATCATCACTCGTTACTGCATGGCCTTCTCAACAATAGACCTATTCATCCAGATGAACCCAAAATTGTCTGTTCAACGGGACATGATGATTTCAAACCGGCAAGATTAGGCATCGTACCTGTCGGTATCGTGACACCTAAAGGACTGAGGAGGGTCAATGCATTTTTGGACACGGGGTCGGATACCTCGCTGATTACTCGCGAGCTTGTAGAAAGCTGTGAACTAGTAGGCGAGCCTACCTCGCTCACTATCAGCACGATTGCAGGGGGTCATGTTAGCAATTCTAAGAGGCTGACCCTGCAGTTAACGTCTTTATCTGATGAGGGGACCGTAGAAATTCCGGAAGCTTTTGCAATAGACAGCTTGCCTATGAGACCAGTCGACTCTGTTAGATCGATCGCCAAGAGATGGTCTCATCTCAGGGACATAGAGTTCGAAGAAGTTTCTAGCCCCCACGTCGACATACTAATTGGATGCAATGTACCAGAGGCTCACTGGGTGCTTGAACAGAGCATAAGCAATCGAAAAGAACCATTCGCTACGCGAACGATACTAGGCTGGACACTTCTCGGACCCCTGACGAGCGAACTTCAACAATCGGCATCAATAAATTGCTCAAATGTTGCTGAGAGAAGTGCCTCTGTAGAACACGATCAGCCTTTCGATATTGAATCCAACGGTCCATCTCAGGAAAGCGAAGTTCACTCGAAGGATCAGTCGGCGCTTTCGATGGCGAATTCAAAGACGGGACTTCACAGTGGGCAACATGAAGTTGCTATACCCGAGAGACCACCGTCAAGTCACTTATTGAGAAAAGGAGAAGTTGCCCGGAGGCTTTTGAAATATCTCAAAAAAGGACACCAGCAGGTCACCCAAAGCAGCTTTATATTTGCCGACCCAGTGACAGTGTACGGTACCTGGGTGGAACTGCATGGCCGGCGGCGAAACAAAGTACCCTTTGCCAAAACAAAAATTGCTGAGCTGAAGTCAGTATCCCTAAACGAGCTCAAAACGACTGCACTGGTATCGGGTTTTAAGGTAGCACGAATGCTAAAAGAGAACTGCACCACCGCCAAACTGAGCCTTGCCTATTGGACAGATCCTACAGTTGTGTTACATTACAGGAAACGGAAGAAACGAAGAACGTGTTCGAGACATCAGAGAGTTAATCCACTCGTAGCAGGAAACAGCGAGAAAAATGTTGATGATTCGAGCTGGAAACCACATACAAAAGACAAAGTAGCTCGCAGATAGCCTCGCTCCAAGTTACTTAGCACTTTATTGCATTTCATGGCCTACAACTAATCAACTGGACCCATTTTTTCTGAAAGGTTGCAAATGTACTTAGCTCCAGTTTCTATCTAGCGTGCACATAGGCGAAGAGGAGAAATTCACCATTATTTCACTTGAACAGTTCAGGCGAGGCATACTAGCTGCGAGCACATTGTGAAACTATTATTATCTTTAAAGAAGAACATTTATTTACATTTTATACAATATTGATTGTCACATATTTTGTGCACAGAAAAACTTTGAAATACTCTGATAGATGCCAGTATTCGATCAATCTCCGTGTTCATGTGTATTTCGATACTGTCCGCCGTACACTTGTTTTCGAAATTTATTCATAATCAGAAACCGGTTTTCATTTCTTTCGGAAGACTTGGTGCGTTAATTTTATGTAATTCCACTGGTTCGTGACCTGTCAATTTTACGCGATATCTCATTAGGCGTTGCACCTGCGTTCAACTTCTGCGCTCAAGCTTGTAAACAAAATTAGTCTAACCAGTTGCTGCAATGGGTTACTGCTTGTGATGCTTAGACTTATTTCGTGCGGCGAAACACTTCACTCTGCGAAGCCTTCATCTTCATCGTGCGTCTGACTATATGCGCCGGTCTCCTGATGAATATGTCAATCTCAAGTTGTGCAGCGGGATCTGGAATTGATTCCTTATGGATTGTGCGATGATGACTACGGCAAAAACCTGTTTCACGTTCAGATAACACAGGAAGTTAGTATCCACAGGCACCGACAATAAGTTAAAGGTAGATAGGGTGAGAATCATGACCCCTTCCTGAACCTTAGACAACCATTTTCGCGGAAGGATTTTGGCCGGCGGTGTAACGAACGAATACTGAAAATCCTTCTAAATGTTCAACGTGCTTTGTGAATTTGACTATATTTAACATTATCTTGGAAAGCTCGCTCATACCCCACACATTTTCACGTTTGTTTATCCATGTGAGACATTTGAATTTGGCCTTGAACCGTTTCTGACTGTCGTGCTTGAGCCACGGGGCTTTGGACCTTTGAGTTTTACCGTGAAGTCTATTTGGCCGCATACTTGAGGTTCGTATATATTTGTATCCTTTGTGCATTTCAATTTAGTACCGTAGAAGCTACGAATCAATCTTGTTCTGGTTTTGGGATTCGTTTGAATTGGCTACGCGTTGCTCGATTTGCGAGACTTGACTTACAGTACTCAAGTGGAACCTGGACAAGAAAACCCATTGAAAATGCCCAGACGAGGAAGCAAGGACCTTTTGAGACAACAGGAAATAACTCGGTAAGTCTCTGGGGATGGTTCGGGTGTTATTGATTCTCTAGATAATGCTAAGTTTACTAGCTCTGTCAGTGCCAGGTCATATATCTCTAACCGCGATGCGTTTGACGATATTAGTACTTATAGAATGAGAGTAATAGAATTAGAAAACGAGTTGCGGTTAGCCAGAAAGGAAGCAGAGCCCCCTACACAAGGAACTGGTCTCAGAGAGCCAACAAAGAGTCCATGTAGTTCACAATTTCAACATCGAAAAGGCACTGTGATCGACGAATATAAACCCTTGAGACAGCCTGAAACTACCGAGGTTTTGGCTCTTGACCTGCCGAGAGTGGAGCTGTCCCACTTCGACGGGCACCCCGAGCAATACTGTATATTCATGAAACAATTCGAAAATTTTGTTGAGTGCAAAGTTGCAGACCCTGGTCAAAGGTTTTTGTATTTATTACATTACTGTCGTGGGAGAGCCAAAAGTGCTATCGAAGGCTGCGCGATGCTTGATCCACCGATGGGGTACATCAGGGCGCGCAGAATCCTGAAAGATTTGTTTGGACAACCATTCAAGGTGGCTAGAAGCCTAATTGATAGTGTTTTATTGGAGGCGAAAAGGACTGAGGGCAAGGCTGAATCACTGTCGAGTTTGGTGATAAAAATGCAGAATTGCAGTATAGCACTGGAGCACTTAGGATACCAGTCTGATCTGAATGCATTGCACACACAGGAATGCATTGTCCGATGTCTGTCTATTGATTTACAGAGCCGATGGGCAGAGGAAGCTGAAAAAATAAATATGCTTGAGCGGGAATCTACGTTCAACGATTTGACGGAGTTCATAGGTCGTCAATCCCGTATCGCCAACAGTCGATTTGGACAAATCGTACGCGAAAGTTGCAGACTGGCGCGAAGAGAACCAACATCTCAAATTGTGGAGAAGGACTGTAACCAAACCCAGTCTTTGGCTAACATACACATGAGAAGTCAAGAACCCGAGAGGTCAGCTGAATGCAAGCTATGCAACTCCCTGCATCGGTTACTAGATTGTCCGACCTTTCATGGGATGAGTGTACCCGATCGGTGGTGCGCAGTAAAAAGGATTGGCTCATGCTTTATGTGTTTGAACAACTCTCATCGAGCCTCTGAATGCAGCTTAAGAGTGAAATGCAACCAAGACGGATGCTTGGGTAATCATCACTCGTTACTGCATGGCCTTCTCAACAATAGACCTATTCATCCAGATGAACCCAAAATTGTCTGTTCAACGGGACATGATGATTTCAAACCGGCAAGATTAGGCATCGTACCTGTCGGTATCGTGACACCTAAAGGACTGAGGAGGGTCAATGCATTTTTGGACACGGGGTCGGATACCTCGCTGATTACTCGCGAGCTTGTAGAAAGCTGTGAACTAGTAGGCGAGCCTACCTCGCTCACTATCAGCACGATTGCAGGGGGTCATGTTAGCAATTCTAAGAGGCTGACCCTGCAGTTAACGTCTTTATCTGATGAGGGGACCGTAGAAATTCCGGAAGCTTTTGCAATAGACAGCTTGCCTATGAGACCAGTCGACTCTGTTAGATCGATCGCCAAGAGATGGTCTCATCTCAGGGACATAGAGTTCGAAGAAGTTTCTAGCCCCCACGTCGACATACTAATTGGATGCAATGTACCAGAGGCTCACTGGGTGCTTGAACAGAGCATAAGCAATCGAAAAGAACCATTCGCTACGCGAACGATACTAGGCTGGACACTTCTCGGACCCCTGACGAGCGAACTTCAACAATCGGCATCAATAAATTGCTCAAATGTTGCTGAGAGAAGTGCCTCTGTAGAACACGATCAGCCTTTCGATATTGAATCCAACGGTCCATCTCAGGAAAGCGAAGTTCACTCGAAGGATCAGTCGGCGCTTTCGATGGCGAATTCAAAGACGGGACTTCACAGTGGGCAACATGAAGTTGCTATACCCGAGAGACCACCGTCAAGTCACTTATTGAGAAAAGGAGAAGTTGCCCGGAGGCTTTTGAAATATCTCAAAAAAGGACACCAGCAGGTCACCCAAAGCAGCTTTATATTTGCCGACCCAGTGACAGTGTACGGTACCTGGGTGGAACTGCATGGCCGGCGGCGAAACAAAGTACCCTTTGCCAAAACAAAAATTGCTGAGCTGAAGTCAGTATCCCTAAACGAGCTCAAAACGACTGCACTGGTATCGGGTTTTAAGGTAGCACGAATGCTAAAAGAGAACTGCACCACCGCCGAACTGAGCCTTGCCTATTGGACAGATCCTACAGTTGTGTTACATTACAGGAAACGGAAGAAACGAAGAACGTGTTCGAGACATCAGAGAGTTAATCCACTCGTAGCAGGAAACAGCGAGAAAAATGTTGATGATTCGAGCTGGAAACCACATACAAAAGACAAAGTAGCTCGCAGATAGCCTCGCTCCAAGTTACTTAGCACTTTATTGCATTTCATGCCCTACAACTAATCAACTGGACCCATTTTTTCTGAAAGGTTGCAAATGTACTTAGTTCCAGTTTCTATCTAGCGTGCACATAGGCGAAGAGGAGAAATTCACCATTATTTCACTTGAACAGTTCAGGCGAGGCATACTAGCTGCGAGCACATTGTGAAACTATTATTATCTTTAAAGAAGAACATTTATTTACATTTTATACAATATTGATTGTCACATATTTTGTGCACAGAAAAACTTTGAAATACTCTGATAGATGCCAGTATTCGATCAATCTCCGTGTTCATGTGTATTTCGATACTGTCCGCCGTACACTTGTTTTCGAAATTTATTCATAATCAGAAACCGGTTTTCATTTCTTTCGGAAGACTTGGTGCGTTAATTTTATGTAATTCCACTGGTTCGTGACCTGTCAATTTTACGCGATATCTCATTAGGCGTTGCACCTGCGTTCAACTTCTGCGCTCAAGCTTGTAAACAAAATTAGTCTAACCAGTTGCTGCAATGGGTTACTGCTTGTGATGCTTAGACTTATTTCGTGCGGCGAAACACTTCACTCTGCGAAGCCTTCATCTTCATCGTGCGTCTGACTATATGCGCCGGTCTCCTGATGAATATGTCAATCTCAAGTTGTGCAGCGGGATCTGGAATTGATTCCTTATGGATTGTGCGATGATGACTACGGCAAAAACCTGTTTCACGTTCAGATAACACAGGAAGTTAGTATCCACAGGCACTGACAATAAGTTAAAGGTAGATAGGGTGAGAATCATGACCCCTTCCTGAACCTTAGACAACCATTTTCGCGGAAGGATTTTGGCCGGCGGTGTAACGAACGAATACTGAAAATCCTTCTAAATGTTCAACGTGCTTTGTGAATTTGACTATATTTAACATTATCTTGGAAAGCTCGCTCATACCCCACACATTTTCACGTTTGTTTATCCATGTGAGACATTTGAATTTGGCCTTGAACCGTTTCTGACTGTCGTGCTTGAGCCACGGGGCTTTGGACCTTTGAGTTTTACCGTGAAGTCTATTTGGCCGCATACTTGAGGTTCGTATATATTTGTATCCTTTGTGCATTTCAATTTAGTACCGTAGAAGCTACGAATCAATCTTGTTCTGGTTTTGGGATTCGTTTGAATTGGCTACGCGTTGCTCGATTTGCGAGACTTGACTTACAGTACTCAAGTGGAACCTGGACAAGAAAACCCATTGAAAATGCCCAGACGAGGAAGCAAGGACCTTTTGAGACAACAGGAAATAACTCGGTAAGTCTCTGGGGATGGTTCGGGTGTTATTGATTCTCTAGATAATGCTAAGTTTACTAGCTCTGTCAGTGCCAGGTCATATATCTCTAACCGCGATGCGTTTGACGATATTAGTACTTATAGAATGAGAGTAATAGAATTAGAAAACGAGTTGCGGTTAGCCAGAAAGGAAGCAGAGCCCCCTACACAAGGAACTGGTCTCAGAGAGCCAACAAAGAGTCCATGTAGTTCACAATTTCAACATCGAAAAGGCACTGTGATCGACGAATATAAACCCTTGAGACAGCCTGAAACTACCGAGGTTTTGGCTCTTGACCTGCCGAGAGTGGAGCTGTCCCACTTCGACGGGCACCCCGAGCAATACTGTATATTCATGAAACAATTCGAAAATTTTGTTGAGTGCAAAGTTGCAGACCCTGGTCAAAGGTTTTTGTATTTATTACATTACTGTCGTGGGAGAGCCAAAAGTGCTATCGAAGGCTGCGCGATGCTTGATCCACCGATGGGGTACATCAGGGCGCGCAGAATCCTGAAAGATTTGTTTGGACAACCATTCAAGGTGGCTAGAAGCCTAATTGATAGTGTTTTATTGGAGGCGAAAAGGACTGAGGGCAAGGCTGAATCACTGTCGAGTTTGGTGATAAAAATGCAGAATTGCAGTATAGCACTGGAGCACTTAGGATACCAGTCTGATCTGAATGCATTGCACACACAGGAATGCATTGTCCGATGTCTGTCTATTGATTTACAGAGCCGATGGGCAGAGGAAGCTGAAAAAATAAATATGCTTGAGCGGGAATCTACGTTCAACGATTTGACGGAGTTCATAGGTCGTCAATCCCGTATCGCCAACAGTCGATTTGGACAAATCGTACGCGAAAGTTGCAGACTGGCGCGAAGAGAACCAACATCTCAAATTGTGGAGAAGGACTGTAACCAAACCCAGTCTTTGGCTAACATACACATGAGAAGTCAAGAACCCGAGAGGTCAGCTGAATGCAAGCTATGCAACTCCCTGCATCGGTTACTAGATTGTCCGACCTTTCATGGGATGAGTGTACCCGATCGGTGGTGCGCAGTAAAAAGGATTGGCTCATGCTTTATGTGTTTGAACAACTCTCATCGAGCCTCTGAATGCAGCTTAAGAGTGAAATGCAACCAAGACGGATGCTTGGGTAATCATCACTCGTTACTGCATGGCCTTCTCAACAATAGACCTATTCATCCAGATGAACCCAAAATTGTCTGTTCAACGGGACATGATGATTTCAAACCGGCAAGATTAGGCATCGTACCTGTCGGTATCGTGACACCTAAAGGACTGAGGAGGGTCAATGCATTTTTGGACACGGGGTCGGATACCTCGCTGATTACTCGCGAGCTTGTAGAAAGCTGTGAACTAGTAGGTGAGCCTACCTCGCTCACTATCAGCACGATTGCAGGGGGTCATGTTAGCAATTCTAAGAGGCTGACCCTGCAGTTAACGTCTTTATCTGATGAGGGGACCGTAGAAATTCCGGAAGCTTTTGCAATAGACAGCTTGCCTATGAGACCAGTCGACTCTGTTAGATCGATCGCCAAGAGATGGTCTCATCTCAGGGACATAGAGTTCGAAGAAGTTTCTAGCCCCCACGTCGACATACTAATTGGATGCAATGTACCAGAGGCTCACTGGGTGCTTGAACAGAGCATAAGCAATCGAAAAGAACCATTCGCTACGCGAACGATACTAGGCTGGACACTTCTCGGACCCCTGACGAGCGAACTTCAACAATCGGCATCAATAAATTGCTCAAATGTTGCTGAGAGAAGTGCCTCTGTAGAACACGATCAGCCTTTCGATATTGAATCCAACGGTCCATCTCAGGAAAGCGAAGTTCACTCGAAGGATCAGTCGGCGCTTTCGATGGCGAATTCAAAGACGGGACTTCACAGTGGGCAACATGAAGTTGCTATACCCGAGAGACCACCGTCAAGTCACTTATTGAGAAAAGGAGAAGTTGCCCGGAGGCTTTTGAAATATCTCAAAAAAGGACACCAGCAGGTCACCCAAAGCAGCTTTATATTTGCCGACCCAGTGACAGTGTACGGTACCTGGGTGGAACTGCATGGCCGGCGGCGAAACAAAGTACCCTTTGCCAAAACAAAAATTGCTGAGCTGAAGTCAGTATCCCTAAACGAGCTCAAAACGACTGCACTGGTATCGGGTTTTAAGGTAGCACGAATGCTAAAAGAGAACTGCACCACCGCCGAACTGAGCCTTGCCTATTGGACAGATCCTACAGTTGTGTTACATTACAGGAAACGGAAGAAACGAAGAACGTGTTCGAGACATCAGAGAGTTAATCCACTCGTAGCAGGAAACAGCGAGAAAAATGTTGATGATTCGAGCTGGAAACCACATACAAAAGACAAAGTAGCTCGCAGATAGCCTCGCTCCAAGTTACTTAGCACTTTATTGCATTTCATGCCCTACAACTAATCAACTGGACCCATTTTTTCTGAAAGGTTGCAAATGTACTTAGTTCCAGTTTCTATCTAGCGTGCACATAGGCGAAGAGGAGAAATTCACCATTATTTCACTTGAACAGTTCAGGCGAGGCATACTAGCTGCGAGCACATTGTGAAACTATTATTATCTTTAAAGAAGAACATTTATTTACATTTTATACAATATTGATTGTCACATATTTTGTGCACAGAAAAACTTTGAAATACTCTGATAGATGCCAGTATTCGATCAATCTCCGTGTTCATGTGTATTTCGATACTGTCCGCCGTACACTTGTTTTCGAAATTTATTCATAATCAGAAACCGGTTTTCATTTCTTTCGGAAGACTTGGTGCGTTAATTTTATGTAATTCCACTGGTTCGTGACCTGTCAATTTTACGCGATATCTCATTAGGCGTTGCACCTGCGTTCAACTTCTGCGCTCAAGCTTGTAAACAAAATTAGTCTAACCAGTTGCTGCAATGGGTTACTGCTTGTGATGCTTAGACTTATTTCGTGCGGCGAAACACTTCACTCTGCGAAGCCTTCATCTTCATCGTGCGTCTGACTATATGCGCCGGTCTCCTGATGAATATGTCAATCTCAAGTTGTGCAGCGGGATCTGGAATTGATTCCTTATGGATTGTGCGATGATGACTACGGCAAAAACCTGTTTCACGTTCAGATAACACAGGAAGTTAGTATCCACAGGCACTGACAATAAGTTAAAGGTAGATAGGGTGAGAATCATGACCCCTTCCTGAACCTTAGACAACCATTTTCGCGGAAGGATTTTGGCCGGCGGTGTAACGAACGAATACTGAAAATCCTTCTAAATGTTCAACGTGCTTTGTGAATTTGACTATATTTAACATTATCTTGGAAAGCTCGCTCATACCCCACACATTTTCACGTTTGTTTATCCATGTGAGACATTTGAATTTGGCCTTGAACCGTTTCTGACTGTCGTGCTTGAGCCACGGGGCTTTGGACCTTTGAGTTTTACCGTGAAGTCTATTTGGCCGCATACTTGAGGTTCGTATATATTTGTATCCTTTGTGCATTTCAATTTAGTACCGTAGAAGCTACGAATCAATCTTGTTCTGGTTTTGGGATTCGTTTGAATTGGCTACGCGTTGCTCGATTTGCGAGACTTGACTTACAGTACTCAAGTGGAACCTGGACAAGAAAACCCATTGAAAATGCCCAGACGAGGAAGCAAGGACCTTTTGAGACAACAGGAAATAACTCGGTAAGTCTCTGGGGATGGTTCGGGTGTTATTGATTCTCTAGATAATGCTAAGTTTACTAGCTCTGTCAGTGCCAGGTCATATATCTCTAACCGCGATGCGTTTGACGATATTAGTACTTATAGAATGAGAGTAATAGAATTAGAAAACGAGTTGCGGTTAGCCAGAAAGGAAGCAGAGCCCCCTACACAAGGAACTGGTCTCAGAGAGCCAACAAAGAGTCCATGTAGTTCACAATTTCAACATCGAAAAGGCACTGTGATCGACGAATATAAACCCTTGAGACAGCCTGAAACTACCGAGGTTTTGGCTCTTGACCTGCCGAGAGTGGAGCTGTCCCACTTCGACGGGCACCCCGAGCAATACTGTATATTCATGAAACAATTCGAAAATTTTGTTGAGTGCAAAGTTGCAGACCCTGGTCAAAGGTTTTTGTATTTATTACATTACTGTCGTGGGAGAGCCAAAAGTGCTATCGAAGGCTGCGCGATGCTTGATCCACCGATGGGGTACATCAGGGCGCGCAGAATCCTGAAAGATTTGTTTGGACAACCATTCAAGGTGGCTAGAAGCCTAATTGATAGTGTTTTATTGGAGGCGAAAAGGACTGAGGGCAAGGCTGAATCACTGTCGAGTTTGGTGATAAAAATGCAGAATTGCAGTATAGCACTGGAGCACTTAGGATACCAGTCTGATCTGAATGCATTGCACACACAGGAATGCATTGTCCGATGTCTGTCTATTGATTTACAGAGCCGATGGGCAGAGGAAGCTGAAAAAATAAATAAGCTTGAGCGGGAATCTACGTTCAACGATTTGACGGAGTTCATAGGTCGTCAATCCCGTATCGCCAACAGTCGATTTGGACAAATCGTACGCGAAAGTTGCAGACTGGCGCGAAGAGAACCAACATCTCAAATTGTGGAGAAGGACTGTAACCAAACCCAGTCTTTGGCTAACATACACATGAGAAGTCAAGAACCCGAGAGGTCAGCTGAATGCAAGCTATGCAACTCCCTGCATCGGTTACTAGATTGTCCGACCTTTCATGGGATGAGTGTACCCGATCGGTGGTGCGCAGTAAAAAGGATTGGCTCATGCTTTATGTGTTTGAACAACTCTCATCGAGCCTCTGAATGCAGCTTAAGAGTGAAATGCAACCAAGACGGATGCTTGGGTAATCATCACTCGTTACTGCATGGCCTTCTCAACAATAGACCTATTCATCCAGATGAACCCAAAATTGTCTGTTCAACGGGACATGATGATTTCAAACCGGCAAGATTAGGCATCGTACCTGTCGGTATCGTGACACCTAAAGGACTGAGGAGGGTCAATGCATTTTTGGACACGGGGTCGGATACCTCGCTGATTACTCGCGAGCTTGTAGAAAGCTGTGAACTAGTAGGCGAGCCTACCTCGCTCACTATCAGCACGATTGCAGGGGGTCATGTTAGCAATTCTAAGAGGCTGACCCTGCAGTTAACGTCTTTATCTGATGAGGGGACCGTAGAAATTCCGGAAGCTTTTGCAATAGACAGCTTGCCTATGAGACCAGTCGACTCTGCTAGATCGATCGCCAAGAGATGGTCTCATCTCAGGGACATAGAGTTCGAAGAAGTTTCTAGCCCCCACGTCGACATACTAATTGGATGCAATGTACCAGAGGCTCACTGGGTGCTTGAACAGAGCATAAGCAATCGAAAAGAACCATTCGCTACGCGAACGATACTAGGCTGGACACTTCTCGGACCCCTGACGAGCGAACTTCAACAATCGGCATCAATAAATTGCTCAAATGTTGCTGAGAGAAGTGCCTCTGTAGAACACGATCAGCCTTTCGATATTGAATCCAACGGTCCATCTCAGGAAAGCGAAGTTCACTCGAAGGATCAGTCGGCGCTTTCGATGGCGAATTCAAAGACGGGACTTCACAGTGGGCAACATGAAGTTGCTATACCCGAGAGACCACCGTCAAGTCACTTATTGAGAAAAGGAGAAGTTGCCCGGAGGCTTTTGAAATATCTCAAAAAAGGACACCAGCAGGTCACCCAAAGCAGCTTTATATTTGCCGACCCAGTGACAGTGTACGGTACCTGGGTGGAACTGCATGGCCGGCGGCGAAACAAAGTACCCTTTGCCAAAACAAAAATTGCTGAGCTGAAGTCAGTATCCCTAAACGAGCTCAAAACGACTGCACTGGTATCGGGTTTTAAGGTAGCACGAATGCTAAAAGAGAACTGCACCACCGCCGAACTGAGCCTTGCCTATTGGACAGATCCTACAGTTGTGTTACATTACAGGAAACGGAAGAAACGAAGAACGTGTTCGAGACATCAGAGAGTTAATCCACTCGTAGCAGGAAACAGCGAGAAAAATGTTGATGATTCGAGCTGGAAACCACATACAAAAGACAAAGTAGCTCGCAGATAGCCTCGCTCCAAGTTACTTAGCACTTTATTGCATTTCATGCCCTACAACTAATCAACTGGACCCATTTTTTCTGAAAGGTTGCAAATGTACTTAGCTCCAGTTTCTATCTAGCGTGCACATAGGCGAAGAGGAGAAATTCACCATTATTTCACTTGAACAGTTCAGGCGAGGCATACTAGCTGCGAGCACATTGTGAAACTATTATTATCTTTAAAGAAGAACATTTATTTACATTTTATACAATATTGATTGTCACATATTTTGTGCACAGAAAAACTTTGAAATACTCTGATAGATGCCAGTATTCGATCAATCTCCGTGTTCATGTGTATTTCGATACTGTCCGCCGTACACTTGTTTTCGAAATTTATTCATAATCAGAAACCGGTTTTCATTTCTTTCGGAAGACTTGGTGCGTTAATTTTATGTAATTCCACTGGTTCGTGACCTGTCAATTTTACGCGATATCTCATTAGGCGTTGCACCTGCGTTCAACTTCTGCGCTCAAGCTTGTAAACAAAATTAGTCTAACCAGTTGCTGCAATGGGTTACTGCTTGTGATGCTTAGACTTATTTCGTGCGGCGAAACACTTCACTCTGCGAAGCCTTCATCTTCATCGTGCGTCTGACTATATGCGCCGGTCTCCTGATGAATATGTCAATCTCAAGTTGTGCAGCGGGATCTGGAATTGATTCCTTATGGATTGTGCGATGATGACTACGGCAAAAACCTGTTTCACGTTCAGATAACACAGGAAGTTAGTATCCACAGGCACTGACAATAAGTTAAAGGTAGATAGGGTGAGAATCATGACCCCTTCCTGAACCTTAGACAACCATTTTCGCGGAAGGATTTTGGCCGGCGGTGTAACGAACGAATACTGAAAATCCTTCTAAATGTTCAACGTGCTTTGTGAATTTGACTATATTTAACATTATCTTGGAAAGCTCGCTCATACCCCACACATTTTCACGTTTGTTTATCCATGTGAGACATTTGAATTTGGCCTTGAACCGTTTCTGACTGTCGTGCTTGAGCCACGGGGCTTTGGACCTTTGAGTTTTACCGTGAAGTCTATTTGGCCGCATACTTGAGGTTCGTATATATTTGTATCCTTTGTGCATTTCAATTTAGTACCGTAGAAGCTACGAATCAATCTTGTTCTGGTTTTGGGATTCGTTTGAATTGGCTACGCGTTGCTCGATTTGCGAGACTTGACTTACAGTACTCAAGTGGAACCTGGACAAGAAAACCCATTGAAAATGCCCAGACGAGGAAGCAAGGACCTTTTGAGACAACAGGAAATAACTCGGTAAGTCTCTGGGGATGGTTCGGGTGTTATTGATTCTCTAGATAATGCTAAGTTTACTAGCTCTGTCAGTGCCAGGTCATATATCTCTAACCGCGATGCGTTTGACGATATTAGTACTTATAGAATGAGAGTAATAGAATTAGAAAACGAGTTGCGGTTAGCCAGAAAGGAAGCAGAGCCCCCTACACAAGGAACTGGTCTCAGAGAGCCAACAAAGAGTCCATGTAGTTCACAATTTCAACATCGAAAAGGCACTGTGATCGACGAATATAAACCCTTGAGACAGCCTGAAACTACCGAGGTTTTGGCTCTTGACCTGCCGAGAGTGGAGCTGTCCCACTTCGACGGGCACCCCGAGCAATACTGTATATTCATGAAACAATTCGAAAATTTTGTTGAGTGCAAAGTTGCAGACCCTGGTCAAAGGTTTTTGTATTTATTACATTACTGTCGTGGGAGAGCCAAAAGTGCTATCGAAGGCTGCGCGATGCTTGATCCACCGATGGGGTACATCAGGGCGCGCAGAATCCTGAAAGATTTGTTTGGACAACCATTCAAGGTGGCTAGAAGCCTAATTGATAGTGTTTTATTGGAGGCGAAAAGGACTGAGGGCAAGGCTGAATCACTGTCGAGTTTGGTGATAAAAATGCAGAATTGCAGTATAGCACTGGAGCACTTAGGATACCAGTCTGATCTGAATGCATTGCACACACAGGAATGCATTGTCCGATGTCTGTCTATTGATTTACAGAGCCGATGGGCAGAGGAAGCTGAAAAAATAAATATGCTTGAGCGGGAATCTACGTTCAACGATTTGACGGAGTTCATAGGTCGTCAATCCCGTATCGCCAACAGTCGATTTGGACAAATCGTACGCGAAAGTTGCAGACTGGCGCGAAGAGAACCAACATCTCAAATTGTGGAGAAGGACTGTAACCAAACCCAGTCTTTGGCTAACATACACATGAGAAGTCAAGAACCCGAGAGGTCAGCTGAATGCAAGCTATGCAACTCCCTGCATCGGTTACTAGATTGTCCGACCTTTCATGGGATGAGTGTACCCGATCGGTGGTGCGCAGTAAAAAGGATTGGCTCATGCTTTATGTGTTTGAACAACTCTCATCGAGCCTCTGAATGCAGCTTAAGAGTGAAATGCAACCAAGACGGATGCTTGGGTAATCATCACTCGTTACTGCATGGCCTTCTCAACAATAGACCTATTCATCCAGATGAACCCAAAATTGTCTGTTCAACGGGACATGATGATTTCAAACCGGCAAGATTAGGCATCGTACCTGTCGGTATCGTGACACCTAAAGGACTGAGGAGGGTCAATGCATTTTTGGACACGGGGTCGGATACCTCGCTGATTACTCGCGAGCTTGTAGAAAGCTGTGAACTAGTAGGCGAGCCTACCTCGCTCACTATCAGCACGATTGCAGGGGGTCATGTTAGCAATTCTAAGAGGCTGACCCTGCAGTTAACGTCTTTATCTGATGAGGGGACCGTAGAAATTCCGGAAGCTTTTGCAATAGACAGCTTGCCTATGAGACCAGTCGACTCTGTTAGATCGATCGCCAAGAGATGGTCTCATCTCAGGGACATAGAGTTCGAAGAAGTTTCTAGCCCCCACGTCGACATACTAATTGGATGCAATGTACCAGAGGCTCACTGGGTGCTTGAACAGAGCATAAGCAATCGAAAAGAACCATTCGCTACGCGAACGATACTAGGCTGGACACTTCTCGGACCCCTGACGAGCGAACTTCAACAATCGGCATCAATAAATTGCTCAAATGTTGCTGAGAGAAGTGCCTCTGTAGAACACGATCAGCCTTTCGATATTGAATCCAACGGTCCATCTCAGGAAAGCGAAGTTCACTCGAAGGATCAGTCGGCGCTTTCGATGGCGAATTCAAAGACGGGACTTCACAGTGGGCAACATGAAGTTGCTATACCCGAGAGACCACCGTCAAGTCACTTATTGAGAAAAGGAGAAGTTGCCCGGAGGCTTTTGAAATATCTCAAAAAAGGACACCAGCAGGTCACCCAAAGCAGCTTTATATTTGCCGACCCAGTGACAGTGTACGGTACCTGGGTGGAACTGCATGGCCGGCGGCGAAACAAAGTACCCTTTGCCAAAACAAAAATTGCTGAGCTGAAGTCAGTATCCCTAAACGAGCTCAAAACGACTGCACTGGTATCGGGTTTTAAGGTAGCACGAATGCTAAAAGAGAACTGCACCACCGCCGAACTGAGCCTTGCCTATTGGACAGATCCTACAGTTGTGTTACATTACAGGAAACGGAAGAAACGAAGAACGTGTTCGAGACATCAGAGAGTTAATCCACTCGTAGCAGGAAACAGCGAGAAAAATGTTGATGATTCGAGCTGGAAACCACATACAAAAGACAAAGTAGCTCGCAGATAGCCTCGCTCCAAGTTACTTAGCACTTTATTGCATTTCATGCCCTACAACTAATCAACTGGACCCATTTTTTCTGAAAGGTTGCAAATGTACTTAGCTCCAGTTTCTATCTAGCGTGCACATAGGCGAAGAGGAGAAATTCACCATTATTTCACTTGAACAGTTCAGGCGAGGCATACTAGCTGCGAGCACATTGTGAAACTATTATTATCTTTAAAGAAGAACATTTATTTACATTTTATACAATATTGATTGTCACATATTTTGTGCACAGAAAAACTTTGAAATACTCTGATAGATGCCAGTATTCGATCAATCTCCGTGTTCATGTGTATTTCGATACTGTCCGCCGTACACTTGTTTTCGAAATTTATTCATAATCAGAAACCGGTTTTCATTTCTTTCGGAAGACTTGGTGCGTTAATTTTATGTAATTCCACTGGTTCGTGACCTGTCAATTTTACGCGATATCTCATTAGGCGTTGCACCTGCGTTCAACTTCTGCGCTCAAGCTTGTAAACAAAATTAGTCTAACCAGTTGCTGCAATGGGTTACTGCTTGTGATGCTTAGACTTATTTCGTGCGGCGAAACACTTCACTCTGCGAAGCCTTCATCTTCATCGTGCGTCTGACTATATGCGCCGGTCTCCTGATGAATATGTCAATCTCAAGTTGTGCAGCGGGATCTGGAATTGATTCCTTATGGATTGTGCGATGATGACTACGGCAAAAACCTGTTTCACGTTCAGATAACACAGGAAGTTAGTATCCACAGGCACCGACAATAAGTTAAAGGTAGATAGGGTGAGAATCATGACCCCTTCCTGAACCTTAGACAACCATTTTCGCGGAAGGATTTTGGCCGGCGGTGTAACGAACGAATACTGAAAATCCTTCTAAATGTTCAACGTGCTTTGTGAATTTGACTATATTTAACATTATCTTGGAAAGCTCGCTCATACCCCACACATTTTCACGTTTGTTTATCCATGTGAGACATTTGAATTTGGCCTTGAACCGTTTCTGACTGTCGTGCTTGAGCCACGGGGCTTTGGACCTTTGAGTTTTACCGTGAAGTCTATTTGGCCGCATACTTGAGGTTCGTATATATTTGTATCCTTTGTGCATTTCAATTTAGTACCGTAGAAGCTACGAATCAATCTTGTTCTGGTTTTGGGATTCGTTTGAATTGGCTACGCGTTGCTCGATTTGCGAGACTTGACTTACAGTACTCAAGTGGAACCTGGACAAGAAAACCCATTGAAAATGCCCAGACGAGGAAGCAAGGACCTTTTGAGACAACAGGAAATAACTCGGTAAGTCTCTGGGGATGGTTCGGGTGTTATTGATTCTCTAGATAATGCTAAGTTTACTAGCTCTGTCAGTGCCAGGTCATATATCTCTAACCGCGATGCGTTTGACGATATTAGTACTTATAGAATGAGAGTAATAGAATTAGAAAACGAGTTGCGGTTAGCCAGAAAGGAAGCAGAGCCCCCTACACAAGGAACTGGTCTCAGAGAGCCAACAAAGAGTCCATGTAGTTCACAATTTCAACATCGAAAAGGCACTGTGATCGACGAATATAAACCCTTGAGACAGCCTGAAACTACCGAGGTTTTGGCTCTTGACCTGCCGAGAGTGGAGCTGTCCCACTTCGACGGGCACCCCGAGCAATACTGTATATTCATGAAACAATTCGAAAATTTTGTTGAGTGCAAAGTTGCAGACCCTGGTCAAAGGTTTTTGTATTTATTACATTACTGTCGTGGGAGAGCCAAAAGTGCTATCGAAGGCTGCGCGATGCTTGATCCACCGATGGGGTACATCAGGGCGCGCAGAATCCTGAAAGATTTGTTTGGACAACCATTCAAGGTGGCTAGAAGCCTAATTGATAGTGTTTTATTGGAGGCGAAAAGGACTGAGGGCAAGGCTGAATCACTGTCGAGTTTGGTGATAAAAATGCAGAATTGCAGTATAGCACTGGAGCACTTAGGATACCAGTCTGATCTGAATGCATTGCACACACAGGAATGCATTGTCCGATGTCTGTCTATTGATTTACAGAGCCGATGGGCAGAGGAAGCTGAAAAAATAAATAAGCTTGAGCGGGAATCTACGTTCAACGATTTGACGGAGTTCATAGGTCGTCAATCCCGTATCGCCAACAGTCGATTTGGACAAATCGTACGCGAAAGTTGCAGACTGGCGCGAAGAGAACCAACATCTCAAATTGTGGAGAAGGACTGTAACCAAACCCAGTCTTTGGCTAACATACACATGAGAAGTCAAGAACCCGAGAGGTCAGCTGAATGCAAGCTATGCAACTCCCTGCATCGGTTACTAGATTGTCCGACCTTTCATGGGATGAGTGTACCCGATCGGTGGTGCGCAGTAAAAAGGATTGGCTCATGCTTTATGTGTTTGAACAACTCTCATCGAGCCTCTGAATGCAGCTTAAGAGTGAAATGCAACCAAGACGGATGCTTGGGTAATCATCACTCGTTACTGCATGGCCTTCTCAACAATAGACCTATTCATCCAGATGAACCCAAAATTGTCTGTTCAACGGGACATGATGATTTCAAACCGGCAAGATTAGGCATCGTACCTGTCGGTATCGTGACACCTAAAGGACTGAGGAGGGTCAATGCATTTTTGGACACGGGGTCGGATACCTCGCTGATTACTCGCGAGCTTGTAGAAAGCTGTGAACTAGTAGGCGAGCCTACCTCGCTCACTATCAGCACGATTGCAGGGGGTCATGTTAGCAATTCTAAGAGGCTGACCCTGCAGTTAACGTCTTTATCTGATGAGGGGACCGTAGAAATTCCGGAAGCTTTTGCAATAGACAGCTTGCCTATGAGACCAGTCGACTCTGTTAGATCGATCGCCAAGAGATGGTCTCATCTCAGGGACATAGAGTTCGAAGAAGTTTCTAGCCCCCACGTCGACATACTAATTGGATGCAATGTACCAGAGGCTCACTGGGTGCTTGAACAGAGCATAAGCAATCGAAAAGAACCATTCGCTACGCGAACGATACTAGGCTGGACACTTCTCGGACCCCTGACGAGCGAACTTCAACAATCGGCATCAATAAATTGCTCAAATGTTGCTGAGAGAAGTGCCTCTGTAGAACACGATCAGCCTTTCGATATTGAATCCAACGGTCCATCTCAGGAAAGCGAAGTTCACTCGAAGGATCAGTCGGCGCTTTCGATGGCGAATTCAAAGACGGGACTTCACAGTGGGCAACATGAAGTTGCTATACCCGAGAGACCACCGTCAAGTCACTTATTGAGAAAAGGAGAAGTTGCCCGGAGGCTTTTGAAATATCTCAAAAAAGGACACCAGCAGGTCACCCAAAGCAGCTTTATATTTGCCGACCCAGTGACAGTGTACGGTACCTGGGTGGAACTGCATGGCCGGCGGCGAAACAAAGTACCCTTTGCCAAAACAAAAATTGCTGAGCTGAAGTCAGTATCCCTAAACGAGCTCAAAACGACTGCACTGGTATCGGGTTTTAAGGTAGCACGAATGCTAAAAGAGAACTGCACCACCGCCGAACTGAGCCTTGCCTATTGGACAGATCCTACAGTTGTGTTACATTACAGGAAACGGAAGAAACGAAGAACGTGTTCGAGACATCAGAGAGTTAATCCACTCGTAGCAGGAAACAGCGAGAAAAATGTTGATGATTCGAGCTGGAAACCACATACAAAAGACAAAGTAGCTCGCAGATAGCCTCGCTCCAAGTTACTTAGCACTTTATTGCATTTCATGCCC
The DNA here is from genome assembly GCA_948099385.1 of Fasciola hepatica. Classification (NCBI taxonomy): domain Eukaryota; kingdom Metazoa; phylum Platyhelminthes; class Trematoda; order Plagiorchiida; family Fasciolidae; genus Fasciola; species Fasciola hepatica. The sequence continues at coordinate 3,042,368 of CANUEZ040000189.1, read as the reverse complement.
TACAACTAATCAACTGGACCCATTTTTTCTGAAAGGTTGCAAATGTACTTAGTTCCAGTTTCTATCTAGCGTGCACATAGGCGAAGAGGAGAAATTCACCATTATTTCACTTGAACAGTTCAGGCGAGGCATACTAGCTGCGAGCACATTGTGAAACTATTATTATCTTTAAAGAAGAACATTTATTTACATTTTATACAATATTGATTGTCACATATTTTGTGCACAGAAAAACTTTGAAATACTCTGATAGATGCCAGTATTCGATCAATCTCCGTGTTCATGTGTATTTCGATACTGTCCGCCGTACACTTGTTTTCGAAATTTATTCATAATCAGAAACCGGTTTTCATTTCTTTCGGAAGACTTGGTGCGTTAATTTTATGTAATTCCACTGGTTCGTGACCTGTCAATTTTACGCGATATCTCATTAGGCGTTGCACCTGCGTTCAACTTCTGCGCTCAAGCTTGTAAACAAAATTAGTCTAACCAGTTGCTGCAATGGGTTACTGCTTGTGATGCTTAGACTTATTTCGTGCGGCGAAACACTTCACTCTGCGAAGCCTTCATCTTCATCGTGCGTCTGACTATATGCGCCGGTCTCCTGATGAATATGTCAATCTCAAGTTGTGCAGCGGGATCTGGAATTGATTCCTTATGGATTGTGCGATGATGACTACGGCAAAAACCTGTTTCACGTTCAGATAACACAGGAAGTTAGTATCCACAGGCACCGACAATAAGTTAAAGGTAGATAGGGTGAGAATCATGACCCCTTCCTGAACCTTAGACAACCATTTTCGCGGAAGGATTTTGGCCGGCGGTGTAACGAACGAATACTGAAAATCCTTCTAAATGTTCAACGTGCTTTGTGAATTTGACTATATTTAACATTATCTTGGAAAGCTCGCTCATACCCCACACATTTTCACGTTTGTTTATCCATGTGAGACATTTGAATTTGGCCTTGAACCGTTTCTGACTGTCGTGCTTGAGCCACGGGGCTTTGGACCTTTGAGTTTTACCGTGAAGTCTATTTGGCCGCATACTTGAGGTTCGTATATATTTGTATCCTTTGTGCATTTCAATTTAGTACCGTAGAAGCTACGAATCAATCTTGTTCTGGTTTTGGGATTCGTTTGAATTGGCTACGCGTTGCTCGATTTGCGAGACTTGACTTACAGTACTCAAGTGGAACCTGGACAAGAAAACCCATTGAAAATGCCCAGACGAGGAAGCAAGGACCTTTTGAGACAACAGGAAATAACTCGGTAAGTCTCTGGGGATGGTTCGGGTGTTATTGATTCTCTAGATAATGCTAAGTTTACTAGCTCTGTCAGTGCCAGGTCATATATCTCTAACCGCGATGCGTTTGACGATATTAGTACTTATAGAATGAGAGTAATAGAATTAGAAAACGAGTTGCGGTTAGCCAGAAAGGAAGCAGAGCCCCCTACACAAGGAACTGGTCTCAGAGAGCCAACAAAGAGTCCATGTAGTTCACAATTTCAACATCGAAAAGGCACTGTGATCGACGAATATAAACCCTTGAGACAGCCTGAAACTACCGAGGTTTTGGCTCTTGACCTGCCGAGAGTGGAGCTGTCCCACTTCGACGGGCACCCCGAGCAATACTGTATATTCATGAAACAATTCGAAAATTTTGTTGAGTGCAAAGTTGCAGACCCTGGTCAAAGGTTTTTGTATTTATTACATTACTGTCGTGGGAGAGCCAAAAGTGCTATCGAAGGCTGCGCGATGCTTGATCCACCGATGGGGTACATCAGGGCGCGCAGAATCCTGAAAGATTTGTTTGGACAACCATTCAAGGTGGCTAGAAGCCTAATTGATAGTGTTTTATTGGAGGCGAAAAGGACTGAGGGCAAGGCTGAATCACTGTCGAGTTTGGTGATAAAAATGCAGAATTGCAGTATAGCACTGGAGCACTTAGGATACCAGTCTGATCTGAATGCATTGCACACACAGGAATGCATTGTCCGATGTCTGTCTATTGATTTACAGAGCCGATGGGCAGAGGAAGCTGAAAAAATAAATAAGCTTGAGCGGGAATCTACGTTCAACGATTTGACGGAGTTCATAGGTCGTCAATCCCGTATCGCCAACAGTCGATTTGGACAAATCGTACGCGAAAGTTGCAGACTGGCGCGAAGAGAACCAACATCTCAAATTGTGGAGAAGGACTGTAACCAAACCCAGTCTTTGGCTAACATACACATGAGAAGTCAAGAACCCGAGAGGTCAGCTGAATGCAAGCTATGCAACTCCCTGCATCGGTTACTAGATTGTCCGACCTTTCATGGGATGAGTGTACCCGATCGGTGGTGCGCAGTAAAAAGGATTGGCTCATGCTTTATGTGTTTGAACAACTCTCATCGAGCCTCTGAATGCAGCTTAAGAGTGAAATGCAACCAAGACGGATGCTTGGGTAATCATCACTCGTTACTGCATGGCCTTCTCAACAATAGACCTATTCATCCAGATGAACCCAAAATTGTCTGTTCAACGGGACATGATGATTTCAAACCGGCAAGATTAGGCATCGTACCTGTCGGTATCGTGACACCTAAAGGACTGAGGAGGGTCAATGCATTTTTGGACACGGGGTCGGATACCTCGCTGATTACTCGCGAGCTTGTAGAAAGCTGTGAACTAGTAGGCGAGCCTACCTCGCTCACTATCAGCACGATTGCAGGGGGTCATGTTAGCAATTCTAAGAGGCTGACCCTGCAGTTAACGTCTTTATCTGATGAGGGGACCGTAGAAATTCCGGAAGCTTTTGCAATAGACAGCTTGCCTATGAGACCAGTCGACTCTGTTAGATCGATCGCCAAGAGATGGTCTCATCTCAGGGACATAGAGTTCGAAGAAGTTTCTAGCCCCCACGTCGACATACTAATTGGATGCAATGTACCAGAGGCTCACTGGGTGCTTGAACAGAGCATAAGCAATCGAAAAGAACCATTCGCTACGCGAACGATACTAGGCTGGACACTTCTCGGACCCCTGACAAGCGAACTTCAACAATCGGCATCAATAAATTGCTCAAATGTTGCTGAGAGAAGTGCCTCTGTAGAACACGATCAGCCTTTCGATATTGAATCCAACGGTCCATCTCAGGAAAGCGAAGTTCACTCGAAGGATCAGTCGGCGCTTTCGATGGCGAATTCAAAGACGGGACTTCACAGTGGGCAACATGAAGTTGCTATACCCGAGAGACCACCGTCAAGTCACTTATTGAGAAAAGGAGAAGTTGCCCGGAGGCTTTTGAAATATCTCAAAAAAGGACACCAGCAGGTCACCCAAAGCAGCTTTATATTTGCCGACCCAGTGACAGTGTACGGTACCTGGGTGGAACTGCATGGCCGGCGGCGAAACAAAGTACCCTTTGCCAAAACAAAAATTGCTGAGCTGAAGTCAGTATCCCTAAACGAGCTCAAAACGACTGCACTGGTATCGGGTTTTAAGGTAGCACGAATGCTAAAAGAGAACTGCACCACCGCCGAACTGAGCCTTGCCTATTGGACAGATCCTACAGTTGTGTTACATTACAGGAAACGGAAGAAACGAAGAACGTGTTCGAGACATCAGAGAGTTAATCCACTCGTAGCAGGAAACAGCGAGAAAAATGTTGATGATTCGAGCTGGAAACCACATACAAAAGACAAAGTAGCTCGCAGATAGCCTCGCTCCAAGTTACTTAGCACTTTATTGCATTTCATGCCCTACAACTAATCAACTGGACCCATTTTTTCTGAAAGGTTGCAAATGTACTTAGTTCCAGTTTCTATCTAGCGTGCACATAGGCGAAGAGGAGAAATTCACCATTATTTCACTTGAACAGTTCAGGCGAGGCATACTAGCTGCGAGCACATTGTGAAACTATTATTATCTTTAAAGAAGAACATTTATTTACATTTTATACAATATTGATTGTCACATATTTTGTGCACAGAAAAACTTTGAAATACTCTGATAGATGCCAGTATTCGATCAATCTCCGTGTTCATGTGTATTTCGATACTGTCCGCCGTACACTTGTTTTCGAAATTTATTCATAATCAGAAACCGGTTTTCATTTCTTTCGGAAGACTTGGTGCGTTAATTTTATGTAATTCCACTGGTTCGTGACCTGTCAATTTTACGCGATATCTCATTGGGCGTTGCACCTGCGTTCAACTTCTGCGCTCAAGCTTGTAAACAAAATTAGTCTAACCAGTTGCTGCAATGGGTTACTGCTTGTGATGCTTAGACTTATTTCGTGCGGCGAAACACTTCACTCTGCGAAGCCTTCATCTTCATCGTGCGTCTGACTATATGCGCCGGTCTCCTGATGAATATGTCAATCTCAAGTTGTGCAGCGGGATCTGGAATTGATTCCTTATGGATTGTGCGATGATGACTACGGCAAAAACCTGTTTCACGTTCAGATAACACAGGAAGTTAGTATCCACAGGCACCGACAATAAGTTAAAGGTAGATAGGGTGAGAATCATGACCCCTTCCTGAACCTTAGACAACCATTTTCGCGGAAGGATTTTGGCCGGCGGTGTAACGAACGAATACTGAAAATCCTTCTAAATGTTCAACGTGCTTTGTGAATTTGACTATATTTAACATTATCTTGGAAAGCTCGCTCATACCCCACACATTTTCACGTTTGTTTATCCATGTGAGACATTTGAATTTGGCCTTGAACCGTTTCTGACTGTCGTGCTTGAGCCACGGGGCTTTGGACCTTTGAGTTTTACCGTGAAGTCTATTTGGCCGCATACTTGAGGTTCGTATATATTTGTATCCTTTGTGCATTTCAATTTAGTACCGTAGAAGCTACGAATCAATCTTGTTCTGGTTTTGGGATTCGTTTGAATTGGCTACGCGTTGCTCGATTTGCGAGACTTGACTTACACCCGTTATGCATACCGGCCTGCAGCTTTCCGTGGCCAAATTGCTATGGTTTCTTACGTCATCAGCAAAAGCCAGCGTAATCCCTTCGTGTGTACATGATTGGGGTAGTAGGCAGGTTTCCATACGAAACAAGAGAAACCTTGTGAGCGGTCTGACCAGCAAAACATGAAACAACTGCAGTCCTGATACGATTGCTCACGAATTTTGGCACGTGTGCGACACCTTAAAAAGGCCCTCAGGACCGTCTATTCGTAGACATATGTAGGGGCGGGAGGAATTTCAAATGGAAATTGTTAATGGACAATGTCTTCCTGACCGTTCCGTTCTAGGGTGACAAGGCCTAGAAACATTCAAGATATGCCTGCCTAAGGCCTTCAGGAAGGCCATTTTCACCGCATATGTCCGTACCGAGATTTTTTACCACCAATCGAACGACAGGTTACCTATCCGGTCTCAATCTTTTATCCTATATCAGTACGTGTGCCCTAATAGTTCAGTGTACTGAGCTTGCGGCTGGCCGCATGTCTGTAAGGATGTCAAAACACGTTCCGGCTTCTTTAAGCGAGGAAAAAGTCCGGACCATCAACGGTGCATTCCTACAACGTCTGAAGCATGGCAGACATCCGATTGATACAGTGACAACTTCTAAGCCCGTCCCGACAACCCCAGCGTTCACTCGAAAGTGTTACTCTGACTTTTGCTGATGACGTAAGAAACCATAGCAATTTGGCTGTTGAAGCCGGAATCGTGCTTGCCACGTAACCTCGTGCAACAGTTGTTGTCGCTTTGACCGCAACAAGTGATTGATACGGTTCCAGTGTACAAATTCTCCCCAGTCGAGCATCTCTTTTTGTTCACACCTTTTTTCACAATTGTCTTTTCACGCCATGCGGTTACACATTTCACACTTACTGTCGGTAACACAACGGGCAAAGTTCATCAAGTTGAAGCACGCTGTCAAGTTACCGGATTTGTTGCACGCGTGCTCACCCAATGCTATCTACAACCGCACATGTTTTACTTTACCCAACACTATACATGTAGTTGCTCGAAGTTTTGCATCAAAAAGATGCTCCCTCGTCTCATATGTTTCCTCCCTAGAAAGATAGCATGTCTTTATCTGCTCTATAAACATGAAAACGATACTCAGTGTAAAGAGATTATGGACTCTGTGTAGCTCATCCCCCACTTTCTGTAAGCTGTGCAGGGGTCGGATGACCAACCACGTCGACCAAGAATTGGAAATATGGGAGTTGTCGGGATGAATTTCTGTGGGTGCACGTAGTTCGCACACCAAGTTCTTCCACGAACTTTCTGTATCCAGGCGAGCGGTTCGGGTACCATTTTGACCTACATGAACCTTAACGTGAGTGCCTATGATTCTTCATTCGGATGTGTGGCTGGCTTTAAGAGCGGGACGGATGAGGGACTTCTGTGCAGCAGTAAACACCCACAACTTAAGTGAAAAACCGAAACTCAGAGGAAGAAGGTCAGTAGTTCCGAGACTAGTAACTGTTATGGTGTTCAGTTTCAGGTACTACAATAAATCCAAGAAAGGTTTATTTATAAAATATCCATCAATAAGGGTAATCATCGAATATTGATAAAGGCAGAAGTTCCAGAAACAAAGGCCTCTCTACTGAAAGTAACTCGTCGTTTGATCCAAAGTTCAGGATATTTCACGAATCCATTTGGAGCCACAGGCTCATTCAAATCTTCTACAAAAAAGCCCATTGTGCCCTGTTCGAATCGCTCCAAAAGCTGAATCTAGGTGTACGGTATATATTGTGTACAGAAACCAACCCTTCTGGTAGATTTGCGGGAGATTGCTCAGGTAAATTGGGCTTCAACGGGCATCCGGAGTTCAGGGGCGTATTCCACCAACTTTTGCTTTATATTGAGTCGTTCGCCTTGCATTCGCCACTGTCGCTGTCTCCTACAGAAAACACACCTTACAAATACCCCGTAGTAAGTATCCTTTGGTTGCTTCCACCAACAATGTACATACGGGGTCATCGATTGCTGTACAACCATCCTTGGCCATTCCAGGAAGCCACTAGCTTGTGCAACTAGCCCTCATAAACATGGTGATATCGCTGCCTCCGAAGGACCTTTCTCCGAAGATCCGGTTCTAGCCAAGTTGCGATGCCGGCAAAACTCCGTATTTTTTGGATGATCCAAATGGTAAAACGTATGGACCCAGGTGGGATTCGAACCCACTCATGGTTGCCACCCTTGATTGGATGGGTAGGCTGTTTGATCCAGGTGCCAAAAGTCAGAAGCAATTTGGCTTTACCTAGCACTCGCGGCATTAAGCGAGGGTGGTGACCATACGTGGGTTCGACCGCCGCCGGGGTTGAGGAATTTTACCATTAGGATCATCTCAAAAATCTTCGTTGCTGCCAAATATGAAGTGCTTCCCAGTGGACCCTTTCCAGAAAGCTTGTTTTCAACGACCGACTTGACTCTTTCCAAAAAATTCGTACCAAGCATGTTTCTCGGCGTTACCGCCGCTTCGTCAAGCCTCAGTAACAACAGAAAACTAAGAACAAGAACTGTTTCACCTTCACGATGTGGAAAAATGGGCTTCAAATGCCGGTTGTTTAACATTCATTTTACTCTGGTTAGGTGCACATTCAACAACTCGTCAAGTAGGAAATTGTCGAGGCCAGAATTGTAAGTATTGTAATGGCCGATCCCGTCAGCCCTACCAATAGCTTCAAGACGAACGATAAAGGCGGGATAAATGTATAACTGTATTCCTCTATAAGCCGTTTTACCTAATATTTTGGGATAGTTCAGGAGACTCCCCCTTCGCCCCAGCTTCTTCAGTAGCCCTTAAAAGTTCGAGACTCTTTTCTAAAGATTTTTAGAGCCTGGGCCAGCAAAGGACCTTTGAAATGATATGATATGATATGATATGGTGGTATGTTTCTCGATCGTGGTCGAGACGCACGCTCAAGCGCATGATCATGGTGTACAACTTTACTCAAAACAGTGAACTATACAGTAATTTCAAGAAGGCAAGTCGAAGAAGTCAGAAGCGAAACAAAATAGCTACAGATAGTTTGAATCGACCGAGGTGATAATGGTTTGCGCGGCAAATACGGTCTGGTTTCAAATTCGAGTCGGTTGGTGGCGGCCCGTGGAAATGCAAAATATGTCGTGAAAATATATCGCTAAGGATGCGCTATAAACCAAAATGGTGCAAGCTGTGGATAACGGAGGCCTATTGGGGTTCTTTGCTCGGAATAAGTTATGAACAGGAGAGATGAAAGAAATGAATGGGAGTACCTTCGTGAACTCTGGTGAGTATGAAGAGAACGGCTCCCTCTCAAGACGATGGTGGATATTCCCGGTTATGAGAAACGGAGTGCGTCATGAAAAGGGGAGACATGAGCAAATCTTGTGGGAGTGGTCTAGGAAACGATGAGTGTGGGGGAAACAGCAATCCATATAAAAGGTGAGTTTAGGTTCAGGATCAACAACCCGTATCACTCAGAAAAAAGGGAACGCAAATTGAAGGCCTTGAATTGGTGAGGAGTCAATTTCAAGCAGGATGCCAATCGGAAGTAAAATGAAATTTTGCAAGAGAAAACTGAGTGAAAAGCCTCCGCGCAGGCTCGCGCCCTATTGTTTTGTTAAGCTGACAAAAAATATATTGTCTTGTTGATTCTCAGTGATATTCGGCGTCATAATTGCTTTTGTAGGGTAATCGGGGGTCACATTTGTTCTATATCCAGACTAGTTGCTTCATGTTTTAAAAATCTCGTCAGATAGCCGTTACTCTTCTGCCTACTCCTCTGCAGTCGCACAAGTAAAGGACCAGTTACCAGTACCGATCACCAGGAGAGGACTTCTTGGTTGGCCTCTCATTGCTGGAAGGGGGCAATCGCTGGCTTGCCTGCCACCCTGTTCCGGAGACAAATAAGCAAGCAGTTTCAGATTACTTGTTCGGCCACCAAGAAATCACAGACAATCTTCCAACAAATGATTCCAGCAGGTATGCAATTATTCCCGAAGTAAACGGTCCGCTAGACATCTAGTGACGCGGTGGTTTGGGGAGGGGGAGCTATCACAGCAGGTTTCTGTTTGAACTTGAAGTTTGAACTCACCAACGTCCTCCGGCTCTGAGTAGCCAATTAGATATCAAAGGAATCGGTGGTCGAATGTTACTGAGTACAAAAGTCCCTTTCTTTGCCTTATGATCGGTCCTATACAGTTAATGTATCCCAAATGAAATTGCGTGTAATTGGTGTGTATGCGGAACATCACCCGTAGACAGGTTTAGCTAACTTGCATTATGGTCCCCATACTTGACCTGGTTTTTGACTGTGCACCTCTCGCGTACACCAACAGTATCTGGTATCTGGTCCACTAGACCACGGCCCTCAATATTTTGGCCCAGCCTCGGAAAGAACAGAGCTTCTTGAGTAGGTTTCCAGTTTCCATAGAGTTTTTGTCCGGTTTTATTCACTTTAACTCAGCAGCTGCTAGCTTCGCCCTTGGTCAGCCAACGGAGTCTTTTTAGGCGCGTCAGGACCTCCAGCTCTTCCGTCCACGCCTGCAGTTTGTCCAATTTTAAAAGCCTATTGGATTGAATTCGGTAGAACTTCTGACGGAACTCACGTAATGCCACTGGTCGGCTACTCGTGAATCGCCATGAGTCCGTTCCCCACGAAGGTGATGAACCCGATAATAGTGTTATTCGTGCGATTTGACACCAGGGATGAATCCATCTAAGGGTCAAATTCTTATTCTACTTTACTTAGGCAGTTCTTGACGAAAAAGGTTGTTTTGACAGCCAGCACTGCTGCCGTATATTCTTAATCAGAACTAGTATCATCCTTAGTTGGGCTACTCTTGCCGTCGTTAGCACTATTCGATGGTACCGCTCTTCATTTTCCTTCGCTCAGCAGCCCTAATTAACCAGCCTCGAATTCCAATGCATCTGGAAACAAGTAGAGCTAGTATCTTGTTTGCATTTCATTTTGGTGAAGCACTCGGATGTCTTGACCTATCCTAGATAGTCTGGCCTGTCCCACCACCCAAGCTACTTTTTGTAATCATCATCCCGAAGGGGTTCGTAACAGCCCGTCTTATTTCGGCACAATGACTGAAGCCAGCTATCTTCGGCCAATGGAAGTAGTAAAATAGAAACCAGTGTATCTCTTAAACTGAAAAATGATGGCCAAATTCCCTACCAACCTCAGGTCTTCCCAAAATCTCCAGGTCAAAGATGAGCTCAACTTTCAAGCGCCTCAATGCACATATAAGGTGCCTTTCGTTGGTAGCACGAATGAATTTAGCTCAGGACCGCTTCCGGATCATTTTGCTTCCAGCAGAGCACTACCCTCATCTTATCCTCTGCGCCACAGAGACTTCAGTCTGACCATCCCACAGTCCAGGCTGGCAATAAGATCCAACTTCTTTCTCATTAAATATTCAAAGCTTTGGAATAAGCTACCCCTGACCATTCGCAAATGTACGTCAATAACCCAGTTTAGCCATGCCCTTAAATCACAACTTACCGTTAGTCATATGATATCTTTGACTAACGCCAGCATATCTGAGGATCGAGCCTATGAAGAAGGCATCGAACTTTAGAACCCTAGCTTCAGCCTCTCCTCCCGCTTTCTGCTATCCGTCGAGCTGGCCTTCAAAAACGGGTTCCACTACTAGGATCATGGCACCATACCTCAAGCCTACCATTTTCTGTCTAACGACAGACGCCAGACGTAACATTCATTATCATTTTTTACGTACAACCTACATTGCAGAAGGATACAGTTTTGTCGTTTACAACTATAGGTAGCTAGATGCCTGCCGGTTCTCGCTACTCACCTGACCCCTTTACAACCCTGCCTCATCTAATTCAGTACCCGGTCTTCACAACTTTGTATAAACGATTACTGCCCCCTTCGCTATATAGCACTAGGGCTGCCATGTAAAACAACTTTCCTCTAACCGAAGGTTTTTAGTCATTGATGTTTTCCCCTAGCACCAAATTGTTCAGTGGTGCTGGGTCCTAAGATATTAAGCCCCACCACCCAATACTTCGCTCCTTGATCCTTCGACTCTTCTCTTATTTATTGTGGCTTCCGCTCCTCTCAGCTTCCTTGCCTGGCCGTAATTCGCATGTAGATATTATTTTATATATAAACATATATGTAAGAACGTAGAGAAAAGCGCCCGTATTCTTCGCCCAAGTATGTTTCCCCCCCCCCCACTTTTCGTAAGAAAGCGGCATTCCTCTTGTCCTAGAATCTGGCCTACTCTCCAGTTTACAGCCTTAACGAACAGCAACCTGCAGCATTAGACCTGTAGATACCCCACGTTAGGATTTGTCATACATCTTCCGGATCTATCATATAAGCTAGCCATTCGGGTTCTGGTGTGTCCTAGCTGCTTCTTTGTGACCTGTAAAACACCACTGTGGGATTCGTCATATATCCCCTAGACCTACCATGCAAACTTGCCATTCGAGGTTCTTCGTGTCGCCCAGCAGCTTTCTCACGTAGCCCTCAGACCCTAGTCCAAATGCACTTCCACGACTTTATTAACTCATAAAGATAAGACTTCCCGGTGAACGGCCGATTCGGTAACCAATAACTTTGCCTAGTAGTATAATACCAGTTAGCCCTCACGAACACCGAACCACAATACCAACGACCCCACATTTAACTAAGACCATTGTGCCTCATTTCCAACATCCGTACTCTCGTTATTTTGCTCACGCTAACCCTCAGCTGGAACATCTCCCAGACTGCGATCCTCCCTTTTTCAATTTCAGAACCACCCGGCCATCACGTTGCCTGGCTGTAATATATCGTGAAGACAGCTTGTCTTTTTCTCTGCCCGTCTACAACCACACCAAAGGCTGGCTACCGCGAATACGATCTAGCAACGGGGTTCACCCAAAACAAGTCCTGGTATCACTGCATACGTTACTCTGAGGCTTACTGAAGAAATCTCACTACAAGGCCCTCCCGATGTCGAAGCTGCCGTGCGAGGACTTCTAATTATACTGTGATCGGTCCAGATTCGGCGATGCCCGCCTCTTTTCCATGAGAAAGCGAACAAAACCGCAGTCAACCCTTGCCCAAAAAGCCCAACATGGACACAGAAAACCCACAAGAAACTCAACAAAATGATGTATTTGCCAATTTACCAGCATAACCTGCCTATTGCAAAGGTCTTTACTCTTGTCTTGCCTTATTTTGTTCCGCATGGACACGACATTCCGATTGTTGCTTATTCCTTCCTGGAACTCCATCCATCCTCCACCAGCGGCGAACTGCTGACACCAGATGACACACATCACCTCTCACGAAAATTGTCTCACCTTTTCAAGGGGTACTATTCCTTTTCACATCCGCAAGTCTATGAAAATTAGTATTCCTCTGCGAACCTTCGTGAAATTCTTCCCTGCCTCCTTTGTCTCAACGTCAATTACCTTTTTAAGTGAACATGAATATGCAGTGCCGACCTTTTCCTCGCATTATTCTTGTAAATATCGTATTTCCTGCGTCCTAAGCCAATGTCCGTCTGAACCTTCCTATATCCGGCTGATTCACTACTATTGCCGCCGTTGACTTGAAATCAATTAGTGTTCGCCGTGTGTTCTTTGCTCGTTTTGATTCATTAAAACTCTCGGCAGCCTTATTCCATTGTTACCGTGATTTGCTAATCTCTCCTTCAATTTTGTGAAATTTTCCATTTCATTCAGTGATATTGTAAACTCTGATCATGCTTACATGCGTGCTTCTTGACCACGGTCCAGAAATATACCATTATTATTATTATTATTATTAAAAGCCAAGAAGCAAGCCATCGATGTTGTGGGATGAAGTCCACCCATCTGTAAAAAATGTACCAGATTATTAAAATGCTTCGTAGCTGAGTTTCCTTACTGAAGGATCCCGGATATTCATCTACTAGTGCACTTTAAATGATACCCTGCTCTAGAGCATGACCGAGAATTGTCGTATTCTTGTGAGTCATTTCTTTAAAAGTTGGTACAGAAAAGCAAAGAAAACACCCCGAATGGATGGGTCGTCAGGTTGTATTCCATAACCGCCTTTATTGACGGTTTTCGTCCCTCTACAAAATTCTGAATGCATTCCTATCTTCCTCAGGGATGTTATTTTCAAAATATCTCTCGTACCTCTGCCACCGCCGCTGGTCTATCGGACTTGAATCGGCATGAAACTTCAATCAGTGGCTTGGTTAAGTCCGGGTCCTGTAGAAGACAATCGTTTAATGACTTTCTGAGGAACTTGACGATGTAGTCAACTACTACACAATCTCTTTGCGTTCATTTGGGCTCAGTGTTGGCTGACGGGGCAAAAACCACATCTTTTCGTTGCCTGCTCACAGAGAGTTCACCAATTTTACATATCTCAGACACTTGTTACGAGCCCCCACTTCCACATTGTGTCTCCCTAACCATAGGTTGCGTTGAAACCTTTCTTTCAAGTGTAAGAAGTTCTCTAGAAAAAAATTTTAATTAGGTAATATGTTTATTCGCATGAAGGCGGGAGCCATAAGCTAATCTATTAGGCCTCTGGTTCTTCTGCTGATTATGCCCTGCGCTGTTTATTCTTATTGAGACAACGAGGTGCTATCCTCTTCCAGGTTGCGAAATTCTCTGTCGTGAAACCTAAGCCTGCTACGTTCTACGGAGTCTACTTCTGAGTATGAGTAACTGATGAAACACTGTCGAAAATCCTTACAGCCGACAAGGCTATAAAGCAAGCAGTCGAATGCTGCACTCGAAGCGTAACATCTACTTATGCTCGATTCAAAATGTAATGAGCCTCAAGTAAAACACAATTGATCGGTGGATGAAACCCGTCATTCTCCCATTCTTTCACGACTGTCCCACAGATGTGGCCACTGCAGCAAAATCGAGGCCAGAGACTTGAAGGCTGCCACCGGTAGATCGCTGAGAGTGAAGTCTGCAGGGTCTAAATCTCCTTAGTTGTTGGTGAAGAGGACTGGGTGGGAAAGTAGTCTACCAGCTTATATCACTTTCTTTCTTCCTACCGCGTTCATAGCTGACGAACCTGACCGACTTCCATTGCCGCCTGACTGGGCCGTTGGCGGCGTGCAAGACCCGAATTGTCTCGTCGCTCGGTTTCTGCTGAAAGAAATACTGCAAAACTGAAGCCTCTCCCGTTGTCGAGCGATCAACCTCAGAATTTACCAGCAATACCGGAAGCAAAATACTGTTGATGATTGGCTCCGAACCCTCTCCTTTTTTCGGCGTAATATTCTCCAGATCACTGGCAAAATTTAAAACGACTGCGTTTGCTAATCACCCTTTCATTAACATCACATCAGAACCGCAAAGTCCGTTGCTCTCACTACCAAAGCAGGGCCACTACGTCTCCGGATAACCTCAAGATAATGTGGCTTGTTGACAGCTCCAAGTATGGAACAAAACACACTGGGCTTAGGGTTTCCCTGTCAGACACCTTTGAGCAATACTTAGCCAAATTCACAATGGATCCCGAAATCAGAAAGCGATTGTCCGTGAATTTATACGGTACTAAATTATCAAATAAACAATGACACGAAACAGATACGAACCTCAATTATGTGATCAAAAAGGCTCAGAAACCGAGAACCAAATTGCGGCGTGTGAGGAGGATCACGTGCATCACGCAGGTCCAAAATGGGATATGACAGATTAAAACGCTGGACGCGAACAAACAAGGGTTGGGTCATCAAAACACACGGTGCATAAAACGAGGTAATGGTGTAAATAAGTGGGTGATGTCAGGGAAACATGGAACGGCGGTGATTTTGGGGGGGATTTCGCACTACTCGTCGTTACATCGCCTACCAAAATCCTCCCGAATCTCAGCGGATTCAAAAATTTAGAATAAGGGTGCTGATTCTCCCTACCTAGCTAGACCCTGCTGTCAGTACGAGTGCCTAATAATTCCGCCGTCAACGTTCTACTCACTATAGCACTTGATCCGGTGGCCACACCGACCCGATGTTACTCTGCATCGCCCATGAAAACGGCTGATGGCTGGCGGGTTTGATGGAGGAACATAGGTGCTGTCCTCGGGAGAGCCGATGTGTCTCGGCCGCGCGGGCTTGTGTGAGGGCTTGTTCGTCTGGGTGTCAAGGAGGAGGTCGCACTCTGGTATATGGGCAAGTAGTAACAACCACCACCTATGGAGATACCTTAAACAATGTCGGTGATAAACGAGGAAAAATCCGCCCTGTGGCGTTTTTTTATGGAGGTCATGAGGTATGAAAGTGTATTTTGTAAGTGTGATTAGTGTGTGTCTGGGTGTATGATAGGATCACAGCTACTACCACGTGCGTGGAAGGTCTTCTTTAACGTCAAAGAGTAACGTCGAGCACTGCAGCGTGCTTGATAAAAGGCACGAAGTATAAAGTTGTCATATGTTAATGTGTATGTGTCAGGGTGTGTGATAGCTCAACACGCCAGTATGTCGTCAGTGTCCCCCCACATGGGAGGTGATTTTAACCACTTCAGAGACGGATAAGGAATAGTCTACCGGTTTTCTGTGTTGTCGGCTTTTCGGTCTTCACTCTCAAGGAGGCTGCTGCTGCGTATTTCGGTGACTAGCGTTTTATTGGTAGTCTTCACCTTGACAATTTTTATCATTTCGTCAGGGCTTTTGATTGCTTCCATAACAACGCCCAAAGGCCAGGTGCGTGTTCATCGGTCACCATCACTGCATCCTCAACCTTGAATGGTCCTGCGTTGATCAGCCACCTCCGCCGAGCTTGCAAAGCCGGTGCGTACTCCAGCAGCCATCGCCTCTAAAAACCTATGGCAGAATAGTCTGCCTGCCTCCATCCATGGATGTGATCCCACGAAGTTTTGTCGGTCCTTAAAAACCTTCTTTCGACCTAGACGTCAATAGGTCGTCCGGGGTGAGCCCCAGATCGGCGGGGTCGCCGTTGGTTACCGGAACCAAGGGGCGGTTGTTCAGAATTCCCTTGACCTCGGTCGTCGTAAGACACATGCGTAGAAATCCTCCCTAGCCGTTGCCATATACTTGTATTTTGAGACTATGCTCTTCATTTTATTGACTCTCGAACAAGTACAACAGGCATCAATCACTACACTTCAACGTTTGCATATATTTTGCTCACGTGAATTGGCATAATTTGATTCGAACTTGGACTGCCGTGACGGTGGTACCTGACATTGACCTTTTGTTGAACTCTGGTCGTCGTTGTTAGACGTTGTGGCCGTGCAGTTGAGATTCGTACATATTCATATGCGCGTAACTTGTTGATCCAGTACCGCAGAAATTACGAATCAACCTTGTTCTGGTTTTGGGATTGGTTTTGAATTGGCTACTCGTTACTCACAGTCGGAATAACCGTTATTGTATTCAACCTGGAATCTCCAGAAGGAAGTCAATCATAATTGCCAAAATGACGAAGGCAAACCAAAGCTGGACAAGAAGTAACCCTGCAAGTCCCTGGGGTACTTTTGGGTCATACTGATTCCTTAGATATTGCTTGGTCTGCTAGTCCTGTCAGCGCAACTTCATGTATTTCAGCTAGTGGTAAAGAATTTAAAGGTGATGATATCTATAGATTGAGAATACTGAAATTGGAAACCCAGCTTGAGCAGGCTAGGAAATAGGATAAATCAGCCAGGAAAGATCAGCTCCGAAGATGGGAGCGAGGGGAGATCTTGGAGACCACGGAGCGTGCGGTCATTCATCCTGGCAATTCCGTGGAACTATTGAAGCCTACCTGTGCCAGTGTAACACACGCTACTGACTTAAAAAAAGTGGAACTGTCCCCCTTCGACGAAAGCGCAGAATAGTACTGCAAGTTCAACAAACAATATGAGAACTTTGTAGAAGGGGGAGTATCCGATCCAGGAGAGATTACTTTACCTACTACATTACTGTCGTGGAAGAGCCAGGGTGCTCGATGCTGGATCCTGAAGAGAGTCAAACTCGGGTACTTGAAATTCTGAAAAACCTGTTTGGGCAACCATCAAAGGTCGCCCGGAATTTGATCGATCTTAAACTGTCAGAGGCAAAACTTTCCGAAGGTGAGTCGGGCTCTCTAGTCAGTTTGGTGATAAAAATGCAGAACCGCAGCATCGCTCTAAATCACCTATATTATCGATCGGACCTGACCGCATTTCAGACATTGGAGACTGCAGTGCGCAGCTTGCCCACAGAACTACAGAGTAGATGGGCCAAGGAGGCCGAGAAGATCAGTAGATTTGGCGGGAAACCTCGTTTGAGGACCTAAAGCTATTTCTCGACTGTCATGCTTGAATAGCAAACAGTCGTTTCGGTCAACTTGTGCGCGAGACGAGCAAGTTACCCAGGATTACTATTACAAAAAGCTGCAGAAGGGAACCAAGTAGAGGCCAACCATGGGCAAACATGCAAGCACTATACCGTGAGGGTGAAAAGTTGCCGGTATAGGAGGCTCGTGGCGTTCTACATCGCCTGGTGGATTACCCCCGCCTCCGTAAAGTAGACGCCATGGAAAGACGGGAAATAGCTGGGCCCGGGTGTTTGCTTTGTTTGTCTGGACGATTCATGTCGAGCAGCGATATGCCGAATGAAAACAAGATGTGGTCAGGACGGATGCCACAGGAAACACCATTATCCACCGCACAAACCCAAGAAGTTAGATCGTGAAGAAACTCTGAAGCCAAGTGTGGTCTGCTCAATGTCTCTTTCTATTATTAAACTCGTTCATCTGGGAGTATCAGCAGTCGGCGTAGAAACGCTAGTTGGGGTGATAAGACCTTTGGCTCTCGTAGACGTTGTATCGGATGCCACTCCGGTGGGGAAGAGATTCGCATAGAGATATGGGATCAGAAGGGATGAGTCTTCATTAGCGGTGATCACGACGAGTGACACCCAGGTCATCCAGTCGACCAAACTGCACCTACAACTCGTTTCATTGGTCAGCAACGATAGAGCAGAAACTCTAGAAGCATTCGCCATAAAGGACCTGCCGATGAGAGCACATCAGTCAGTGCAATATATTCTGACACAATGGCCGCATCTCAACGGGGTTACGATCGAGGAGTGGCAGAATAACGAAATAGATCTGCTGATAGGTTGTGATATACCGGAAGTTCACTGGGTCCTGGATCAAAGAATAGGAAGCCGCAAAGCACCGTATGTAATACGCACTATGTTCGGCTGGACTTTATATGGTGGTACAGATGGAAGATGCGGCAAACAAATCCAAATCAACTGCACTTTGGTGTAAACAGCGAAAGTTGAACAAGCATTCCAACAGCTGTATAGCACCGAATCAGCCGACCTGGCCATTGATAGAGATGCCCCATCACGAGAAGATAGGTGGGCTTTGAAAATGGTAGCAGAGAATGCCAAGTATGAAATGGATGGTTTCGAGGTTCCTTGGAGGCTCAACATGAAGCCCATGCCAAACAGCCGAGAAAAGGCTCTGAAAAGATTATGCTTCTTCAAAACCAGGCCAATTCAAGAACCATATTTAGGGATAGAAGGCACGCAGGCCATGCAAAATTACATAGACTTGGGTTATATAGAAAGAGTGAATACAGCGGTTACCAACGCAAATTTGAGGTGGTACCTACCTCATCAACTGGTTGTGAACCCAAAAAAACCGGGAGAGGTCAGGGTGGTTTTCGACTGTGCAGCGAAATGCCAGGGTATATCACTCAACGACCACATACTACAGGTCTCAGACTGGACAACACCAGTAGTCGAGGTTTTATGTCGTTTTCGGCTAGGAAAAGCAGCCGTCTCTGCGGACACACGTGAAACGTTTCTACAATTAAAGATGCCCGTTGGAGATAGGGACGCCTTCCGTCTTCTCTGGTGGTCTGAGAACGACACAAATCGCGCACCTGACTAATACAGGCTGACCGTGCATCTTTAAGGGACGGCATCATCCCCTTTCTGTGCTACATTTACCCTCCGGGAGACCCTAAGCCTTTCGGCGGCACCAGCATCCTGTTAGAAGGAGCAGTGGACTACTTCTACATGGACTATTTTCTGTGTCCCTTTGACGACCCAAGTACTGCTATTCTTTATACGACCGAACTGATCGCCACTCTAAAGGCCGAAGCATTCAACCTCACTAAATGGACCTCAAACGTCCAGGAGGCACTCTATGTTACTCCGACATCCGGGGAAATTGAGCGCAAGAGAGAGCTTTTGGGATCCTCTTCACAAATGGAGCTCTCGCTTGGATTTCAATGGAAACCCGAAGGTGACGAATTCATATTCACTCTGGATCTACCCAAATGACCAGCTACTCGGAGAGGGATCCTATCAGCAATCTCAAGCTTCTATGGTCCTTTAGGTTTTGCTTAACCATGGTTGCTACCGGGAAAGTGCTTTCTGCAATCGCTGTGCCAGGGAGGGACGGGTGGGGACGAACCTCTCCAGGATGACGACGACAAGCGATGGCGCGGCTGGTTTTACAGCCTAGACTAACTTAGTGAGATCAAGATACAAAAATGTTTGACAGGAAGCAAGTGCACAAACGACGCCCAACTCTACTTATTTTCTGATGCATCAGAAATATGCTACGGGATAGTGGCTTACGGCTGCTGAGTAGACGAAAATGGTAGGCGGCACAGTCAGATACTATTCGCAGAGGCGAGAGTGGCTCCACTGAAGACGGAGTCCATTCCGAGGTTGGAAATGACGGCAGCAGTACTGGCCGTGAAAGCCGCGACGCCGATTAGAAGATGCTCCGATTGGATAAATTGGAAACCAATCTTGTGGACGGACTCAGCCATAGTACTGCGTCGCATAAACGACACTAACCCTCGTTTTAACACCATGGCCAACAGACTCACTATAATCCATGAGTCGTCTAAGACCGATCAATGGCACTATGTACAATTCGCCAGTAACCCGGCCGACCTCTGCTCAGGAGGCCCAAATACGCTAGGAAGGCTGAGGATGTGGACAATGGGACCGGATTTCCTAACTGCACCTAAAGAGACATGGCAAACGCTATTAATACCAAAGGCTGATGATGGCGATATCGGGACTAAAAGACTGATAATGGCTATAAACTTCACGGTAAGCGTAAGCCAAATAGAAAAACTGTGCCAATTTCCCAACTGGACAAAAATGTTAAGGGTCGTGGTCTGGTGGACACGATACAAAGTACTCTTATTGATTATGGAAGGCGCAAGACCACAAAACACATTTAACGTGGGGACGATACTGCCGGGCGAGCTGAACCAAGCCGAAGTCGGCGTTCTACGCCTACTGCAACTAGATACTTTCCCGTTCGAGACCCGGGGGCTAGCCAGGATAGATGATAACACTAAAGGAAGCAGACTGTTGCACAGTAGTATCCAAAGACCAAACCCTGTGCGGGCCAACGGACAACTGAGAGTTGGAGGGCGGCTGACGAGTTCAAATCTAGAGTACGAGGCAAAATACCCCATAGTAGCCCCTGGTGACCACCACATAACGAGATGTCTGATAGACCACGTACATCAAGAAGGGGGACACGCAGGTTTAAACCACTTACTGAACAGTATACGTCGACGATCTTGGGTGACAAAGGGACCAGCGACGGTCAAGCGAGTCATAGGCAACTGCATCACTTGTCGTCGCCGAAGAGCGGCAGCAGGACAACAAATTATGGCACCCCTCCCAGCCGTAAGAGTCCAACCGGGATCGTGCCCGTTCGTGGAAATTGGCGTCGACTGCTTTGGCCCGTTACTTGTACGGCAGCAAAGGAGCATCCAAAAGAGGTACGGCTGCCTGATAACATGTTTACAATCCAAAGTAGTCCATCTTGAAGTAGTGCATAATATGACCACCGATTCATTCATAATGGCCTTCCAGAGGTTCATCGCGAGGCGGGGCGTCCCCAAGAACGTATACTCAGACAGTGGCTCGAACTTCGTTGGGGCTCATAAAGAGATAAAGAAATGGTGGAGCCGCTTGGACCACGCCAAAATACAAAACAAGACCGTAGCAAAAGGGATAGAATGGCACTTCAACCCACATTATGCCAGTCATCATGGGGGCGTTTGGGAAAGGCTGATACGATCGACTAGGAAAATACTCACAGCCCTGACCTCACAGCAAACCCTCGATGACGAGACGCTGACTACCTTACTAACAGAAGTAGAACGCATATTGAACAGCAGACCCCTGGTGCCGATCGTCTCAGACCCGGAAGGCGAACCGGCACTCACCCCCAGCGACCTGGTAATACTTCGGTCAAACGCAGGAGTAACCGCACCGAAAACCCTGGGTGGAACGTACGTCGTTAAATGGAAACAAGTGAACCACCTGGCACGAGCTTTCTGGAAACGATGGACGAGGGGGTACTTACCGACACTGCGGCTTCGGTAGAAGTGGATCTCCAAGCAGAGGTCGTTCGGACGTGGCGATGTGGTCATCCTCGTGGAGAGCCACTCACATAAAGACGATTGGCCGGTTGGAGTGATCAAGGACTGTCGTACAGAAATAGATGGCCTCGTGCGCACGGTGGTGGGGAGAACGAATAAAGGAGACGTATTGCGTGATAACCATAAAATGTCTGCTTGAAGGTGACAGTGACTCGGGCGAGGTCGACGCTACCGACCAAGCTACACCCATGTCTTCTGATACCAGATGAAGCTGAATTCGTTTATTTATTCCTCGTGCACTCTCCTGTAGGGCCCAACCCCCCTCCACAGCATTTTGGAAGTATATTTGTGTTTAATTTCATACGGTGTTCACGATGTACTATGGAGTTAGTTGTCCAAACCTTACATTATCACAGCACACGACATTGCACGCAGAAGTAACGGGGCTCAGGTCATGCGCACAAGCCTACATTTTACTCGTTCATGCCACACAGTCTTTCGTTGACATTGCAGAAAGTCCCACTCTGATGGGTGGTCATACTTAAGATTCCATTATACACCCCGACACATACACACATACCCGATGCACCCTATATCCCGCAACCTCTATCAAACATGTGACGGTGCTCGCAATTTACCTTTGTTGATGTTACTGAAACGCCCTTTGCATATGTGAAGGCAGCGGTGATTACGTCATACACACACACACTAACACACACTCACGCAAGCGCATACAGCCAGGGCAGGACGGCCCTTCCAAGGACAGCATCTACATTTCTCCTTCACGCCCGCCATCGGTCATTTGTTCTCGTGGAAGATGTAGAATAGCCTCACGTCTACGTAGCCAACGGATTAGGTACGACCATGAGTAGAACGTTGATGATGAGCATTAGGCACGCGCACTGACAGCAGGGACTAGACAGGTAGAAAGAATCAGTACCTTTATACCAAACCTTTGACTCAGCTACGGATTCAGGAGGACTTTGGTGGGCGGCGTAACGACCGGTAGTGGAAAATCCCCCTAAAACCCTTGTGATTCGGTGTTTTTCTTCACATCACTCACTTGCTTACACCATTGACGTGTCTTTACGAACTGTTTGTTTTTATGGACCAATCATTGTTTGTTCGCGCCCAGAGCGATACTTTGTCATATCTTTGTTCTGGACGTGCGTGACGCACGTGCTCCTTGCTCACACGCTGAAATTTGGTTTCTCGTTGTTGAGTCCTTGTGATCGTATTATTGAGGTTTGTATGGTTCTGGTATCACTGTTCATGCAATAATCTAGTATCGTAGAATATCATGGATAATCGCCTCTTGATTTCGGGATCCGTTTTGAATGTGGCTAAGCATTGCTCAAACTTTCGTTACAAGGTGGCAGCGGCATGCTCGCAGCATGAGTATATAAGTGTTGTTTTAATAAACCCTCCGCTGGCCCCTTTGGGCCATACTGGCCGCGCTCTGAACACTCAGCATGAAAACCATTTTAGGTGGCACTAGGCTTGGCCCACCAACTTAGCTACACCAGCACATCGTTGCAGATGTCAAGCAAGCCCGATTTGCGCCGGCCAAAGCGGCGGATTTGGCAGCTTCCCATACAGGCTGAATTTTCACGTGTGACAAAAGCTAGACCGCACAATAGTAGAGATCGAGTAGTCTTAGAGCCTGCGACCAGGTTGAAAGGGTTCCTGGAGAGCAAGGCCGTCGGGGGAGCTACGGAATGACGGGCAGCTATCGAATCTCCATCCAGAGATATAGGCACTATTGTTTTACCGGTACTTTCTCCGGATCATCATGGAACATCAAAGGGAAGGAGCACATTAGCTGGTGCCAGGAAAAATAATGCAGTAGAGGAGCGCAGTCCGGGCTGCTTCCAGCTGGGGATTGAAGTACCGTGGTAAGAAGAAACATCCATTTACTTCAACAATGGTACTCTATCGGAAAGAACCAGGGCTGCAAGCTTTTGTGAGTGCTGCTGAAGGCTTATCCGTGGACCCACCAGCTGATAAACTCCGCGTCAGTCCTGCTCAATATGACTTCTGTCCTTGGTGATGTGGGATGAGATTTCAGCCCCAACTAGAGGCATACACCTGAAATTCCCGTCATTAAACATGATGGGTGCCGGTCTATAGTTATTAGCCTCCATTTTCGCGAACGGAGACCCCCGCGTCCACAATTTCACATGCTCTTCAAGGGAGCAGGAAGAAAAATGCCAGCAACACGTGATTTAACGCGGAATTGAGTCCTGTCTATTCAAATTCTTGCCTTAGATGCCCTCTTAAGCCGTTCATCCTGATTTAGAACAGGTAGTTGTCATTCTTCGTCTGTCCTATTGACCGGAACCACTCATGGAGGTTTATCTTTTAGGCTTCTAGAGCCCGATAGCTCAGTTTCTCTGTCTTCAAGATGTTGTTCGTTGCCTCTAAATTGGGCTTAGTTATTTGTTTTTCTTCTTTGGTTTCTGAGTCACCCATTATGCGTAGAAGCTTTTGCACAGTCATGGAGACAGCTGCAAAGGAGCAACCGTTGAGCTGGCTCCCAAGTAATTGAACGATCGTTATCTTTTTCGTTTCCAAGACCTTGTAGGAACTTGATAACGTATCCCTAGGCAGCGTCTTATGCCCAATAGTTCTACATTTGTCTGAGAGGAAGCTGAATCTTGTTCCCCTTGGACTTTTTTATATGGGCCAGCCTTGCAGCCGCTTCAGGAGATAACAAATCCCTCCGACTCGGCTCTTCTGACAGCGCAAATGACAGATGTTGAAAAATAGTTCAAGAAACCCTGTACCGTTCGTGAGTGTTCACTCCTAAAAACAACAATATTTCATTTGTGTTACCTATCTTTATCAGAATTTCCGTCGTCTGTTTTATTGCACTAATTCATCCTAATCCTTGTCATAAATCGCACTCTCACTGTTTGCTCCAGGGTCGGTCGATGAGATTGAAATTACTATGATTGTCTTTGACTCTCTTCTTCTCTGCTTTTAACTTTTTCCTGTAGTTCAGCTCAGTCATCGATTCATCACTCATTTTTGCCGTGTAAGGGCCCAGAAGAAGCACATCTGAAATGTTCAATTGTTCAAATGGCACCGTAGCCATTCAAAATCGAAATTGTCTTGAATAGCGTCGAAAATAGTAGCCACAATTTACTGAAATGTTTGACTTGCTCAAGCTTAAGTACGTCTTTTGTAATCCAGGGCCGGCTACTATGGGCCCGTCTGTTGCATGCATCGCACCAACTACCTTCGGCTACATGATTCTCGCGCCCGGGGGCTAGTTAATTTTGTGTCTCAAGCAGAGCGCTAAAAGTAGAATGGTAGCGAGTTATAGACCACAAACGGTGCTGGCCAGAAAAATGTTGGAGGCAGATAAGCAATCAACGTGTGTCCGTCTATACCAAGAGAGAAAAATTGCGGCTCTGCAGAGAACTACACAAACTCAAGAGTTGTAGAGGAGAGTTAACGAATGGCCAAGTAAAAAGAGCACTTTAAGGTTTCCCTGGTACTTAAAGAGTCCTCGTTCCGCTGTATACTCCAACATTCAGCTCAGTGCTGAGCTTCTCAGAAGTCTGACCATTGCGAGGCTTGCAACAGGGTAAGTTTGCACGGGGCCGGTAGTGGCTGAAGCCAGTACAGAACCCGGATTTCCTTCAGTGCCGTCCACTGGAGTCATCACCCACCACTTCGAATGTCGTGAATTCTTCATGCCAGTTCTGTTTGGTTAAGTCCCCACGGATTCGGTTTTACTGGACAAGAAGTAAAAGAAACATCTCCCTCTCCTTCAAGAGACAGCCTTTATTCGATCGATCCCTAATAAGCAGGACCCACGGAGCACTCACACCCCAGTGATCACTTCCGGCGGTAAAGCTCTTCTCTGGGAACCACCCCCTCCTAAATCTTTGTCACTCATTTTTTAAGTATCTGCGAAGGTTATTCCGACTAAAAGGCCCTGCATGTTAGCCCTAGTCCGGACTTTCTGCTAACTTGAATATTCTCTCGCCCCAACTCTGCTATCCACTTTCGTCTGCTGCGCACTCGTATCGATCCTGAATCAGCTGACTCTACTGAAGCACTCACGGGCATTTGTGGTTCTTTCGTGTACATACTCGATAGTTCGGTGGTCTAACAAATGCATTTGTGCTAACTTCACGACTGCCTTTTCTCTGCAAATCGGAGGGCTCGCGTTTTTGATTCCGGGCGCCATTTCCGCCAATCATTTATACATTTTGTTTACTATTCCAATCCAAGAGATTATGAAGTTACCGAAATCAAACACAGGCACCTTGAAGCATCATTTGCTGCGAAACAACCTCCCTTTGGTGTTTCAACTCTTCACCTGTGGTTCCCACAACTAGTGGCAATTTTCAAGTAAATATGGTGCGTCCCCAGTCCGTGATGCCTTCTGTGATATTCAGCATTAATTGTTTCTGGTTTGCCTCACGGTGTTTTCCCTGTTACCTCACATGCGTATACCATGAGTTTTTCCGGACATACGAAAATATCACGCTACCTTACGTGCCTTCGTGAAGTTCTTCATTCTAAGTAGTTCCGTGTGGGGTTCAGGTTATCCGGTCACTTCAACATTGCTTAGTGGTCGCTCGGAGGAATTAAGTCGTGAGGGCCTCTAAAAAGCAAACTCCCGAGTTAAATTCTTCATCCCTAGAGGTCAAGCTCCGAACAAACATTTGTGACGTTTGACATCTGACCCTAAACTATTTGGAGGATAAAAAGAAAACGGCTAAATTTTCTCATTTCATTGAAAGATGTGCACACAGCCTGGTGAAAAATGTCTTCTTTTTGGATCCTCCCATCATTTTACGGAATGACGAGTCCGGTACCATTATTCTACAGCTATTCATGACAGTCAATGTCGTAACAGCCGAAGCATTCAAAGGCAAAGTCCTTACTAGAATTGAAGACCAACCAGCACGTAAACTATTTGTTCAGTCACGGAAGCAGGCAGCAAATTGCGACCTCGGTCCCCAATTGGAAGATCAACTGCACCATAGCTGATTACAAGAATCGACTTTCCAGACCTGCAACCGAAACTGTTACTTGCAGCTGATCAGATTTTCTACCATATTTGCCACTCTCTCGAACAGTATCAGGAAGCGAAAGCTGTAACTAAGGTACCGAAATCGGCGCTGTTCAATTCCGGCAAATATCAAAGCAATCCGCGACCCAAAATTTGCCGCATTTAAACAAGCCAAATAGTTATCGCGACAGTCAGATTCCACTTCAAGATTTTCAACCCTTACTTTGGCTAATTAGCCAGAGAAAGTTTCACATGTTACCGGACATTACACTCTCAAGAGGGGAGGAGATTTATTTTTATTGTTGACTTTGGAAGTGTAAAATTTATAACTTCAAGTGGAGCTCGAGATGATTTTTATCCCGTTGCTTAGATTGCTCCTATCGGTGTGGCTAATCGAAGTGATGCTGGGCACATACTCTTACCTGCCGGTTCTGGGCATTTTCAATTCGGCTAGGCGAACCCTATCCTAATAAATACGTTTTTGGTTCCCGGTCCAGGAACTTCAGTTCTTGGTTTGAAAGTTCGTCGTAAATTGCGCCTTGGTGCAACTTCCTAATCTTCTCAACTTGATTCATCTGAAATATAACGGTTTGTTTAAAATGATCAAAGTTTCTCAGTGGAATGCACGTTTCTGAGGTGAAGTTTTACTTGTCCGGTGGCCCCACCTTTGAAAAAAGCAGAACAGTACCCTTGGGTTTGAGAGAACCTGTCAGCCGGTCACCACCGTCTATGTGTGAGGGCGGAATTAAGGTCCTGTACAGTCGTCGCATCGGGCCACACCGGTCGTCGCTCCTTTAAAGGATGATGGATAGGCACCAGGGACTTGCGGTGGCTACCGATTGACACTGAATAAATCCCTAACATAGCCTACAAGCACAACTGAAAAACCCGAAGCCGTGCTCTACTGACTTGCAAGGTCCAGAAGGTAAGGTACATGCATGGAAATCCTCCCTAGCCGCTGTCATATACTTGTATTTTGAGACTATGCTCTTCATCTTATTGACTCTCGAACAAGTACAACAGGCATCAATCACTACACTTCAACGTTTGCATATATTTTTCTCACGTGAATTGGCATAATTTGATTCGAACGTGGACTGCCGTGACGGTGGTACCTGACATTGACCTTTTGTTGAACTCTGGTCGTCGTTGTTAGAAGTTGTGGCCGTGCAGTTGAGATCTGTATATGTTTATATGCATGTAACTTGTTGATCCAGTACCGCAGAAATTACGAATCAACCTTGTTCTGGTTTTGGGATTCGTTTTGAATTGGCTACGCGTTGCTTACAGTCGGAATAACAGTTACACAGAGCACTCTGAAAAATTGGTCTAAAATAAGCATGTCTCAAAGGCCTCCGTATAACTAATCCATTGCTTTCATGGCAGTCAACACCGCTTTTGATTCATTCCGCCAAACCACGTGTCTTTTGGTTCCCAAGTCCCACCCGCTATTTTTCAAAGGTCTCCTTACCGTACTGTGCAACGTCCTGAGGGTGTTGAGTTACACCAAGATGATATTGTTTTCTACGGCTCCCCGCGGGCTATACGTGACTATGGTCTTTGTTTTTGCTGAAGAAGCTCATCAAGTTCAGCTTCTCCACCAACCCCGACTATAGTTTCTTTCTGGCGTCTCTGAAGTTTCCCGCCTTCCTTACATCAGGAATGTGAGCGGGGGGGGGGGGGGTCTCTCCGGACCCAGGAAGTTTAGCTCCCTTCGATGACGCGCCTTCTCCCACAAACACCCATGAATTACGTTCTATTCTTGGCGGTCCTCAGTACTATGCACGTCTCATCCAAAACTTTTCTGAGTAAGCCAATTACCTTTTCGATATTTCGTCAACCAATTCCTTCCTTCGGAATCAGGCCCATGAGAAGACCCCTCGCACTTCGCTATTTACCCACAACTCCAAAATATCCTTTAACCGTTTTTTCTGTAAGATGAATCAACTGTCAGTACTGAAGCTACCGCTGGCAGCATAAAAGCCGTTCTTTGATAATGCTAGCCTCCAATTATTTCCTTTTCACAGGGGTTCAGTAAAACTGAACAAGAATATTCACAAACACAAACAGGAGCCCCTGGCAGTCTACTGGGCCGTCATGCATTGACGTAAATATTTACTTGGTCAGAAACTCATCACAGTAACTGACTATGAGGCACTGTAGTTCATCTACCACCATTGGCGTTCGTTGTTCGAATCATCAGTCGCAATGTTTTGGCGATTAATTTTACGCTTAGCTCATATGATAGCGGTATACCGTATCACTGTGCTCACTATGCACCGAATGCCGATCTTCTGCCTTGAGTGCTGTGTCATCTAAGGCTCCAGTCATCCGTGACTCTATGGTGACACAGTTACCACCAGTGCGACGTTAAAATCTCCCAAGAGGTGCAAAAAGCCGGTTTTGCTCCCGTAATTTCAACTCCAGTCTTTGTTGGCCGTCAACGAAAAGCGGCCATTCCCTGACTTCTACCCTTGTTGAGACCATTTATCCGTCACTCCAGACAGATCACTGTGTTTTGACGGTCTTGGGGTCATTCCCTTCGACATTTGTTTTTTTACCTTGTCCGGTTTCCCCTTAGGGACACTTGAGTGTCGACAATACGAAGTCGCTTGCACGACTCACTCGCTGGTCACTGGAGCTGGGTTTTGATATCTTACTTACAGCCAAAAACTGCAGTCAGTGTTTACATACAATGCTTTGAAGACCTTCGAAGTGACCACCCTGGTCAGTGCCCTGTGGCCATTGGCAGAGGAGACATGCAAGCTGTTATGAACCTCCCTCTTGGGTAAAGATCACTTTCCTGTGCTTGGCAATGCTTCTTCCCTCTGGTCGGAATTAAATTTATTACAGTCACGTACAGCTGACTTTACATCGACTGCGCTCGGGAGAAAATTCAGCGTAGAAGGGGTTCCGTTTGTGTCAGTTAATGACGACGGCGCACTTTTCACTACTGGTCTCTTGGATGATTGGTTGCAAGATCCTGGTTGCAAACATGCGTAAACTGCTCCTCGTCACCCACAGACTAATGCTCTTTCAGAGAAGTTTTACGTGAACTTATGGGTCCAATTCACTTTGTGAAACCCGCGCATCCTTTGAACTTGATTGCGCTGCTCATAGTTTTTTGTGTTATATCGTCAAGCTGCACATATTGCTACTGGTTGACTTCCGTCTCAGTTATTTAAATACCATAGTTCAAGAACTGATTTTTGGCGTATTCTGAAAGTGAGGTACGACCGGCGAACGGGATTGCCATTCCGCGTAACTGGAACCAAGCTGCCACCTTTCTGCATCTAGATGACTTATCCAGAGATAGATATCATGTTGACCAGGTACAGCTCACTGAAGAAGGTCAGTGTTGTCATTTTATCCGTTTCTGCACCAACTAATAATGCCGATCTAGATACACTGGAATCCGAGAGTTCCACGGAAAAACCAATTCCTTCATTACCAAGAAGAAACTGCTAGCACCCCCGAGTCAGCTAAACATGCAGAGGATGTGATATTTAGCAAGGACTATTTCTGCTTTGCTTTCCGTATCCCTTTCGTTATATGAAATACTTGTATCGTACGTGATTCCGCATACGACATTATTGCGCTTCTTTCCATGCGTTCGTGAAGTTCTTCGCCTCCACTTGTTCTGTAGGGGTTTCAGCTTGTTCGATCGGTTCATTATTGCACATTTATAAGCTACACAAGGGTTTCCTGCAGAAGTTATGTGGGAAATGTTTGAACTCATTTATGGCCCCCCAACAATATTCCATGAGTTGCAGTCGGGAAAGCAACCGTCAATCGGATGGGATTATCTGATCAACATCACTTTGGATGTTAGTTCCAAATGTTCCCATCGGAGGCCGGAAGCCCTATCATCTACCGTGAAACATAAAGCATTTATTGGGGTCATATAAGATGCATAACTCTCTATCAAGACTTCTGTGACCAGAAAACTTTCCTTCACCGGCCGGAGAGATTCTCACCCCATTCAACCCGGTTGTTTCGACCGAAAAACTAGCAGTCAACGCAGACAAACTACTTGACGTTCACCATATAACACGGTGGCCCTCAGGAAGTCCCAAAAGTCGGTCCCGACTGCACCTCAAAACCAAAAGGCAAATCGCTAACCCAACCTCCTAGATGAACGCTGTTCACCAGGATGTCGATCTCCAATGTTACAGGTCCCACTCAAAATCGTGTAACACTCACTTTTCCTCTTCATCTCGGCTACCTCAATATCGATACCCTGGCATTTTGGGGGAAGACTCGTCATTGCAGCCACTATGTGCCTCCACGGTGAAGGCATGGGGAAAAAAGACATCCAGTCATCAGTGGCCGTCCCTGTCGCTAGCCCCGACCCTAGTTGCCTTCTCTACGTCTTTGACGATTCCACTTGAGTGCGGTCCTGGCTTGCACGGAAGCTCAGATAAGTGTTATCTCTGCTGCATCCGGTGAGAGCAGTCTGTGCCTCATCATTATCGCTTTGCAAGCAGCTAAAATCTCCCCAATAAAGACTTGTCTAACAGCTGCTGCAGACTGAACTGGAATTGCCCCGACAAGTGCCTTGGGTGCTCACAATGACCGAAGTTAATTAATTTTAGAAGTTGAATCCCTTCCCGCATTTTTTATGGCAGCTCATGTGAAACACCGCCTTCCGCTGAACGGAAATAAGTCTATGGGAACATAAGACACAAGGACCCTGTATCAACTTTCTCGGAATACTTCCCATTACAGTGAGCCCTCTGTTTTCTTCGCTTTTTGGACGACTTTCCGGGCATCACCCAACCACAGACATCCCCCTCATAAGCATAACACAACATTCAGGTCAGGTTTTCATCAAGAGTCCACCAATATCGGCGCATCGCAGCCGGTTTCTACCTGGGCAACTATCTGTAGCAAAGGCAGAATTCGAGCATATCGTGGCGGCGAAAGCTGGAGCAACAGGACGGTGCTGGTATCAAACCGATTGGGCCAATCAGTCGATGGTCACAGACCAAACAACAGGTGGCTGATATGCCGGAAGCACTCCACAACAAACGGAAGTGCCTATGAACTGCTACAGGGAGCGCTGCGGGAAACATGGCAACCTAGAAAACAACCCGGGTGAAGGGTTACTGGTTAAGCTGTCAACTCGAGTAGTAGTGCCGGCCAAAAGAAGATAACGCTCGAGACGATCAAGCCGACGGCTTCAGGCAAATGGCCAAAGAGCAGCCAAATGCTCAGGTAGCCAGATGATTAATGTTGTCGCGGTTCTGAAAACGGACTATATAAAGTAGTGAACAATTTCCACGAACTTAGGTTGTTTAGCTGCCCAAGTGCTTGTGTCCTCACTCGTCTAGCCTTCTTCGATACAGTATAATAAGCTTGGGGGAAACTCCCCCAATAAGCATCCCGCAAGCTTCCTTACCCAAAGTGATTCCAAGGCACCGCAGTGCCTTGCACCTGTGCGGTGATTACCATGGTCTTAGCAAAGCCAAGGTTAACAACCGTTGCCCAGTTCTACGCATCCACGACTTCTGTAACATTTCACATTGCGAACACATTTTCCCCAAGCTTGATTTGGTAAGGGCGTGCTACGCTATTTCCCCTGTGACTGGAGATGTTCCAAAGTCCGCCGATGAGACATCACTTTGGTTTCTTAGATTACCGCTCGTGCTTTTTGATTTTCGCAGCGCCGCTCGATCATTCCACACATTCGTGAGTCAAATCTTCCGTGGTCCAGACTTCTGCCTCATTTATATTGAGGACTCCATCGTTGCTGATGAGGATAAAAATAAACATCGCTACAGTTCGCTCCAGACACTATAAAGCTTCCGAAACTACGGTAACTCAGGCAGAACCTCTCAACCTATCAGTAGTGCCAAACCCGATGGGCTTCTTGTCCGTTACTTTGGCACTTAAGGGATCCTACCATCCCTAGACTGGATGATTTGTGTTCATGGCTGTCAGGAACCACAAATGTTCAAGAGTCTCCACCTTTCCTGGGCACTATCAGCTACCATTGCCGAGTCATATCATACAGTATGGAGGTCTTGCGACTACCTACCGAGCTTCGGAAGAAAAGATTATGCAAGTTCTCATCTATTCACAGGGCTAAACGAACATTCCAAAGGGCAAGAGACGCTTTGGCAAAAGTTTCTATGCTCGCAATATTGACTAAGGATGACAAGGCTATTCTCGCCTTGCGTACGAAAGCCTCCCAAGCAACCGTCGGTCCCTAATCACTGCAGACTTTCAGTGGTCTTCGGCAGCAGTTTTAAATTCACTCTCAAGAACTGCGAGTGTTGCAATGCAAAACTGCATTCTTGGCAGTGAATTACTTGTGATTTACCTCGCGGTAAAAAGCTTTCGATACGTTTGGGAAGTAGAAACACTATCTTCTACGTAGGTTGTAACTTTGACAATTGTTTTGGCTTCAAGCAACGACCGTTATCCAGCAAGAGAAATTAGACGCCTGGACCACGTTTTTCAATATACCGTCGATGAGCGGGGATCAAGTAATCTTGTCGCTAGCGCCCCTTCTCACCTGGGTGTCCATCGCCAAATCAGCCCGGTGAGACTCAGCCGGTCCAGGCTAGCACAGGGTCGAAACAATGACCAAGAACAGCGCAGCTACCACTCGTTGTCTCCCTGTCTAAGAAAGACTTGCCTCTTTCTGAAGGATATAGTGAAACTTTTTGCGATATCATTGCTGGCAAGTCTCACCCGATCGTTCAGCGGTCCCTTCACCTTCCGATCTTCACGCTTTTGATTTCCATATCGCAATCTGGAACACGCGCTCCCAATAGACCTTTCTCTGTTTGCTACGATCGACCAAAAATGAATAAAGACTTTCGAGTTTGATTCAGGACTTGCCCACTCTGTCAATGGAGCAGAAAACGTCGGGATGTGCCTTCCTCCGCGCTCAAGTACCTACAAAAAATGCACACCTTTTCCAAACAAGCTCAAATATTGTTGGCCCCTTTCCACCGGCTGAAGGAGAACACTTTGTACTCACATATGCTGCTCGATTTGTCTTTTAGCTAACACATCCAGTGAGGTAATTTCCGCCAGGCCTCCAAGCCACTGGCCTTCCACTTTTAGTGTTCGGCCTGCAAGCACCACAAATAGAGGTGCGGGGTCCCGTTCCAACCGCTTTCGTGTTTTAACCTCTTTCCTTGCATTTCAACTTATTTGCAAGACTGCATACCGCCCAGTGAACCAGGGAGGCGCCTTAATAGACGACTGAAAGATTCCATTGCCTCCACCCCTCATTCCACGAGGAGGACAGACTCTCTTCTGTTACCATTTTTGCCTATAAGCACAGCCACAGAAAAGGACTTTGGCTTCCGTCCCTCTAACTTGGCGTTTTCATAAACCCACACTTGCCACAGTCTCAATGGTATTTAACTCCCTTAATTCGTTCGTCAGTTACACTTGCATATGACTATTTCTTTTACTCCCAACTCGGGCATTCATTTATTCCAGTTACTTTCCAAAGACTTAACTACCAGCTCTCAAGTTTTTTCTTCGCGCTGCTGGTAAGTGCTCACTGGGTCTATCATGCTCAGGCCGTTTAGTGCCGATTCCCATAACAATGGGCGTTTTGCCATTGATAAGGCTGGTCATTCAAACACCCTTATCGGCGATCACCTGAAATCTGCATACATTGATTCGGACCATATAGCTTGAGTTCTCTCCGCAAACAAAGCTGCTACTGTTTCGATCAGTGCCAGTACTCATATTTCTAATGACCTGAGAGGTTCCCTTCCCTCCTTTGGAGACCCAATCTGGGGCCAAGAATGTCAAGCCTATTTGTCTTGACTACCATAGATTTTTCCTCACGCACCTGTGATCACTTGGCCCAGCCCTGGAAGCGGAGTTTCCTCGAGTGTGTATTGACCTCTGTAGTTGTATTTTATGCAAGACTTTCTCAAGCTACGTGCCTAAATCTCGGCAAAATTGCCCCGTTAATAATGGTGTGAAATGGATAAAATACACAATTGGCACTAGACTTATAAGCGAGTGAAGAGGGAAAGAACATATCGACCAAGCTGTCAGAACTACTCCGTTTCACTCCTGTCTTCGCTGGTCGGCCCCCGCGTCAAATAGAGTACAATAGAGTTTCCGTGTAAGTCGATTCTGGAAGAAAGATGTCCAAGTTTACGTCCACTGGATGTGGAAGATTAACGAGCCGATAAGTCGCAGTGCCACGGATGCTCTGGATCCTGTAAAACCCTGAGGGCCAGGGCGACCCAAGATTCAACATGCCGTTCCACTAATTCGGTCAAAAGAAAGTCAGTGGAGAGGGATGAAACGCGGTTATTAATCACCAGTCCGAGGTGAAAGGCTTTGAAGTGTTGCTTCGAATACATGGGTGTAACCACAGGCTGCCGATATAACAAATCCGAAGGAAAGCATTAAAACAACTTTGGAGGCAACTGTTGTTGTTGTGTGGACCTGTGTGGGTTTTCCGATTTGAAGAGGTGGGCACAACAACCTACCCGAACGGTGCTCAATATGGTGTCCAAACTAACACCCAGATACTTGAAGAAACTAAGTACGGGTGGGGATTCAGAACTCAGTGAAATGGGATCAGTGGGACAAGGTTGATGGGGGTACTAGGAACACTTTCAAGGCACATGGATGTATTCAGTTTTGGGTCCAAATAGAAGGGGACCATTCTATTCTTAGTAGGGTTCCCCTTGTACCCAGCATATTTAAGTATGACGATTATGTTGTTCTTCGCCAAGGCACTCCAAATTACCCGGGTTTATTGGGATTCAATGAAACCTCACTTAGAATAGAATGGTCCCTTTTATTTGGACCCAAAACTGAATCCATCCAGGTGCCTTGAAAGTGTTCCTAGTACCCCCATCAACCTTGTCCCACTGATCCCATTTCACTGAGTTCTGAATCCCCACCCGTACTTAGTTTATTCAAGTATCTGGGTGTTAGTTTGGACACCATATTGAGCACCGTTCGGGTAGGTTGTTGTGCCCACCTCTTCAAATCGGAAAACCCACACAGGTCCACACAACAACAACAGTTGCCTCCAAAGTTGTTTTAATGCTTTCCTTCGGATTTGTTATATCGGCAGCCTGTGGTTACACCCATGTATTCGAAGCAACACTTCAAAGCCTTTCACCTCGGATTGGTAATGATTGGCCGCGTACCAGCCTCGCGTGTGACGCTTCACCACGCTGTATATTGCGCATAATAGTAGACCACCTTAAAACGGCAACCCTCTAAAATGTGTTCAAGTGCTTATCGTTCGGTGTCCTTGAATCAGTCAGCCTTTAGCCTTATATATAAGACCAACCGCAGCTTACCCTATTCGGCAATTCTTCTTTCAAGCTCCTCCAGATGAACCATGTAACTCAAAGTCTCCAGTATTATATAAGGGGCTTTATCGACAGTCAAAATGAAGCCTTACCGTCTCAGAGTGCGTAAAGATACACCCGAGTTCTTTGCTTATTGTGGTCCAATATTAGCCTAACTCACGACTGAGATCACTTCTCGTCTGAAAACACCTCCATTTATTTAAGGCCTTCATTCATCCGCGGCAGCCCATTTGATCTTTGACCGAATCCTATATTTGAAGCTTCAGATTTACCGATCATTTATTGATTCTAGATTGCATTCTACTCCGTTTCCCCTTATCGTTTGCACCCAACTATGGTGGAATTTTTTGACATTACCTCCCAGAGCTCCCAAATCCATTTCCAAATCGAACACCGTGCGCCTGCCCATATGCTGTTTAATCGAATAGAGGCCTATATCCTATTCGGCACACACGGACTCAGAACCCGATGACATCAGCGATCAATGATGTTATACTAATCGCAAAAAGCTATCAAATAGCCGTCGTTCTGGAGGAGTTCCCACACTGCCCTAGTCAAAAGTCCCTCCTTGCCGCAAGCATCGACAAGATCGATCGTCCCACCACAGTTTGTTTTACATTCCCACAAAGGTAGAAGGAAAAATATCAAACTAACCGATCACGTTACCGCGTTTCAGCAGCAAGACATCCTCGTATTTTTCCTCCTCTTCTTCCTAGTACTACTACTTAAAAGTGCTATCCCCTTGGCTGCAGCACCAAAGAAGGCTGTCTACTCATTATTCATGCGACTTTCAAAGTCCCTCACATCCAGGGATACACTTTTGGTTCTCCCTAGCCGGCATTCTGCTGTCTCAGGTTTCTTCTTCAGGTTGTTGCAATATTTGTTGCAGATGGATACACAATTTTCCGGCTTCGCCGACTGTTTTGCATAATAATTCGGAGAAATGGTTTTCCGAACATCGTTTGCTTCATCCCCATGTGTATGGGCTCTTCGGCCTTGCGCAACAAGGCTTCTTTTATCACGTTTCAAAAGGCTAAACCCTTAATATGGATAGTGCTAAAGGGCAGAACTGGTTCATTTTATCTGCGTAAACCGGTGGCATTTTCCTCGTTTGAAAGCCATCCAGCTGCATTACATAGATACAAACTTTTGCTACTCGTCTTTTGCAGCCTTGTAAATAACTTACCTCTTTTTGGACGTGATCAACTCGATGGTTCGTCCAAGTGTGCATGGCAAAAGCAATCGAGAAATACATATGTTATTATTATTACTATTAAAACTGCACCATGTTGCTAGGAAGCATGTTTTGCACAAGTAAGCAACTGACCTGTACCAAAATATTTCGCAAAGTTTAAGCATCCCGTGATTCAACTTAACCAGTGTCACTTATCAGCTCTGATAATACGCCACTGCCGTTTTATAGAAGGACATGGCGGCGCTTCACAAGTTCCCCCGGCCATCCCTGAAGGAAGCCGGAAAACAAAAGGAATCGGCGCCTTAGGAGGAGTGACTAGAGGACGCGCTATCTGTTGGAAGATGACTGCAGCCTTTGGTCAGCGGTCGACGGCACTGCTGACGCTGAGCATTGCGGAGAAAGCATGAGAGGGCTTCTCTTTTGTGGGTGTTTATTTCTTTGGCTCCACCTCTTTCTTTCAAGGCAGGAGGTCAGAGAATAGATTTGATTGCCTTTTCACCCGTTCTTAAAGCAGGGCAGTACACATTGAGTTCGCCTTCGGCCTGGGCGTTGATTCGTGGCTCTTCGACTTTGTAAGCAGGCAAAGTTGACGCAGAATAGTGCACGGAGGCAATTGATCCGAATTTGTTGTCTGTGTCTTGGGGTCGAGAAAGCGCGTAAATCTTCGGGAACAGAATAAGAGTGACAGCCGGCTGTTAGCGAAAGGAACCCAAAAGCACTCTAAAATTCTAGAAATCAAGTCGCTGCTTGGTAGGGCATGATGAGATCCGTGCCTAGACCCGCTGGATTCTGGCTAGAAAACAGAAAGTCAATAATGAAGCCCTCGGGTCTTGTAGCGCAGAGGCTGAGTGGATCTGTAGCCGTCAACCCTTGGTGCGAGCGACCTCAAACTTGAGCGACGAACTGGCTTTTATTCCAAAGTGCGCGTACCTACCTAAGGACAACAGTGGTATACCGATTGCAGGTAACGTTAGAGATGATTACTCACGCCAGTGGATAAAAGTGAACCATTTGGTCGACGCTTCCTGGCGGCTTTGGGTTAAAGACTGTTCACCATCACAGCAAACCGGGCAAAGACAGACCAGCTAGCAAAAACAACTTCAGGGTAATGGCCTAATGCTCGTACTCACTGAGGAAGCCAGCCACTGGTAGTGGCTTCTAGGGGTGGTAGAGAATTGCAATACGAAAGCCAACGGGCTAGTCCAAACCTTCAAGGTGCTCACCGAGAAGGGGACTGTATGTGGTAGTGCAGGAGCTGTTCTCTTGAAGGGAAGCCGACAAGTACCCGGGTTCCTCAGCCAGGGGGTACGCAGGCGCAGTGCCGCTAGTCCTCGCCTCCCCAAGGGAGGGTAGGTAGTAGGAGTACAGTTTCAGGCTAGTGAGCTCCAGCATCCTGGGGACGTATGTAGGGAGGCTCAGTTCGGTGCATCCACGTTTTCCTCTTGCTGTCATGCTTTCAGATTCAGATAACCTTATGGACGTGTAGTATGGTAATGCATCACACTAAGAAAAGACTGATCATTTGGGGTTTGGCCTCCTTCCTTGCTCTTTTTACCGGATCGCAAGACATTTGGTCCGCTTAGGTTGATTTCTGGAATTCATGCCCAAACAATTTCCTACGAGCCTGGTTAGGCGTGAAAGTTTTATTGCGTTTACGTGGACCACCGGGCGGATACTTTCTGTGTATTACTTTCGGTCACTTTTCGTTTGTAGAAATGTTTTCGTAAATTCGGCTCGCTTTTTGCTGGAAAGTGACTAAGGCTCACTGCCGAGAGTATGATCGATATATACCTGTATTTTGCCACGTAAACTCTACATGGAATTTGCAGAGCTATCTCGACCTTATTTGTTCTTTTTCCGTTGATTTGGGTCAAGCTTAGATTTCAGGCCCATAGATGCTATCCAGAAAGAATAGATTTTCTTATTTCGTCAATCCGGCCGTGAATCAAAACTCAGAATTCACCAATGCCAGGACCGTGAATCTTGGCCGGAAGATTAAGACGGGCATCGGAAGACCCGGAAAACAGCCGAATCTGCCAAAAACTGTTGATAAGTGTCGCCTATTCTTTGACAAAGAACCCGGTGAATTTCCGGTGTGTCAAAACAGAAAGAAACCCCAACTCGGTTGCGACTGGTTGTAGAGAGTATTTTTAAATGTTTCTTCGATAGCTGAGACGTCTGAGCTCGAATTGTTGTTTCTTGCACACCAGAAATAATGGTTTATTTCTTTCCTGGGATCAGGCTCCTTTCAAAAGGCATGATCGCGGAGCGCAGAGCTACAAAGCAGTAAGAAGCATTTACGAAGTTTACGGTCAGATCCATACATCATCGGTGAAAGTACGATAGGACAAGGCAGTGTTCAAATCAAATGAAAAGAGTACGAATAACGCAAGAAGTGCGAAGTGGCTTCCACTGGGGAGTGGGGTATTGCGGAGAGCTCTTCAGAGGCGGAGATGCTGGTTGGAGCGTAACGTGTGGGAACACTAAAGTTTATACAAAATTGGTTCGAACAGTGGCCCGCCGAGAGATCAAAGAAAAATTGGGACGAATGGAAAGACACCCGTGGACTCACTGGCTGTGTGTCAGAAAGCTTCCTAATGAAAAACCGGAGAGATTCCAAAAATCAATATACAGACACCGTTGAGGAAAAAACCAATGTCAAATTATCGATCACTTGTGTCAGTGGCATATTGAGCAGTTTTTTTCACGCTGATATCACTTGGATAAACCCCTGGGCTGAAGGACAGTGGTCTGGAAAACCGGAAGGAGGAGGGAGCTCGTGAGATCGGACAAGTTTAATTGGTTGGCCTATTTGAAGGAAATCCATTGAGACATAGAGAGAACGACGTTTCGTTTAAAAGTGCGAACGGAGAGCAATTCTTCACTATGGGTGTGCTGTGCTGTGCGCAACGACCGGCCGTGGAAAATCCCCCCAGAAAAACTGCAAGATCACTTTTCGTCAACATCACTCACTTATCTACACTATTGCCTCGTTTTATGCACTGTGCTTTGATGAACAAACGTTTGTTTGTTCGCTTCCGGCGCACTACTCTGTCGCACCTTATTTTGGGCCTGCGTGATGCAGGTGTTCCCCCCACAAGCCGCAATTTGGTTCTCGGTTTCTGAGTCTTTGCGATCACATAATTGAGGTTCGTATCTGTTTCATGTCGCTGTTCACTTGATAATCTGGTATGGTAGAGTTTCGCGGATAATCGCTTTCTTCTTTCGAGATCCTCCATGAACTTGGCTGCGTATTGCTCAAAGGTGTCTCACAGTACTCAACTGATCAACTTGGAATGAGAAAATACGCAACATGCCGAGAAAAGGATTGAGGCTACAAAATCTGAACAGGGGCTAATACGGCGTGTCACCGGCGAGATTTTGGGTACTTTTGATTCCTTAGCTAATGCTGAGTCACCAAGTCCTGTCAGAGCTAGCTCATGCATTACTGAGGGTGATCTGGATTGCAAGAATGTCAATCTATTTAAGCTAAGAATGTTGGACCTAGAACAACAACTGCTATCGGCTAGGCAACAGGCCCAGGAAGCAGAAGAGAAGTTAAGACAGGGTTAGCTTGAGTGGAAGGCCGACGGCTAATACCTATCCGACGGATCAGGGCATATAGAAACAGGAAACTCTACGCCGGTCGCCGAATATAAAACGTCAACGCAACCAACGATTGATCTGCCAAGAGTAGAGCCGACAGCCTTCGAAGGGGTGATCTGAACACTATTGGAAGTTCATCAGGCAATTCGAAACTTTCGTCGAAAACGAGATAACCGACCCCGGGCAAGGGCTCCTTTACCTGACTCATTACGGTCGACGACGAGCAAGAGAAGCTATCGATGAGTGCACCGTGCTCTACCCAAAATGAGGCTACACACGAGCAAGGAAGATTTTGAGGGACCCGTTCATCCAGCCATTTAGGGTAGTCCGTAATCTAACGGAGGGCTTGATGTTAGAGGCAAAGAGAACCAAGGGCGATGTCTATACAATGGCCAACCTAGTGATCAAAATGCGGAACTGTTTGATAGCCCTCAACCGTGTAGGTTACAGGCTGACCTAAGTGCCACGCCTACCTTAGACGGCATAGTCCGTCACCCCTCTCGCGAGCTGCGGGGTCGGTGGGCAGAAGAGGCGGAACGTATAAGCCGGAGAGACCACGGGGCTAACTCCGAAGAATTTGCAGAAAACTTGGACAGGCAAACAAACGCAGTCGACAGTCGATTTGGCCGACCCATCCGGGACAGTAAAGTAAAAAACAAATCTTGCACTAGCCAGGCTCAAAACACTGCACGGGAACATCCGAAATATCAGCCTTGGGCCAATTCACACGCCATTTCACTCAAGGCCATAGCACATCCAGGCTGCAGTTCCTGCGACGTCAGCCATGGGCCATCAGAATTTTCAAAGTTCATCAACTCCACAGTAAACGAATTCTAGGGACTGGCGAGGACGACAGCAGCGTGCTTTATACGTCTCGACACCAAGCACCGGGCGGCGGCCTGTTGAGAAAGAATCAGATGTGATCACGAGGGTTGCGCGGTCAGACACCGTCCATTGTTACACCAGGCGAGAGAAACTATACCAGAGAACACCAAGCCCAGCGTGATTTGTCGCGGTCTTCCACAGAACCAATGCGTTTGGGAGAAGTTGCCGTGGGAGTGATGATACTAAATGAGGTAGTCAAAGCGTTCGCCTTCGTCGACGGTGGATCGGACACAATCCTGGTGCAGGAGCTGTTTTCCAACAAACACCGGCTCGCTAGAGGCACGGCGTCGTCTGCAGTGAGCACGGTAGGCGGAGCACAAGTAATGACGGCCGGCCAGTTGAGGTTATGGCTCATTTCTTTAGACACTAACGAGCAAATGAAATCTTCGAAGGCATTTGCATTAGCTGATCTCCTCATGCGAGCACCAAGGTCGGTGAACGCAATTTTAGCTAGGCGGCCCCACCTGCGGGGTATAACCGTCGTAGAATGGAAGAAAGACGGAATGGACCTTTTCATCGGCTGCTACGTGCCAGAGGCACATTGTGTACTGGCACAGAGAGTGGGCAACCGCAAGGCACCTTAATCCGTCCATACAGCACTGGGATGGATGAGGTCCAGTAGGGGGACGCCGTTCCGTAACCTAAGTATCAGCCGGAACGGACATCATAGTGTTAGTTGCTGCAGCTGTATGAAAAGGAGTTTCACGAAATTGGAGACGAAAGACTCTCACTGTCTCAAGAGGGCAAGGAACTACAGGCCTTAAAAAGCAGTTCGAGGTGCCCCTCCTATGGAGCACACAAACTGACCCTTGGGTTGATAACAGAAACTAGGCCATGCAAAGACTACTACAACTGAAAGAACGCTTAGTTCGACACCAGGATCTGTGGGTACGATATGCAGAAGTAATGAAGCGAAGCTAAGCCCTAGGCTACGTTGCAAGGGTGCATGCATCTGCCGACGGCCCGGGAAGGCCTCTGGTATCCACCTCATCACCTGGTTATCACCCCCAAGAAACCCGAAAAACTGCGGGTCGTTTTCGATTGTGCAGCCAAGTTCTAGGACAAGCCCTTAAAAGATC
Source organism: Fasciola hepatica (assembly GCA_948099385.1). NCBI lineage: Eukaryota > Metazoa > Platyhelminthes > Trematoda > Plagiorchiida > Fasciolidae > Fasciola > Fasciola hepatica. The sequence goes on along the minus strand of CANUEZ040000189.1, from coordinate 2,999,971 downwards.
GCCTACTACAAGGACCTGACTGGACCACGCCACTGATAGAAGTTTTGTGCCGTTTCAGAGTGGGTAGAGTGGCATTGTCTGCCGACATTAGGGAAATGTTTCATCAGGTGAAATTACCGGTAGGAGAACGAGATGCGTTGCGTTTCCCGTGGTAGGACGAGAACGACCGGGGCAACTTGGTGGTAAATTATAGGATGACCGTCCACCCCTTCGGATAGATATCATCGCCGCTTTGTGCAAACTACGCCCTTCGAGAAACAGCGAACAAACTTCGAGCTTAGGTCCACCGGTCGGTGGTAGATAGCGTCAACACAAATGTCTACGTCAAAGACTATCTTGGGTCAGTCGATGATATAGAATCAGCCCTAGCGCAGTTCAGAGGCCTGGCAAGATTGCTAGAAGATGGTGGGTTCCATCTAACTAAACGGATGTCGAACGCTTTGGTGGTGCTCGAAGTCACTCCGTACCACGAGAGGGCCGAAAGGGTTCGAGACCCGGAAGGCTGTCCATTCCCTACTGAAAGCATGCTAGGAATACTTTGGAAAGCGGAAACGGACGACTTTGTTTCCGAGCCAAAATCCCTCAGCTACTAGTAACCTGTCATTGTATACTTTCTGCTGTCTCTAGTTTGTTCCATTTGCTCGGCTTTGTCTCTCGCTGGCTGTTACTTGGAAACTTCCCGTTGCAACGGCCCTGTCGTAAGAAAGTCGATTAGGACCAGACAATGAACCGAGAAGACCGGTTGGACTGGGAAACATTTCTGAACACCTTAAAGGAACTAGAAGTCATAGGGATTCCACGATGTTTGCCCCTGGTCATAAAACACGGGCAGGAGAACTACTCGCCTTTTCTGACGCATCCGAAGCCGGTTACGGAGCCGTGATGTACAAAAGGTAGTGAGCGGGAGACGGACAATATGCTGCGTGGATCCTCTTTGCCAAAGCCCGCACAGCCCCACAGAAATGGGCTTCCATCCCGCGCCTCGAGCTCAAATCAGCCGTTTTAGCAGTTAGGGCGGTACAGGAGGCAAAGAGATGCTTCGACTCCCACATTTGGCCAGCTGGTTTCTGGAAGGATTCGAAGAGAGTACTGCAATACATTGCCAACGTCAGGAGCCGATTTAGTCCATTCGTTGCTAAATGATTCACGATCATCCACGACGAAACTGCCGTGAACCAGTGGAGACATGTCAGGTCTGGTGATAACCCGGCCGATCTGTGCTCCCGAGGTGCGACCAACTTCCGGCAACTCGACGCTTGGGCGAGAGGACCGATATTTCTTCAAATTATTAAACAAGACTGGCCAGTGTGCGGACTAAAACTCCTTCTGGAATTGGAACTGAAGATCAAAGTCGTAGTAATCACGGCCACAGTCCTCGAAGTGACATTCTTTTTGTCACGGTTGGTCGGGTTTTCCTCCTGGATGAAGATCCTTCGGTCATTAGTTGGGTTGGCCAGGTTCAAGAGACATTTTCTAGTCATGAGAGGATCCACTCTTCCGGCCGGATACGAGTGGGTCCGATAAGCCCCGATGAATTACCAGCCGCAGAACACGATTTACTCAAAATGATACAACTGGAGGCTTTCACCCGAGAAATCGAGAGGGCGGAAGAAGCGGGACCAATCGACGAAGGAGTATCTTGTCCAAGAGGCGGCTTGAAGCATTTAAACCCCAAACTGAATAATGGACTACTACGGTGGGCTGACCAACTCCCACTTGAGCTGTGACACGAAATATCCCATGTTGATACTGGAACAACAACAGTGATAGGGCTAATGATTCAACACATCCGCGCAGTGGAGGGACATGCCGGGGAAAGCCGCGTGACAAGCTTCTTCCGAGAGCACCTTCGGTTGCTGAGAGGAAGGGCGACCGTAAAACGCGTCACCCGAAGTTTTGTACACTGGAGGAGACGCAATGCCGCAGCGGGCTAACACCACACGGCCCCGCTGCCAGAGTGCAGAGTGCCTCCGGGCTGGTGACCGTTCAGCAACACCGAGCTGGACTATTTCAGGCCTCTGTGGATCAAGTGTCGGAAGAGGTTGGAAAAACGATGCCGGTGTATCATCAGGTGCATGAAGTCACGAGAGGTACACTTAAAAGTTACTCAATCGATGACAAACGACTCCTTCCTCCGAGCCTTGCAGTACTTTATCAAACGAAGAGGTATACCGGCAGATAAGTGCCCCGACAATTGGCCGAACTTCGTGAGCCCTCACCGGGAACTGTGGTGTTCGCACGAAAATATAGGCAGGAACCAGCTACAGAATCGAATCGTGGCCTGTGGCGTACGATGGCACTTCAATCCCCCGCAGGCCAGTCTTCGCGGCTGAGTGTGGGAGTGCCTGATCAGGTCCACCGGGCGAATATAGCTGCCGATCAATAAGCAACAGCCGCCCGACGAAGAGACGTTAAGCACCGTCATGACTGTAATGGTTATTCCGACTGTGAGTAACGAGCAGCCAATTCAAAACCAATCCCAAAACCAGAACAAGGTTGATTCGTAATTTCTGCGGCACTGGATCAACAAGTTACACGCATATAAATATGTACGAATCTCAACTGCATGGCCACAACGTCTAACAACGAGGACCAGAGTTCAACAAAAGGTCAATGTCAGGTACCACCGTCACGGCAGTCCAAGTTCGAATCAAATTATGCCAATTCACGTGAGAAAAATATATGCAAATGTTGGAGTGTATTGATTGATGCCTGTTGTACTTGTTCGAGAGTCAATAAGATGAAGAGCATAGTCTCAAAATACAAGTATATGGCAACGGCTAGGGAGGATTTCCACGCCTGTTCTTCACACCGCCCACCAAATCCTCCTATGAAACGGTCAACACCCGGGGAGCAGATGGGCGTGCTGATTCGCCCTAACCTACCTTATCCCTTAAGTCACTGCATACGTGGGTCACCATGGGCTTCATCTATCGCTGGCCAGTAGCAGACAAGCTTGAAGGTTTTCATGAGGTTATGCTCCATAGCCCGATATCTTAGAGTTTTGTCTGAGGGTGGTACAACATTATCCGTATATGAAAAAGTCCTTTGGTGGAATCGGGATGACTAGATAGATTACGGAATGTAGAAGAAAAAGGCTTTCCTAGTGGGAATAAAGTACGTGATAAAATGAAGACTGAGAATTCACTATGAAGAATTGAGATGACTGCAGAATACTCGAACATCAGGGGCTCAACGTGTGGTATTTTCATATTAGAAGTAAGGTTGACCCCCAGGGATCCCTCTCTAATTTCAGCAAACAACGGTCACGTTATCTCACCTGTAGCAAAAGCCGAGGCGCTTAATTCCTACTTTGCAGCGTCCATGACTATGGACCCCCTTACTTTACCCCCATGCATCGACTCTGTCAAGGAGCACTAAATGTCTGATTTAGAATTTACTCTAAAGTAGGTGACCAACCAGCTTATCCGGGTCCGGGAGTCCTCACACCTTGGGCATGATGGTGTTCCAACGTTACTTCTACTTCTTGGAGAAACTGATGTTGCAGCCCTACTACTGAAGGTCTACAATCTGTCCATCAAGTTTAGAACATTTACCTCACAGCGGAAGACTGCAGTTATCATCCCAATCCATAAGAATGCACCAAGACATGAACCCTCAAACTACTGCCCCATCAACCGCACTCCAATTGCTTCTAGGTTGATGGAAGGCCTCATCAAACGGCGGATGTCTGACATTCTATTGTCCCACAACATCATCCATAGTGGGCAGCACGGCTTCTTAAAGTCACTTTAGTGCACCACTCGCCAGTACGACGTTTCTAACCTCATAATGGCGGCCGCCGACAACAGTAAATCTATCATCATTATATACCTTGATATGAGGCAGGATTTTGGCCGCTACCCTCACGCTTTATTACTAACCAAACTCAAAGCTCTGGGCTTTCCCGGTTCCTTTTATTCGTGGCTAACATCATGTCCATCGAACCGCTCACAAGTGGTTTCCTTTTGTGAGTGTTTCCCACAGCCTGCTCCAGTCACCAGTGGGGTTATACCAGGCAGCATACTTGGTCCTTTACTTTTTCCCATCTACGTAAATGGTATATTTCCCATCTTGCACCATGGTACCCCATTCCTTTTCGCTGATGACGCTAAGATTGTCTATGAGTTTCCTTGTCAGAGTCTCAACATTAGGCTGGGAGAAATTTCTAGTGACCCACAGCGACTCAGGGACTGGTGCAATTCATGGAGCATGGACCTCTTGGCCTCGAGGAGCTGCTACACAAACTTCAGATGTCAAGTGGCCCCCGGGACCCTGCTTATCCACAACCTACCATTTAGTACATCCCTTTAGTTCTAGACCTTGGTCTTCATTATTCTTGCAGTTTTAGACTTTCTGAGTATGTTCCACTCCAGACTGCAAAACGAGGAGAACCACTGGTCTCATCTCCAGAAATGTTCGGCTAAACTATTGAAAACTTCTCACTTGCAGGTCTCACGCCAGGCCTCTCCCTGAATTCTGTTCCATTATCTTAACCAAGCTCACGAAGTCTGACCGCATTATTCTGAAGTCTCTGCAGCGCAAATTCACCAAACAATTAGTGGAAGTTTCTCCCAGTCTGTGTCACTAGGATCCATGCATCCTATTCAGTCTTGACCATCGTTTGCCGCACGGCATGAATCATAAGTTATGCTTCCTGTTTGAGCTTTACCACCGTATGGTCTTCTCATGCTCTGAACCCATTTGTCGCACCTCCTCCATGAGTTATGCCCTACTCCATCGGTCACTGCAGCTCTCTATTCCCAGATCAAAATTAGCATTGAGATTTAACGTTTTGCTCATCCGCGGGAATCTCCCAATTTCTCAGTTTAGAGGCTCCCTGGATCACTTCTTGGCTATCCCCTATGCGATCCTTCTTACCAGCCACAGCGTCACATAAAAGGTGCTCTAAGAAAACGGGTTTGATTACTGGGACTGTGGCATTAGATCTTTTATTACTCGCTCAATGATAAAAGCCAGGTCAACCAACTTCTTCTGCTAAATACAGCACATCTTATATATTAAAGTAGCCACGGTTTGCTGCCTTTTGTAATTATACCTAGTTTAATGCTTGCCGTTTCTCCTGATTCCCGACAATAATACTGTCCTTCTGCCAACCAGCCTAAGGTTCTTAGCCTTTGATGCATCTCTAGCAAATAAATTTGTGGCTTTGGACCCTAGGACACTGAGTTCCGCCGTCCACCACTTTACTTGATTCTTTCATTCCTTTGCCGTTTACTTTGGCTACTACCACCAGCCCGGGTTTTATGTCCGTCCTTATTTTATCTTTATTAATCATCTCATCCCAGAATCTCTTATCCCAGAAGCCCACCTTCGAATATCTACTTTGGTGGCCTGTCCTCCCGCCTCATCTCTGTATCTACCATCTACCAACCACTACAATCTCCCCTCTTATGCACCATACTATTTTCCGTCAGCAGAGCTAAACTCCTTTACATCAGCTAGCCCGGAATGGCCTTTGATGGTCTTTGGCATGGTCTGGAGTTGTGTGAGACTGATACACGTATGCTAGTCTGTGCTTTCTAACATTCGTTGTCCTACTCCGTGTGTTTGCTTGGTCCCACTCTGCACTTTTCCAGCCTATGCTACGAAACCCCTGATGTCAACGGCATCCATACCATAGCGCTGTCCGAACTTGGGGAAAACAGACCACCCCCAGCAGTCGCAAAAAGAAAATAAGCGTAAAGTGACAATCAGGCGGAGGGGCTTTGGAAAGTTCTGATACTGGTTAAACCAACTCCTCTAAAGAAAAGGAAGAAAGCTAAAAATGTAAAGCGGAAAATAAAAAAGACCTAGTGGGATCGATTCGATCTCCAAATACCACTGACATCGGGCTGTGAAGGAAATGGGCAACTCACATTCATGGGTACGTCCCCCATCGGCTCAGACCTGATCCTGCAAGAGGGAAAACCACACATCACATTTGTTTGCTCGACAAGCTTTTGGTTCTTATCAACGAGACTGACTGGGGTGGCAGCGCACTGGACTCTCCACATATGCTCATCCACCCCCAACCATACGTTTCAGCCATCCCATACCCTCCCTAAGCGCGCCTGGCATGCATGTCGACGTCAGGTACAATCGCCGTCATGACCTCAACTTTGAACTCATTGATCCGGTCTGCTTGTAGTGACCGGTCGTATAAAATCCCCCTAAAACCTTTGCAGTTCCGTGTTTTTCTTAACATCACTCACTTGCTTGCACTACTGACGTATCTTTAAACACTGTTTGCTTTTATGGACCAATTGTTGTCTGTTGGTGCCCAGAGCGCTACTTTGCCCTATCCTTGTTCTGGACCTGTGTGACGCACGTGCTCCTTGCTCGCACTCCGCAATTTGGTTTCTCGTTTGTTGAGTCCTTGTGATCTCATTATTGAGGTTTGTATCTTTTTGGTGTCATTGTTCATTCACTAATATATTATCGTAGAATATCATGGATAATCGCCTTTTGGTTTCGGGATCCGTTGTAAATGTGGCTACGCATTGCTCAAACGTGTGTTACACTGCATGCCGACACACCTGATGATGGACACTAACCTCAGTGAGGCTGGAGAAAGGAAAAATACGAAACAAACGTAGTGAAAAATGGTCACTTTTTCCACTCATACTCCTCTATCTTTCGTCGCCTTCGCTGAAATGTGGCTTTCTCGATGTCCTAGCATTCGAACCACGCTTAGGTTGACAACCTTACGTAAAGTAAATTAACACCCGACACCAGCCAGCCGCATCAGTACTGTAAATACGCGTCAAATATTTCTCAGACCAGTTATACCAGCTGCTATCTGGGTTTTCGGTACATCTTGTTGCCTTCTGTCAACTACAGTCACTACCGCAGCCTGGACTTTAAGCCCACTGACATATATAGCACATCGAGGCAACAGATGACAACAACAGCCTCATTTAAGTCTATAAAAAATGAACACGGAGAACCGTTCACATTTTTCATTCCCTATCAACCATCCTTCCTCACTTTTATGATAAATAAGGTATTCAAGTAACCACCACTTCATGAGATTTCCCTGCTCACATTCAATTTTTATCTCAGTAAGCCAGCACCACCGAGTAGGAGCACGGACGAACCCACTTCTACTTCCCTCTGCATGATACCAATTTTCTTCAATGCGTCACCACCGATGCCCTAGTAGTTCCTCCTGCCACCTTACTTAATTTTTCCTTAGAACTTTTAACTGCGTGCAAACCATGTGTCCTCTGAAATGCTGATGCGGCAGCCCACCCGGTTTACGCTACCTTGCTAGCCTGTAGTAGTACTAATCAACCCCCCGAAACCCTACTTTACCTAAACTCTTGAATTAAAACCCAGATCAGAATATGGAATGTGCCACAGACAGTTCACATAAGCCCAACCAGTTCATTATTAATTGCCGACATTTACTATCATAACCCAAAGCTGGAACCTCGTCCAGACTGCTATTTCTATTTATTTCAGGTTTGTCGTTACCCACTCTCTCGGGCTCCACTTTCGACGACCAAGGTCCACACTGTGACCCGTACAGACAGAGACCTAGGTGGAATCTTTCATACCAAAGGGGATGGCAATCGAGCCACACGACCCAAAACACCCCCAACTGCTAACCTTAGATTGATAGGCATCTTCTAACGCAACACCTCTCCTACTGATGTCACTGTTCGAGTCTTCACTAATAACAGTTCACAGGCAACGTGCTACTGATTGATCGACACGTTATTTACCCCACCCGATGAACCATACCCAAGGGATGGTGCACCTCATTTTAGCCTTATGTGAAACAGCCCAATAACAAGGCCGGAATACACAACACAGGAATTTGCTACTCAATAAATTGCGATACGCCATCCGAACGCGAGTACACTTATCCTCTCCATCCTCCCCATCCGTGGTACCCAGTAATGACGCCGAATATCACTGAGAATCAATTAGCCAATATATTTTTGTCAGCGTAGCAGAAAAATAAGGTGCAAGCGTACGCGGAGGTTTTTCACTCTGGTTTCTGTTGAAAGATTTAATTTTTCTTTCGAGCGGTATCTGGCTTGAAATTGATTTTTCACTAATCCAAGGCCTTCAGGTTGCGCTTCCCCTTTCTCTGAATGTAATGGGTTATTGATTCTGAACCTAAACTCACCTTTTATAGGGATCACTGTTTCCTCCACATTCCTCAGTGTTTCCGAGTGCACTTCCACACAGTTTGTTCCACTTCTCCCGGTTTCATGATGTACTCCGTTTAATGAACCCGGGAATATCCGTCATTCCGGGCCCACATCATCTTCACGGAGAGAAGTTCCCATTATATTCATTAAAGTTCACGAGTGTATTCCCATAGATTTCTTTCACTTCTCCAAGTCCAGAACATATTACATTCGTAGAACCCCAATGGGCCTCCATTATCCAAGGATTGCATAGATTTGGTTTATAACGCATCCTTAGCACTACATATTCATGACATATTCTGTATCTCCACGGACCACCACCAACCAACTCGAATTCGAAACCAAACCGTATCTGCCGCGCAAACCATTATCATTTCTATCCATTCAAACTATTTCTAGCTATGTTGTTTTATTTCTGACTTTTTGACTCCCATTCTTGAAATTCGTGTATTGTTCATTGTTTTGGGTAACGTTGCGCACCATGATCATGCGCTTGCGCGTGCGTCTCGACCATAGTCGAGAAAAATACCAGTATTATTATTATTGTTATTATTATTACTATTAACATTTATATTATTATTATTATATCCGCTTGAACACGGGCTGGATAATAATACAAATAGGAGGTCCCGGAAAAAGGAGATTTTTCTACAAACGGTCAATAAGCACTTGTTCAAGAGTTTTCGCTTCTTAACAAACAATGTCGAGTCGTGTGCTGAATAAATGTTTCGACAACTAACTCCATTGTACATCGTGAACACCGTATGAAATTAAACACAAATATACTTCCAAAATGTTGTGGAGAGGGGTTGGGCCCTACAGGAGAGTGCACGAGGAATAAATAAACGAATTCAGCTTCATCTGGTATCAGAAGACATGGGTATAGCTTGGTCGGTAGCGTCGACCTCGCCCGAGTCACTGTCACCTTCAAACAGACATTTTATGGTTATCACGCAATACGTCTCCTTTATTCGTTCTCCCCACCACCGTGCGCACGAGGCCATCTATTTCTGTACGACAGTCCTTGATCACTCCAACCGGCCAATCGTCTTTATGTGAGTGGCTCTCCACGAGGATGACCACATCGCCACGTCCGAACGACCTCTGCTTGGAGATCCACTTCTACCGAAGCCGCAGTGTCGGTAAGTACCCCCTCGTCCATCGTTTCCAGAAAGCTCGTGCCAGGTGGTTCACTTGTTTCCATTTAACGACGTACGTTCCACCCAGGGTTTTCGGTGCGGTTACTCCTGCGTTTGACCGAAGTATTACCAGGTCGCTGGGGGTGAGTGCCGGTTCGCCTTCCGGGTCTGAGACGATCGGCACCAGGGGTCTGCTGTTCAATATGCGTTCTACTTCTGTTAGTAAGGTAGTCAGCGTCTCGTCATCGAGGGTTTGCTGTGAGGTCAGGGCTGTGAGTATTTTCCTAGTCGATCGTATCAGCCTTTCCCAAACGCCCCCATGATGACTGGCATAATGTGGGTTGAAGTGCCATTCTATCCCTTTTGCTACGGTCTTGTTTTGTATTTTGGCGTGGTCCAAGCGGCTCCACCATTTCTTTATCTCTTTATGAGCCCCAACGAAGTTCGAGCCACTGTCTGAGTATACGTTCTTGGGGACGCCCCGCCTCGCGATGAACCTCTGGAAGGCCATTATGAATGAATCGGTGGTCATATTATGCACTACTTCAAGATGGACTACTTTGGATTGTAAACATGTTATCAGGCAGCCGTACCTCTTTTGGATGCTCCTTTGCTGCCGTACAAGTAACGGGCCAAAGCAGTCGACGCCAATTTCCACGAACGGGCACGATCCCGGTTGGACTCTTACGGCTGGGAGGGGTGCCATAATTTGTTGTCCTGCTGCCGCTCTCCGGCGACGACAAGTGATGCAGTTGCCTATGACTCGCTTGACCGTCGCTGGTCCCTTTGTCACCCAAGATCGTCGACGTATACTGTTCAGTAAGTGGTTTAAACCTGCGTGTCCCCCTTCTTGATGTACGTGGTCTATCAGACATCTCGTTATGTGGTGGTCACCAGGGGCTACTATGGGGTATTTTGCCTCGTACTCTAGATTTGAACTCGTCAGCCGCCCTCCAACTCTCAGTTGTCCGTTGGCCCGCACAGGGTTTGGTCTTTGGATACTACTGTGCAACAGTCTGCTTCCTTTAGTGTTATCATCTATCCTGGCTAGCCCCCGGGTCTCGAACGGGAAAGTATCTAGTTGCAGTAGGCGTAGAACGCCGACTTCGGCTTGGTTCAGCTCGCCCGGCAGTATCGTCCCCACGTTAAATGTGTTTTGTGGTCTTGCGCCTTCCATAATCAATAAGAGTACTTTGTATCGTGTCCACCAGACCACGACCCTTAACATTTTTGTCCAGTTGGGAAATTGGCACAGTTTTTCTATTTGGCTTACGCTTACCGTGAAGTTTATAGCCATTATCAGTCTTTTAGTCCCGATATCGCCATCATCAGCCTTTGGTATTAATAGCGTTTGCCATGTCTCTTTAGGTGCAGTTAGGAAATCCGGTCCCATTGTCCACATCCTCAGCCTTCCTAGCGTATTTGGGCCTCCTGAGCAGAGGTCGGCCGGGTTACTGGCGAATTGTACATAGTGCCATTGATCGGTCTTAGACGACTCATGGATTATAGTGAGTCTGTTGGCCATGGTGTTAAAACGAGGGTTAGTGTCGTTTATGCGACGCAGTACTATGGCTGAGTCCGTCCACAAGATTGGTTTCCAATTTATCCAATCGGAGCATCTTCTAATCGGCGTCGCGGCTTTCACGGCCAGTACTGCTGCCGTCATTTCCAACCTCGGAATGGACTCCGTCTTCAGTGGAGCCACTCTCGCCTCTGCGAATAGTATCTGACTGTGCCGCCTACCATTTTCGTCTACTCAGCAGCCGTAAGCCACTATCCCGTAGCATATTTCTGATGCATCAGAAAATAAGTAGAGTTGGGCGTCGTTTGTGCACTTGCTTCCTGTCAAACATTTTTGTATCTTGATCTCACTAAGTTAGTCTAGGCTGTAAAACCAGCCGCGCCATCGCTTGTCGTCGTCATCCTGGAGAGGTTCGTCCCCACCCGTCCCTCCCTGGCACAGCGATTGCAGAAAGCACTTTCCCGGTAGCAACCATGGTTAAGCAAAACCTAAAGGACCATAGAAGCTTGAGATTGCTGATAGGATCCCTCTCCGAGTAGCTGGTCATTTGGGTAGATCCAGAGTGAATATGAATTCGTCACCTTCGGGTTTCCATTGAAATCCAAGCGAGAGCTCCATTTGTGAAGAGGATCCCAAAAGCTCTCTCTTGCGCTCAATTTCCCCGGATGTCGGAGTAACATAGAGTGCCTCCTGGACGTTTGAGGTCCATTTAGTGAGGTCGAATGCTTCGGCCTTTAGAGTGGCGATCAGTTCGGTCGTATAAAGAATAGCAGTACTTGGGTCGTCAAAGGGACACAGAAAATAGTCCATGTAGAAGTAGTCCACTGCTCCTTCTAACAGGATGCTGGTGCCGCCGAAAGGCTTAGGGTCTCCCGGAGGGTAAATGTAGCACAGAAAGGGGATGATGCCGTCCCTTAAAGATGCACGGTCAGCCTGTATTAGTCAGGTGCGCGATTTGTGTCGTTCTCAGACCACCAGAGAAGACGGAAGGCGTCCCTATCTCCAACGGGCATCTTTAATTGTAGAAACGTTTCACGTGTGTCCGCAGAGACGGCTGCTTTTCCTAGCCGAAAACGACATAAAACCTCGACTACTGGTGTTGTCCAGTCTGAGACCTGTAGTATGTGGTCGTTGAGTGATATACCCTGGCATTTCGCTGCACAGTCGAAAACCACCCTGACCTCTCCCGGTTTTTTTGGGTTCACAACCAGTTGATGAGGTAGGTACCACCTCAAATTTGCGTTGGTAACCGCTGTATTCACTCTTTCTATATAACCCAAGTCTATGTAATTTTGCATGGCCTGCGTGCCTTCTATCCCTAAATATGGTTCTTGAATTGGCCTGGTTTTGAAGAAGCATAATCTTTTCAGAGCCTTTTCTCGGCTGTTTGGCATGGGCTTCATGTTGAGCCTCCAAGGAACCTCGAAACCATCCATTTCATACTTGGCATTCTCTGCTACCATTTTCAAAGCCCACCTATCTTCTCGTGATGGGGCATCTCTATCAATGGCCAGGTCGGCTGATTCGGTGCTATACAGCTGTTGGAATGCTTGTTCAACTTTCGCTGTTTACACCAAAGTGCAGTTGATTTGGATTTGTTTGCCGCATCTTCCATCTGTACCACCATATAAAGTCCAGCCGAACATAGTGCGTATTACATACGGTGCTTTGCGGCTTCCTATTCTTTGATCCAGGACCCAGTGAACTTCCGGTATATCACAACCTATCAGCAGATCTATTTCGTTATTCTGCCACTCCTCGATCGTAACCCCGTTGAGATGCGGCCATTGTGTCAGAATATATTGCACTGACTGATGTGCTCTCATCGGCAGGTCCTTTATGGCGAATGCTTCTAGAGTTTCTGCTCTATCGTTGCTGACCAATGAAACGAGTTGTAGGTGCAGTTTGGTCGACTGGATGACCTGGGTGTCACTCGTCGTGATCACCGCTAATGAAGACTCATCCCTTCTGATCCCATATCTCTCTGCGAACTCCTTCCTTACTAACGTGGTATCCGAGCCACTATCTATGAAGGTCAACGCTTTGACCACCCTTGTTGGGTTCACTACCCCCACGGAAGCTACGCCTAAACATACAGGATTATTGGTAGATCGTGACGTTGAACAAATAACACTGGGTTTGGTACTCGCCTCGGGTAAGGTTACTATCGCCTGGTGCAGAAATCGATGTTGTCTGCTAGTACAGCCCTCGTAACCACATTGGTTCCTTGTCCTACAAGCTGCTGCCCGGCGCGTGGTGCTGAGACAAATAAAACACGCTCCTATCATCCTCGCCATTCCCCACCGTTCGTCTATTGTGGCCTTGTTGTACTTGGGGCGCTCTGGTAGTCCATGGCTAGCATCACAGGACCTACAACTTGGTTGCGCTATGGCATCTGGTGAAATGGAGTGCGTGTTGGTCCAAATTTGGTATTTTGGGTGTTCCCGTGCAGGGGTTTGAGCTTGGCTAGTACTGGGCTTGTTTGTCCGGTTTCTGTCCCGGATAAGTCGGCCGAACCTGCTGTTGGCTATCTTGGTTTGCCTATCCAAGTATTCGGTCAGGTCTCTGAAGTGAGCCTCCTGATCGCTTCAGCTTATCCGTTCCGCTTCTTCCGCCCACCGACCCTGTAGTTCGGGGGAGAGGTGACGGACTATGTTTTTCAAAGTGTGCATGGCGTCCAGGTCAGCACCGTAACCTAAATGGCCGAGGGCTATTGAGCAATCCTGCATCTTAATCACCAGGTCGGCCATTGTGCAGACATCGTCCTTGGTTCTCTTCGCCTCCACCATCATGCCCTTAATTAGGTTACGGGCTACTTTGGACGGTTGACCAAACAAGTCCCTTAGAATCTTTCCTGCTCTGATGCAGCCTTGTTCCGGGTCGAGTATGGTACACCCGCCGATAGCTTCCCTTGCTGGGCCTCGACAATAGTGAGCCAGATAGAGAAGCCTTTGCCCGGGGTCGGTTACCTTATTTTCGACGAACGTTTCGAACTGCTTGACAAACTTGCAGCAGTGTTCAGATCGCCCTTCAGAAACCGTCAGTTCTACTTTTGGCAAATCGATCGATGGTGTTTTATAGCCGGCGACCGGCGTGAAGTTTCCTATTTTGTTTTGCCCTGATCTATCGGAAGTGTCGTAGTCGTTGGTTTCATGCTCACGCTCTTTCTGTCTGAACTTCTTCTCTGCTTCCTGGGCCTGTTGGCTGGCAGGTAAAAGTTGTTGTCCTACGTCTAATATCCTCAGCCTATGCAGATCGACATCCATATTGCCCCCAGTAATATATGAACTAGCTCTGACAGGACTAGTTGATCTAACATTAACTAAAGAATCAAAAGTACTGAAAACGTCCTTAGAGACTTGCCGTGTTACTTCCTTCCGGATTCCAATATTTCCGATCCTTTTCTTGACATTTTTTTGTGTTGTTCCTCGTTCCAAGTTGATATGTTGAGTATTGTAACACACGTTTGAGCAATTCGTAGCCACATTCAAAACGGATCCCGAAATCAAGAGGCGATTATCCATGATATTCTACGATACTAGATTATTGCATGAACAGTGATACCAGAACCATACAAACCTCAATAATACAATCACAAGGACTCAACAACGAGAAACCAAATTTCAGCGTGTGAGCAAGGAGCACGTGCGTCACGCACGTCCAGAACAAAGATATGACAAAGTATCGCTCTGGGCGCGAACAAACAATGATTGGTCCATAAAAACAAACAGTTCGTAAAGACACGTCAATGGTGTAAGCAAGTGAGTGATGTGAAGAAAAACACCGAATCGCAAGGGTTTTAGGGGGATTTTCCACTACCGGTCGTTACATCCCTCCCGCTGTTTTCGGCTTTCCATTGCGCTTGCTTGCAACGTCGTCATCCTAAATTACGGCTTTTAAGCCCGGCTAAGTTTGCCTTCCTCGGTGCATAATTAATGCATATTCAGAAGTCCATTACCATTCTTAGCGCGTAGTTCATGGTCCGTTTTCTTGAGTTTTCATCTCAAACCACTCACAATCTCATTCTTAAACGCAACCGTTTCTCAGGACGAAACTCACCAACTTCATCATTTTTTCGACATATCTAAGCATCACCACATTTGTGGTTGCCACTCACTTCTGTGCTACACAATTCAAACGGTATATGTCACCACGAAGTACCTGTCTCCAGTTTATCCAAAGGGCCTCTAATTGGTGAGTGTCTGCTCTTTCTGTCAGTTCTACGTTTTGCCCGCACGTGGCTGACGTTTTGCAACATCCACATCCAGCAAAGAGTCATATCCTTACCATACATACAAATTTGAAGGCGCTTGCATTGCAGTTTTAATTTGCCGCCATCATGTGATCCATCAGGAACATCAACGGACAGCCATTTGCCTGTCATAAACTTTTCCATCTCATTTGTAAGCCATTAGGCGCTACTTTTGTCGTGGCTAAGCACCAACCACTGATCTCCCACTCGTTACCATTTTCAAGCAAAGGCGTCACATTCCATCTGAAACCAAACAACTCGCTCAGTGTTAACGTTTTTCGCCCACTTTTCTTACCATCACTCTAGGAATGTCTTCCCAGATGTGTCCTATATTTGGTGCACCACTGACTCCGCACGTATCAAGCCGCCGAGCTTTGCTGTTGTATTTGTCGACTGATTTGTGTATTTCTTTTCCTGCGGCCTACTTAAGTGAATTGCCTCAGATACTTCCGAACGGCAGCCTGACAACTCTCGTGTTTCCATTTATGGTCCCTCGTAAAGGGACTGCATTATGTAGGTATTCACTCGTCACTTAATTAGTCACCCCTTCTGTAAGCCATGTGTCTCCGCTACTGTTGTGGCTAGGCATCATACAGAGATCTATCACCCAGTTCCCACTTTCCCAGCGATAACTCACATTCCATCTGTCGGAAATTGAACAATCTATTCAAGGCTTGCTTGTTTTTATCTGCCCACTTACTTCACTATCAGTCTGACAATCTCCACTCAGATGTGTCGTTCATTTGGCCTGTCATTGATTCAGCCTACCTCCGGTCATTGCACATCCCAACTGTAATCTTGGACTGAGTTTTCCCGTCCTTTACCCATATTCGCATTCCTGTTCACCGTCTCACTCTCATTTCAAACCTCCTTCATACATTGCAAAACGCTATTGCTTGTTTTACGTCTCCTTTGAAAACTTCGTTTTTTCAGCGCAGACAACATATCCGTAAACCCCCTTCCACTTTCAGGCCATAATATGGCCATGTGCTTTTACCATTCCCAGCCAGCTGCCCTTGGATTCTGTCAGCCAGACCACCTTTCCTTGAGCATGAATCTGCCGGGAGCTGCCAAAAAAGTAACTTAAAGACCTTCTCCCATACTTTGTTCCGTGCACATATTCGTACGATCCCCTTGGAACTTGAATTCGGCTTCTATTTGCGCCATCTGATTTTCCATTCTATCATTCTCCGAGATTGTCCAAAATAAGCCGTTACTCTCAATAAAAAGGAAAGACACAACCGTCTTTCTTGTCAGTGGGCGGGCAGAGATGGGCAAACCGCCAATGGCCTCTGGGGTGGCTGTCCGTGAGGATGTTTTAGAAGGTGACAAGTGGAAGTGCCTTATGCGGGCTGATTACCAAGTGACCTTTGCGAAATTGGAAGTCACTAGTACTCCATTAGCAATGAATTGGGAGGCACCAGAGGTCTTCGATAACCAACGGTTTCTGTGCACCCCAGTGATGAACACGGAAGTGAAAACTTGTAGCCCCCCCGCCGAAGCTGGTTTGAAAAACTGAGGTGTCTATAAGTTGAGGCGAATGCTGCGGTGTTATGCACCCATACTTGTAGAGATGCAAACAAGCAGATGGAATTTGTGGTGACCTGGATCAATACGAGGAAGTGCCTGTCTTCTGAACACAACCCCAGATCTATTTTCTCTACCATCTTTTCTGACGTCTGACTTTGACCTCACCGTCTTTTTCGGTTGCTTACTTTTACCTGGACTGAATTTTCCGAGGTTTCCGCAGACCGTTTTTGAATCGCTTTCACTTACGGTTCTCAGCCTACTGTACGCGCATGTGGTTTGCCTTCTGCTGCGCCGTTGCTTTCATTTTGTTCGGTGTGTTCCTGGTATCGGCATTGTTATGGTACTATGATACGTAGAAAGCACTTTTGCATTTGTCCACCGACTCGTGTCTTCGCTGTTCTTCCTACAGGGAAAATTTCGTTGGCATTTCTGCTGTGAGACCAGATGGAAGACACTTTGATTAGCCGCGCTGGAAGGTCTTATATGAACTCTCCACTGCCAATGGGGAGAACAACGAGTCAAGAGATGGCGTCGGTGAAACGGGGCTTTCTTGGAAGAACCATTTGCTGGGGATGGCGACTAGTGATCTCACAATCTATAGGAGAGATAGAAGACATGGTATCCTTGCGGAAGACTAGCTTCCTTCACTAGGTCAGGCACAAACTGCCTTGAGCCTCAGACCAAGATATGCACCCGAAATGTCTAGATGTTCGCAGCCAAGATCCCCCCCCCAATCGGAAGGGTAAACATCGCCTTTGTCTACAGGCCACCGAGTACAAACCGAGTGGGGGATATTCGCCTGCCGCGGTCCATAACCGATCCACTCTAGGATGCACGTAAGGCACTCAGCGGGTAATTTGACCACAGCACGGTGGCTGAATGGTAGGAGTCTGTATTGCGAGGTCACAGCAGAAGAGCTACTTGAAATGGTTGTCTGTAAGTCCGCTGCACTAACATTCAGGAAGACGCCAGATATGCCCCTGGAAGCGTGCCGTCGTTAATTTTTTTCATAATACTGAACCTCTCAAAAGGCGAATCACAGCTGTGATGCAGCGCACTACCGGGTAAGCCTTTCCCAGAACGTGTAAAAATCACCCTATACAAGCGCCGACCCAAAATGGCCTCAAGAGTGGACAGGAATTTCAGCAATATGGACGCAGACTATCTTCGCACTAGGGCTGCGGAGCTGGTATGGGATAAGATACAGAAAGACTACGTCGAGGAAATCTTGGACGTAATGAAGGGATCCCTAAGTTCCCTCCAGATCGGGTCTGCATCACCGAGACGAGGGCGAGGGAAGAGCAAGCCAATGTTTTCGGAGGCTACAGTGGACAAGGCCATCAAACGTAGAAACCGCGGCAGGAGTCTTTTGCAGTTATCGGCTGTCATACGGTTTGGATCAGTTATGCCATGCTTGGAAATGAGGCAGTGAGCCACCTGCGAACTTTTAAGCTAAAGTTCAAGCTCAGATTGGCCAAAAGCGTAAAAAGCAGCCGAAGAAATATTTTGTAGCTAATAATGTTAATTTACTTGGTGGATAGTTCGAGGCATAATTGTAAGCATAAATAAATGGCTCACATGTGGTTTCTCATGGCTCGTATTGGGAAAAAGATAAATACACGAAAGCAGAGTGTAGGTGAAAGATCGAATACATTGGGCTGGAATGATAATAGCACCCGGCGAAATGAGAACACAAGGTAAAATCGGGGTGCAGGGGACATAAACTAAACATACAGGCGCGGACAAACGCTACTTTTGGCACTGCTTTCTAACACACGCGGTAACTGATACCTGCTTTGGTGATTTGTAGGGTCCACGATAACTGCCAAGATACAACTCACGACAAGTGCTAAAGGGCAACGTTGGAAGCTTCGAAGTGCCTATGATAAATGAAATCATGTTATTTTCCTGCAAGTGTAAAGGAAGCTGTTGTTGCCAGAAAGCCTGACCCGCTGTATGTATATGTTCATACATATATGCGTATTTATATATATATATATATATATATATATATATATATATATATAATTGCATGTGGACACGCGTGTGTATGTGCTTATATGTACTCTTATGTATACATATTCGATTATATGTATGCACTTACGTGTAAAAGTATATATATATATATACATATATATATATATATATATATATATATATATATATCGATACCTGGATATACATGTTGTAGTGGCATCCCACCCTGATTATTTGTTTAACACACATCAGTGTTTATATGAACTCGCGCCACCAAGCGCGGTGACCACTTGAACGTTGCCCGTGCACGCTACACGCACGCTTCTCCAATATACACTAACCACTCTCTCCCTACCTATAATGTTCTCCTTCTCATGGGTTGTGGGAAACAATGTCGTGGTGATCGTGATGGTATATTGCAGAGTACCACTGTAACGAGCAGGTGGTCCAAGCGTGTTGGGAAGGACTAGCGAACGTGCTTGAGGTCAAACCAACCTAACAATGCATATAAACTTTTGTAGGTATATTTCTATGCATATATGTATGTTGACGTATACGTATACATTATTATGCGTCAATGAATTCATATGTATGCATATATGTAAATATTTATACGTTTAAAAGACGGACCAACAAAGCACTGCACAATACTGTGATTCTTGATTTCCTTCGTACCAATAAATTGTTGATTCTTGTAATATGTCTACTAAACAAAACGGAAAGAAAACGATTGTGAACGGTTTTGCTACAAGGGCATATATATGCACGTACTCTGAAGTATATTCTTACGGAAGTACTTGCATAAATGTATATATCCTTATATTAACACATGTGCATATATATATATATATATGTGTGCATATATATATTCACTTATATACATCTATACACGTTTATGAGTACAAATGTACATATATATCAATATGAATATATATATACCTCATGGAAGTTGTTCAGTGAAACCGAACGAACCGCGGCTGTCAGTAGCTGGGATGACTGTGCTGAAGCTCTTTAGGTCTCGTATGACTTTTACTACTACTGCACTTGTGAACCACCCGGAACTAGTGGCCTATGGAACGAGCAACGAACCAAAATTTCCGAAGCCAGCCGAAGGACAATGAAAATGCGGCGAAATGAGTGTGAAAGTTTTTATTTAGTTATTTAATCTAAGAGAAGGTCATGAGGTGAGCTGAAAACCAACTGGATAGTTCCAGCTGGAAAGTTTGTGCTCGGCACCTTTGAGGTAAACTAAGGAATGATGGTGTTCCTCACGGCTCGACCGAGTGAGTCATTTGTCCGAGACTCGACCGAAAGGGGCATCCTCTCCCTGTTCGGTTGCTGGTTTCAAACTGCAAAAAGCAATTTAGTGCTCTTCAATGGTGTATCACTTTAGTGGCTGCGGCTTGCAATAAGCACGGAAGTAGTTCACTTCGTTTCGAAAATTGGCACACTGGCATCGTGCCCGCCGAGTGGATTTGCAGCTTTGGACCCAATTAGTCGTTTCATCCAGGCCCACTGATGGGTCTTCCATGTGACAGGTGCTGCAAACGTCTTGATGTATAGGTTAAATCGCCACATCGAAACGTTTCCTTTTCTCGTGCATTCTGTACTGCGCCCGAGTTATTGTCTTAAGCTGTCGGAACTGCACTAGCGGAATTGGGCCATCAATGATTTGCAAATCCGCATCATCGATATTTCTAAACGTCAGGGCAGCCTTAAGTTTGGAAGAGGTTGGAACTGCCGTGTACTCTGATGTGCTCGGAACTGGTGCAACAGTTCGTTTACGGGGAAACATTTTCCTAGATGTACTGCTGATAAACTGGGAAATTAGCTGATCGTTGCTTAAAGTTGAGCTTGTATTTTCACTCCGCCCGTGCAAAATAACTCCACATCCTTGCCTGAACCTAATATCCGAACCAAATTTCTCAACTGAGGTACTGGTTCCGTAAACTTAGTGTACCCCAAACAGTTTAGGGCTAAAGCAATGTCCTTCCCCAACTCCTCGCTTATTGACAACAATTTACTGGGACTAATGATGTCCGAATTTTTTACTGTCGTTGCTTTCATTGGTACAGGCAAGACAGGAGTGAACGAGCTGTCCACCTCCTTTGCCCACCGACCGGCAGGTAGCCTGTGTAGTTAGTACTTAATGACGATGGCAGCGGAAACAGTGTGGCTGCATGGTGGCAGACGCCGCTTAAAAAAGGGACGATTGCAAGCTGGATTGACCCCCATGGTTACCGTAACCACACAGGCCCACACGCAGTGAAAACTCCAGCGACCAGACCGGGGACTAACATCTCGTGCGATATGCTTCTTATGTGCTTCTGAACGGCTTTGCGGGCAAAGCCAATAAGCCGTCCAAGGTAATTGGAGTACACGTGGAACCCAGCAGCTGACTTAAAAGAACCCAGCAACTGCTTCCCAGTCCGCCTACGCCTGCCTTCTTCAAACTCCTCGGATCGCTTCAGGATTCGGGCGAAGACGTCCACCAGGGAGGACCTGGAGGATAACCCTGCCTTCAAATATCTATTTTCAACTTCGACCCCACCAGTCGTGAAAGTCCCGAATGAGGTCGCCCACTTGAAGCTATGAGCGGCCCACATGTCTTCATACGGCAGCCAAGTCCGACTTAAATATGCAAGGTCCGCGGGGCTGCGACTGGCGATTGCAACCTTGAACCTATCGACAAGCACCTTTGTAGAGGCATAAACCGTGTTCCGCATCCACTGACGGATGCTCCGTTTGTCGTTCACAGTTGCCTGACCCAACTGAAAGCAGTGCTTCTTCATACCACGAAGCACATGGGGCTGACAAAACAGTATCCGAGCTACAGGGCATGATTCCCGAAATGCGGATTACTGTGCAAGGCTGCGATCTGCATTGATGCTTTTCGGCCTATGAGGCACTGGTAGCTGCTCTTTCATTTCCTTGATGGCATTACGGTAACTAAGGCCACTGTCATTTGGAAGAATGGAGTAGAAAAAAGACCTGCCTAAACCGCTCTCATCTACCAACATGGAGTGCCACAAAATGTACCCACCCCGGTTTGAATGATGCGTGGCATCAGCCAAAACCACCTCACAATACCTAGTCATTAACAGTTGAACCGAATGAGGCACGTAGAAGAAGTACCTCAACAACCCGTCCCCCGACAAGATACTTAAATCTCCCTTCCCTTCTACCATCTCCTTTATCTTCAGTGAATCCAACCGTGCATCGAGATGCCTTTGTCTAGTCCTTAAGTCGTGTACATCTCTCACCGTAAACAACCTGTTGAAATTGTTCCGAGCTTAAGTACATATTCCACTAGCACTGTGAGAATTTGTCATCATTCTGGCAACCTCTGTCTCCTGATCTGCAGTCAGTTTCCTATTCTCAGCATACATCTTGTCACTGAACAGATGAAAGTAGTGATTATGCAGCAGACACTTGTGCGCCAACTTGCACTGAGATCCGACAGCACGAACAATGACAAATGCGGGACAACGGGTATCACGATATCTGGGGGAATTGCTACGCATCAGCACCACAGCACTCACCTTGTAGCAGTCATTTGAGGTCTCTGGTTGTGAACGCAACAGTTCTTTACACCATGGTAAGGAAACAATTCCGGAAAGGCACTGGGATGTGTTTGCAGCCACTTTGAACCACTTTCACTACCATGATTATAAAAAGAAGTCAAGGATTTCCTGTGAAAAACACGAAAAGCATTAACAAAATCTGGCAGACTGGTGCACCCATGACAAACCTAATGGGCGAACGTTCCAGGACCATCGACCACAGTTGCACCCGCAGTACCGGACGCCATTACCGCCAACTGCGGTGATAACCTTGAGCACAACGCTTATATGCTCTCATCCCACAAACTCAAACAAAAATCGCACTATGACATTTTACATCAGTCTCACTTTATACGGGCACCGATTCGTCTGTTCCAACCGTTTCATATATAACAGTCCCACAACTAAAGTCGGGCTATATTTAGGCCCATATGTTCAGACACTATAGACGCTACAATTGTAAGCATAAGTAAATGGCACACGTGGGGTCATACATGGCTCATATTGGGGGAAAAAGATTAATACTTGAAATCGGAGCATAGGTGAAAGATTGAATACATTGGGCTAGGAGGATAATAGCACTCGGCAAAAAAACTCAAGGTCGGATGGGGGTGCAGCGGTGAATCGAAAAGGAATAGTCATGTGCGGTCCACCCTTAAATGTTGTCATACTGCCGTTATGGATGCGTACATTGAGAAACGGGTTTAAATGATAGTTCCTGTCCCGGAAAAAATGAGAATCGTATATAGAATGTTAATCAGGTTTTTGTTTGAGTCAGGCCCAAAGCAGTATATGGGTAACTCCGTCTAAGGAGAGAACTCTTTCTAGTTAGATCCATTATGTCGTGTAGAGATCCGGAGATTTTCGTTCCCATATATCAAGCCATAGTTAGGCTGCATATGGAGTACTGCGTGCAGGCCTGGGCACCGTACTACCAGGAAGATATCGACTGTCCGGAGAAAGTGCAAGGGCTAGCCACTAGAATGGTGGCTGGGCAAAGGGGGTTTAACTACACAGAGCGTCTCCGTGCCCTAGACCTGTTCTCGATGGAAAGACGGCGCATTCGCGGGGATTTGATAGAAACGTTCAAGGTAATGAAAAGACTGTCAGGAATAAGACGAGAAGACCTTTTCTCTCTGATCCCCGAGAGAGATACAAGGGGGCATAGCCTTAGATTACAAAAGAAGCATTAGAGGCTCCAAATTAGGGCGAAGTACTTCTCAAATAGAGTGGTACCCTATTGGAATAGGCTCCCGGAAGAGGTCATAAATACCACAACAGTGAAGGCTTTTAAGAAAGTAGTAGACCTATGTTGGGTGGCAGTATACCCCGGGTTAAGTTAAACAGCTTTTAGGGTCAGATGCAATTTACTTATTGTTTCCACCTTACTCTGCCAGGGCTGATACTGCACAAAATTTCTGCCTTTCAGAAAAAAAAATCACGCAGTGTTGGGAGCTACGGAAACGCGCCGACAACACAACTATCTGGACACACGATTGGCTCTAGCCACACCAAGTCCTGTGCAAACTGAACTGAACTGAACTGAAGGATGCACCCGTTCTTCTTTGCTAGTTGTCGTGGCTGCCTCCACTGGTTCCGATGCGACTTCCAGTGCAATGGTCGATGATACTGAACTTTTCTGTCAGACTGTTCGTGGAACTTACTCTTAAGAGTTTTCTGTCTCCGCCCGATTGGTAGTGAATACTCCTAGATTGACGAAAGATCTGACAGCGTAACCTGTCCACATATTCTCAAAGGGTAACCATGTCCGATCGACCGGCTACGGCCACTTTAGACCGATCGAACTGTTCCTTTGTAGAGGAATTAACCAAAGATCGCAATTATCGATATATAACCCGTTTGTCATTTAATGACAAACCACTGAACTGAAAACAATGCCGCCTCATGTCTTGCAGGCCATGAAACCTGCAAAAGACTACTGCGCAGTTGGGATAACGCTCCCTGAAGGCATTATACCGCGCCAAACTCTTATCTGCAACTATAGTCTTAGCATTTAGAGAGCCGGGTAAACGGTCCCTCATTTCCCTGATGGCACGCTGATAACTTACGCCACTCGTTCGGGAGATTGGCATAAAAAGTAGACCTACCTAACCCGCTTTCGTCCATAATCATTGCGTGCCACAAAACTTAGCCTCCACAGTTTAGCTGGTGGGTCGCATCAGCCAGCAACACTTCGCCAAACTTGTCCACCAACGGAACAACCGTTCGTGGAATGAAGAATGCTTATCGCACCAATGATTCCCGGTATACCAGGTGCAAGAAACCCCTACCACTAACTAACTACTTCACCTGCAGTGCATCTGTTCGGCTGTCCAAGTTAGCAGCCTTGTTTCTGATGGACTGCAAGTCCGCAACCGTAAGCAACCTGTTAAACTTCTCCCGAGCATACGAGCGAATTTCCTGCGAATTGTAAAGTGTCTTCATCAACTCGCCGATGTGCGACTCCTGATCAGGAGTCAGACGTCTATTCTTAACGTACAGCTGGTCGTTAAACAAGTGAAACCTATGGTTATGTCTCAAACAGTAAGATACAACCTTGTACTGGGTCCCGACAGCCCGAACCATGAAAAACGCCGGGCAATGGATATTCTTGTATCTAAAATGTCAGTGAGCAATTCAGTCACAGTACTTGCCTAGTCGCGGACCGCTGAGGGCGTCTGTTATTCACACGGCAGTATTTCACCCGATAATACGGAAACGACTTCGGGAATGCGGCGGGTGGGTGCGAACCCAATTTCCTACACTAACGCTTGCGTAAATGTAGAAGAACGTCTAACTATTTCTTTGGAATACTAGAATATCCTCCTCAAAAGTTTCTAACAAGAGTAGGTTCCACGAACAGCCCGACAGAAAAGTTCGGTATCATCGACCATTGCACTGGAAGTCGCATCGGAACCAGTGGAGTTACTCATATGCTGCTTTGGGCCTGACTCAAACAAAAATCTGATTAACATTCTGTATACGATTCTCATTTTTTCCGGAACAGAAACCATCATTTAAACCCGTTTCCCAGTGTATGCATCCATAACGGCAGTATGACAACATTTAAGGGTGGACTGTACATGACTAACTGCAGCGGTTGTTTATAACTCAGCCGGAAATCATCGACAACAGTGGCACCCGCGGCACTGGCGGTCATCGTGGTCAACGATGGTAACAACCGTGATCACAACGTTTATATACTCTCATGGCACACACTCAAACGAAAGTCTCACTATAATATTTCGCGTCAATCTCATTTTCTACGGGCACCAGTTCATCGTTTCCAACCGTTTCACATAATATGGAACCATAATTTCACTCGGGCCACATCTAAACCCGTATTTTGTGACACTGTCAGTCGGCCGAGTGTAAGGAGCAGGCTGTTGGCAGCCATATTAGTGTTCGATAAATGTAAGTGTAGGATCCTGTTGATGTGTTTACTGAGCCTTTGGGCTCGTGGAGTTTTCTGTGTTTTTGTATTTTGCAGATTGAACACGGGCAGCCCCCACGGAAGGTACAAGGTTGGTTAGACCTTATCATGCTGTTTCCTTATTACGTACGTTCGCTAGTCCTTCCCAGCACGCTTGGACCACCTGCTCGTTACAGTGGTACTCTGCAATATACCATCACGATCACCACGACATTGTTTCCCACAACCCATGAGAAGGAGAACATTATAGGTAGGGAGAGAGTGGTTAGTGTATATTGGAGAAGCGTGCGTGTAGCGTGCACGGGCAACGTTCAAGTGGCCACCGCGCTTGGTGGCGCGAGTTCACATAAACACTGATGTGTGTTAAACAAATAATCAGGGTGGAATGCCACTACAAAGACACTGATCATTGCATACTACACGGGGTGGGTCGCAGGTGGCTAGGTTGTGGGAAAATAAAGTATGAAACGGACAAAATTAAATAAAACCAGTAGGGAGTCAAGTACAAACTGGATATTTTTAAGAATACAGATTTCGTTACGGAAAGTGTTAAAGAATAACAAGACGCTGCAGTGTGCGAGATGGACATAGCTAGAAATCGGCTGAGGGAGAGAAAACGCGAATCAGCAGTGAAATAAAGTAAATCAATCAACCGTTTTATTGGTAATGATTGTTAGATGGTGACTGAAAAATACTTCTTTCGAAGGTAATGACACTTCGAGAGAGTGAGAATGCAAGAGTTGTAATAAGGAAATGAGTCGGTGAGGACAACAAACTTGGATCAGCCGATTCTCTTGAAATGACGACAGACAATGAAAGCCGGCACGGTCAACCAGAAGGCTCAAAAAAATGGGACAGGTCCAGTATTAATTAAGAATCACACTATCGCCACCGATGGTCAGAGGAAAGCGGATGTTTCGGGTGTTTTGTTCCGTCCCACTGACTCCAGTGAGAACTCAGTTTTTAGTGGCATTCAGCGTTGGTTATTTTGTCTTACACTCATCACTATTTATCTGAACTCGCGCCACCAAGCGCAGTGGCCACTTGAACGTTTCCCGTGCACGCTGCACGCACGCTTTTCACACATACATTAACTGCTCTCTCCCTACCTGTAATGTTCTCTTTCTTATGGATTGTGGGAAACATTGCCCTGGTGATTGTGGTGACATATTGCAGAGTACCGCTTTAACGGACAGGTAGTCCAAGCGTGTTGGGAAAGACTACCAAACGCACGTAATAAGGAAACAGCTTGGTGAGGTCTAACCAACCTTACAAGTTGTGCCTCAGAATCATTTCCGTTTTATTGGTACAGAATACATTGTTTATATAAGATATGTGCTCGTCATAACCAAAACCGCGCATAAAAGCTTATTAGCCTACTAATAGACCTAGACGGCTCGTCTGGCTGGTTTATCTAGCTGCGCCCGGATTAGTTGATTCGGCTCTGGTCGCATGTTAACCACTGACTGATCCATTGATCCATGAGAACAGAGAGAAGACATAAGTCGCGAGATGCAAGCATTTCGTTTACTCTTGTCAACCGCGGACGTAAAACGTGTCAGTATATATACATGGTACAGTAGGGGGGTAAGTGCAACAGTAAAGTAAGCACGATCAAAAGCTCTTACAGTACGTACGTTGGGGAGAGTAAAGTCTGTCGTGTTAACGCCAGGGTAAACAAACATTTTGGGTCAATCGTTTTTGTGCACAGAGTGCTGGCTGATGCATCATGATTATAATAGCTTCACTGAACGCTAATAGTTTCGGTGTTGGGTTGCGCAACAATGCTTTGAAACACTGGGTCAGGTCAACTTTGTGACCTGATGCAATCAAGTGTCTTCCAATTGAAGAAGCTGGTGGTTTCACGTCGTTGTGTATTGCCCCAGCAGGTTGCGTCATCAAGTTTGGCAGCCACTTGGGTATGTGTTCTGACACTCGTTGAGTCAAGCAAAGATCCGTCCTGCCAATGTATACGTCACCGCAACTGCAAGTGAACTGATGGACAATATGTGAGACATTGGGATCAGCAAGACTGTTTGAGTGATTTTCAAAACATAACCTTTTGATCCTCTGCAGCAAACGCAACTGTGCCGCTGTGTATATGTGCCTTAGAGCTGACTTGAGATTACAATTTATTTGATCGATTAAGTGATCTTTAAAAGGCAGTGATAAAAACTTGCTTCTTCTCCACGTTCATTGTTTTCGCGCTCACAAGTCTCGTCCTCTGATGTTGTCTGATAAAGTTCTCCGGGTAACCGTCAGCCAGCAGCGTTCTTCTTACGAACTCCTCTTCGTTTTGTATTTGATCTCCTGTACAGCCCTGTCAGTCAAGACAATTCCTACACCACGTTGACCAGCAGCTCGAGCTACTTCGTCTCCTGAAGTGCGCAGAAAATACCTCGATGATATACCAGGAGTAGTTAGTTGAATCACACTGCTCGAATCCCGGATACGTGTTTCACTTAAGCAGCAAACATCAATCTTCAGAGAGTTCATTTTGAGGACTAGGCACGCATGCTGACCGGCCTGCATGAGTGTAAGCACGTTGAAGGAGCCGAGATTCAGAGGCTGACGAGGCTTGAGAAAATGTGAGTTACCAGACAGAGGATTATTCCCGATACTATTTGACAGTGAATCGTTGCGAGTATCGACCGTGTTATCAGTGGGAGCATTATGGGTGGATAGATGGGGCAAAGAGGGGTGCTTGGGGACAGAAGACAAAGGTTGAATAACAGAGAGGGAACTCTGAGCAGTAGCACACTTATCACTACCCACCCCGCTCGATGCAATGGGCAGCGCGGTCCTGATTAGCCTGCGCGACGACCGATGCAGTATGGAATTATTAACATTCGTGCAGTTCATGGTAGATGTTGGACGGGTACTGCTAGGGTGTCCAGCCACAAAGCAGGAGAACGATTAGGGTCCTCATCCAAAGCCTTCAATTCTAACAAGCGAAACACGTATACGAGATTCGGGCAGTGTGATTCAACTAACTACTCCTGGTATATCATCGAGGTATTTTCTGCGCACTTCAGGAGACGAAGTAGCTCGAGCTGCTGGTCAACGTGGTGTAGGAATTGTCTTGACTGACAAGGCTGAGGCTGCCCTTTTAGACTGGATCCCTGTTAACAGTCGTTTGTGTACACTGCAAAATCTTCAGGATGTAGACGTCGAACTAGAAAATAGTGAAAAGCTATGTGACCTAGAATACGCGGACGATGTTGTCTGCTTGTTCGAATCCACAGAACATGCTCAACATGTACTAGATAGACTTGAGAGAGCTGTAGCTCCATTCGGCATGCGCTTTGAACCTTCAAAGTGTAAGGTGATGTTACAAGGCTGGACGTCAACAATTCCGAGATTGATGCTCGATGGGGAGGTGCTGTCAGTTGTCGACCACTTCACCTACCTCATTAGCTGCGTGACGACGGATGGGAGTACAGTAGTCGAGGTGAGCACGCGGATATCCAAGGATTGAGCGGCGTACGCTGGACTGAAGCACTTGTGGCGCCGACCTGATATTTCACTGAAGTTGAAAGGTCGTGTATACTGTGCTGCAGTGCGTTCAATTCTGTTGTATGGTTGCGAGACTTGGGGTCTGCGTGCTGAAGATATTCGTCGTCTCGAGGTTTTCGATCACCGATTTTTACGTAATATCGCTAAGATTGGGTGGAGTAGCCGAGTGAGTAATGATGAGATGAGAAAGCGAGTATTGGGTATTAATTCGGAGAACGTTTTGTCACAGAGTATCCAGCTTAGTAGACTTCGTTGGTTGGGACACGTGTTACGTATGTCAAACACACGTCTACCGTACCGTGTGCTTTTCTCCGTTCCTCCTCAGGAGTGGAAAAATCACGTGGAGGTCAACAAATGACGTGGCAGCGAGGAATGAGAAAATGTACAGCAGACTTAGGAAAAGTAGGTGCTTCACTTCCTCGTGGTTGGGGTCCAAAAGATCCGTCTACCAGTTGACTGAAGACACTGAAGGATATGGCAGCGAACTGTGAACAGTGGTGATCGTGTTGTGACTTTCTATCGAATCAGAATGACTGATCGATGTGCGTTTGTACAGTTAGACTGTGTATTCCGTGCGTCAAGAAGGCATGTCCCAGGCTTCTCCGCCGCACCTACCACTGACCTCGTCGATTGTCCTGCGACCGAATTCGATACGCACAACTCCGGGAAAACTATGTTAGGTTGTGGACACCAACCCTATATGAATTTCAGTGTGTGCGGAGCTTCCTACGTGGATCGTACAGGGAGACAGTTACGCAACCGAGTGACTGAACAAATCCCGAAATCAGCCGAACGGTTTGCAGTGCGATCAAGGTCAAATCAAATGCATGGTGAGAAAGATCGAAAACATTGCGCTTCGATTTTCTTAAGGAGCAAGGAAAGCAAAACATGGTTGCCGAGGCAATTACCATACAAAAATGGAAACCTTGACAATACCAACCAAAAGGATCACTTGTCATCTTATCTATTCCCAAGGAGTGAATTCGCTTCTCACCCTTTTGTTTCTCTTTGTGTTGAAGCAGTTTTATGTAAAAGTCTTTTTCGGAAGTAACCACCATTTCGACGAGTAGCACAATCGTTCCGTATCCGGACTCCAGCATACGGTAAATAATAGAGACAGTGAATTGAAAAACATGAGGGACCAAACAGCCACTATGGCGCAATGACTGACGAAGTTTGAGCACGGCAGAAATGTCGACGTATTGGGGATACCTGAGCCGTTCTGTTTGTCAATTAGACAAGGATTCAGGGAGCTGAAGCACCGGGTCACAAACCTACTGAGACATATTAGTGTGCCCGAGCATGCTCTTTTGAAGGGAGTTTTTCAGGCTGGGCCGCTGGTCAGCCAACCCAAGAGAAAACCAGTGCCCTAGATCTGTGTCAGTGGAGTTTGGAAGCCCACTTTTCCGAGACAGGTTCTTAGCAGCAGCGGACCAAATTGTTAGGCACACAAATGGAGTAATGCGTGTGGAACCCGATCACTCGGGGAAAGGCTCCAGAAACGCTTCTGGTGGGAATCTCACCTACAAAGGAACCACATCTACCCCTTTGATGAGCGCGAGACCCGTGGTAGTAGCCTACCAACTGCCCCAATGAGTATCCCCAGTGACTGGCATTTCTATGGAATGACAGGGATACCGCAGTGGGGACAACGGAACAAGCATCAGCCCGGCTACCCTCCCCGAACACCCCAATCCACTGAAAAAAATGGGGAAAGCTATCGGATGATGAGTCCGAGAGCCAGCTAGGGAGAAAGATTAGTAATGTCCGACGGATGAGCGAAGCAGTACCTACCACGGGGGAACTCAGAGTAGTGTACACCGATGCTCGCAGCATAGCAAACAAGAGGAAGGAACTCGAGGTTGAAACAATCGGAGCTGACCGCGTTGCAATAACGAAGATATGGTTGCACCAAGGTGCAGCCACGGAGCTGCCACCCACCAAGGGATACTGCGCCTACCGGACGGACAGAGATGCTGGCAGGGTAGGAGAAGGAACGCTACTGTTAGCAAACAAAAACCTTGAACAGCAATCTGGAGAAGCCCCGCGCACCCCAAATATACAAGCTTCACTATGCCGCCTACTATATCCGGGATCTCTTATGGATATAGTATGCGTGTACCGCAACCAAAATGCTAGTCCAGAAGAGGACCTTTTAATGTTCGAGTATGTAGCCCTGATTGTCTCGCAGGCATCCCGGATTTTGATACTGGGGATTTCAACTCCCCCGAAACAAGTTCGGAGAGCCTGTCTTCTTCGACTGACAACCACTGTAGTAGGAAATTAATCAATCTGGTGGACTGCATACCGCTGTTTCAGCACGTCGACCAGCCGACCAGGTTGAGGGAAGGGCAAACTCCGAGTGTACTTAACCTGGTGTCCACTTGAGACCCGGAGGAAGTAAGTTGACTAGAGTTCACTGCCTCGCTTGGGAGGAGCGACCATGTGGTCATCAGATTTCTGATCCAAGTGCCCCCCGGGGTTCAAAATAAGATGCGAAGGAACTTCAGGAGTCTGGACATCATCGCAATCAAGTAAGCAGCAGGTAGAGTTGACTGGGACACTCATTATCAGACAGTGGAAGGAGGTGGACCGTCATCAGGGACCACCTCTTCAGGTTGACTGACGAGTTCGCCCCACTGAGACGCGTCAGAAGACTGGGCAGACTACCGTGGTGGACGCGCCGATCGGCCAAGGCGCAACTGGTGAGACGCCATCACGACGAGACTGCACCTTGACGTGGTGTGATGGCTTGCGCGCCTCTATGACCCAAAGAGCTATACAGGATGGCTTCTTTAAGCCGCAGATGCAATCATACCTGACAGGTCAATGGGTAGAGGTCAGACAAAGTCCAGTCTCCTGGTCCTCCAGGTTGGGGGTCGATTTGAGCTGGCAACTCAGTCGGAAAAACCAGTGGAAGAATAATTGATCCAAGCAAATGGGCTTCCACTAAGCCATCCCGCTGCCTTGCGGATAGGTTCTTGTTAGAACTAAAGGCTTTGGATGAGGACCCTAATCGTTCTCCTGCTTTGTGGCTGGACACCCTAGCAGTACCCGTCCAACATCTACCATGAACTGCACGAATGTTAATAATTCCATACTGCATCGGTCGTCGCGCAGGCTAATCAGGACCGCGCTGCCCATTGCATCGAGCGGGGTGGGTAGTGATAAGTGTGCTACTGCTCAGAGTTCCCTCTCTGTTATTCAACCTTTGTCTTCTGTCCCCAAGCACCCCTCTTTGCCCCATCTATCCACCCATAATGCTCCCACTGATAACACGGTCGATACTCGCAACGATTCACTGTCAAATAGTATCGGGAATAATCCTCTGTCTGGTAACTCACATTTTCTCAAGCCTCGTCAGCCTCTGAATCTCGGCTCCTTCAACGTGCGTACACTCATGCAGGCCGGTCAGCATGCGTGCCTAGTCCTCAAAATGAACTCTCTGAAGATTGATGTTTGCTGCTTAAGTGAAACACGTATCCGGGATTCGAGCAGTGTGATTCAACTAACTACTCCTGGTATATCATCGAGGTATTTTCTGCGCACTTCAGGAGACGAAGTAGCTCGAGCTGCTGGTCAACGTGGTGTAGGAATTGTCTTGACTGACAAGGCTGAGGCTGCCCTTTTAGACTGGATTCCTGTTAACAGTCGTTTATGTACTGTGAGACTCCAAGGGTCAGTCGGCGTTCGAAAGGATAGTTGTATTAAACGCAATTTGTTCGTGCTCTCGGCGTACGCCCCAACGGACTGCAGCTCAGACTTGCAGAAAGATGAGTTCTATGATACCCTCGCCACTCTCGTTCGCAGCAGTAAAGGTTCTGACATTGTAGTGCTAGCTGGTGACTTCAATGCACAAGTTGTCAAACTTAGTGTGTCAGAAGCCTGTTTAGGTGGGCGTTGTGCTTTACCTGCTGAGCGTACAGATAACGGGGATAGACTTCTCCAGTTTTGTGCAGACAACCGATTGTTCTTGTCTGGCACAAATTTCCGACACAGCTCGCGTCGCACAGCGACATGGCGCTCTAACTCTACAGGTACTTTTAGTTAAATTGACCATATTGCCGTAAGCTACCGATGGCGCAGTTCTGTTCAGAACTGTAAATCTTACTGGTCCACGTACGTAGAGTCGGACCATGCATTAGTTTTGATGCGGTTATCTCTCCAGCTCCGTGGTCATCGTCGCAAACCGTGTCCTATTTTCCGTTTCTCCTCAGGAGTGGAAAAAAACAAGTGGAGGTCAACAGATGACGTGGCAGCGAGGAATGAGAAAATGTACAGCGAACTTAGGAAAGGTAGATGCTTCACGTCTTCGTGGTTGGGGTCCAAAATATTCCTGAACCAGTTGGCTGGAGACACTGAAGGATATGGCAGCGAACCGTGAACAGTGGCGATCGTGTTGTCACTTTCTGTCGAATCAGAATGATTAATCGATGTGTTTGTACAGTTAGACTGTGTATTCCGTGTGTTGGCTACTTGGGTGTTCTTTCCTTTTCCCACCTGTGTAGGTCCACTACCTTTCCATCTTGTATATTCATACTTTCTAATTCAACGTGCAACATGGTGAGAAAGGCAGTGGTCAGTGGGGCTTGCCCTGCTGTTTAATGCTGTACGATGATGATGATGATGACTGTACGCGACATCTAGCCATATCACCCAACGTATATACCCATTAAGTGGGAGGGTCTTTTGGACCCCACCCAGGAAATCTCACTCACCGTACATGGCCGAGTCCACTAGTTGGGCTTTTCATACCTTTCTTCCATGTCATGGACTGACCAGCCTTACTCATCCTCCAACCGGTACCCGCCTCAGCAAAATAGCGTGCCGAGAAATCCTGTCGGAGAGTCTGCGTAACAAACGTCTCAACCATCCTAACCTGTTGAGCTTAAGTGTTTCATCTAATGATTTGATCCTTGAACCTAAGACTTTCCGCCGAACCTCAGCATCGCTCACAGGGTTTTTTCACCAGATTCGAGCAATAATACGAAGACTTCGGTGTTCAAATACCGACAATCTTCGTATATCCTCCACCCGCAGTGGCCATGTCTCCGAACCATACAGAAGCAGGGGCCTGACTGCTGCAGAGTACAGTCGGCCTTTGATAGGTAAACAGATGTTATGTCGACGCCACAGATAACTCTGATTGGCAAATGCCAAATGTGCCTTCTGTATACGTACAGACACTTCATCCGATATCCGACCTCTGGGTGAGATGCAGCTTACCAGATAGATTTGGTGGTAGACAGCATTTCACTGTCGTCCGGATCGTTACCACACCTGACCTATTGGGGCCTTATGTGGTTCTTTACGCCAGATCTCAGGGTCTGCTTGCCGGTTATACCTGATAGTTCAGTGGGTCGTCGTGGCTATGGGGTATATACCCCTTCCACTGCACTCATGAGCAAGCGTGTAATAAAAAAACAGAACTTGTCTACCAAGTCCTTAGTCTCCCCAGGCGCTGGAAGGTTTGGCGTTGGACCAACCCAGTCCTTCAACAACAACTTGCACTTTGAAGGGGAAAAACGTATACCAGTCCGTCAAGCTGTCTGGAAAAGCTTGCAACTTATCTGGATCTTCACTATGTAGTTCGCGTACTCAAGGTCTGATACCTTTCCACTCGGGAAAAGTTCAATGCCATTATCCTCACCCGACAAAAGTGCGGTGTCTGGGGCCATTTTAGTCACGAAGTTAAATAGAAAAGGAGAGAAGGACTAATCCTGACATGCACCACTTTTCGTGGTGAACTCGGATGAATGAGCACTATAAGCCCAAACTCGGCTTTGGCTATTATTGTGAAGGGATTTTACGGCGAAAATGAATTTCTCTGGTACACCTTTCAGCAAGAGGCAATGCCGGAGAACTGTGCGGTTGACTGAGTCGAAAGCTACTTTGAGATCAAGAAAGATGAAGATAGTGAGCCTACTGAAGGTGCGTCTGTGTTCTAAAATTTGTCGAAGAGTGGAGAGATAACCAACACAACCTCGAGCATATCTAAACCCAGATTACTTCTCGCACGAGCACTGCTCGCGAGCTGTTGATAAGCGGTGGAAAATACTATCAGCGAGCAGTTTAGATGCGATGCTAACCAAACTTATTTTCCTGTGGTTTTCACAGGAAGACCTTTCATCCTTCTTATAAATCGATACGATCAGTGATTCACACCAACTCTTTGGAACTTCTTCCTTCTTTCATATCAGATCGAGGAGTTTTGTGTACTCGAGTAAAAGTGCTGGGCCACCGTCTTTGAAAATGGACGGAGGCAACCCATCCGGTCCAGCGGTCTTTTGTCGTTTAAGAAAGCTAATCTTGCGAAGAAGTTCCGTTTCTGTCGGATGACTGGTATCTACAACAAGAGCCATACCCATTGCGCTAGTGATCAAACCTAAGGAGGATAAAGGCCAACTAAACTGCTTCTCGAAATGCTCCACCCAGCAAATTGAAAGACGCTCCTGAGTTTGAACCACTGAGCCGTTCGCTTCTTCGATGAATTCGCTAACGTCGGGTTTACGTAGACCGGTGTGTCTAATTAGGCGGAAAAATTTGCGTCTGTTGCCAATCGCTGCAATTTTTTCCATCTACCTACACTTCGCAACCTACCACTGCTCACGGTCAAATCTGAGATTCGGAATCAGTTGGCGTTTAAGGCATCTCCGTGCCTCATCATATCTGAAATCCGGAGGAATCGTTCTGCGAGCATCTAACAGTATAACCGAGGATGCAGGCGTTTATCGTTTCTGTATGTGTCTAGTTGCTGGACCTTGGCTAGCATCATCAGCCGCACGAAGAGCCCGTTTGATCTCTGTCGATCGCCCTTCTGAATCCTGGGCTTTTGGCTGCATCGATAACCTGGTGGATACTTCTGTTCGAAAAGTAGGTCGTTGGTTATCGTCCAGTAGCAACTGCGGGGGACGGTTGGCTTTGGCGTTGTTTCGGCCACCGACGAGGCACAAGCTGAAGCGCGCGCGGAGAAGAGCGTGATCAGTGTCTACGGATGTGGACCATAATGATCGACAGTCTTAAATCGATCCGCACCAGCGGTAACCGACAGTAATATGGTCGATCTGAGTCCAACGTTATGAGGACACAGGAGGACGGCAGATTGGTGGACGTCGCTTTTTGTGAGAGAAATTTGTACTCGCTAGGAATAGTCCATGGTCGGAACACAGTTGGGTGAGTCAGTCTTCGTTATCGGATTAATCTGTTGGAACGCAATATCGTCTAGGCTTCTGACTTGAGCATTGAGATCACCAGCAACAACCATTATATCCGTAGAACGCACGCTGCTGAACAGTCGAGACAAATCTTGGTAGAAATCCTTTCCAGCCTCAAAAAAGCTACAGCCAGTTAAGGCATACACAGAGACGACAAACAGCCATCGACACTTCAGTCTACTGTTGTTGATATGCACAGAACTATTCAGCCGAACTGCACACAAATGATTGCTGGTTGGGATCCAGTAGAGCAGTGCAGGTTCAGCCTTCACGCTCACAACGATGCCAACGCCAGCCTGACCACGAGCATTAGACACCGAATTACCCGACACGCGAAGAGTGAAACGAGAAGCCGAGCTTGTAGCTGGGGAGCGAAATGTTAACACCGAAACTGCATGTTGTGTACGTGTTTCGGAGACTCAACACACGTCTATGGTAAAGGTTTCAAGAGTTCTAGTTAAGGCAGCCTATGCCCCTTTTATCAAAGTGTGCAGACATTGAAAGCAAGAAAGTGAAGAAAATGCTTAGGTCGGAGAATGGATTCTTTTTCTTACCCTGTCTTTAATTTGCTACCCTTTCCAAGAGCTACTCGCACGCATTTAGAATTGGAACGTAAAGGATGAAGAGGAGAGAGATAAGGAGTGTTTCCCGATTGACCGCTGGAGATTTTTGGGCACATCACACTTCGCGGCTGCCCACATTGCAGGGGGGGGGGGTTCTCTTTGGGAACCCTAGATGGAGCCTTTGACTGAAAAGCCTGATCCACAAGGCAGTAGAGCGTTAACCTAGCACGGGAACGTGACCGAGGAACTTCTTCTGGCCTTTCGCGTGAGACCTGATTACTGCATGCGTTTTGTCCTGTCTTCGCTGGTGCTTCGTTATCGATCCGCTTTTGGGATTCAGTCCTTAGCCCCATGCACCGAATGGAGCAAGCGGAACGTGTACGGGGCAGCATCCTTTAGGTGGGGGGCTGCCCAGCTTAGGCGGGCAATATCTGTCCAATGAAGTGTGATGACTTCTCCCACCGTCGAGAGTAACCTGAGGTACTCCATTCCCACGTCCATCTAGTGGAAGTTTTTAGACCGATAACTGTTTTTCTCCATGTTTATTCGCTGGAGTGTCCATTCCGGTGGCATAGTGGTTAGGTGTTGCCCATCAACTGGTTTTGAGACTGGACCTCGTCTGGCCTCTACCCATTGACCTGTCAGACATGATTGGATCTCCGGATTAAGGAAGCCATCCTGCATAGATAGCTCTTTGGGTCACACCACATCAAGGTGCAGTTTCGTCGTGATGGTGTAAATAGTTCATGAATTGGACAAAAGACATAAAACCCTCGCCAGTGGACTTCGCCATGTGAGTCGCATTAGGCTACAGTGTAGGTGTCCAAAAAATTCACATACTCCATAATTTGAAATTAAGAGACGCGGCGTTATGTGGTAATCAATGGCGTTTTTCGTATTTACAATATTCCTTCCCCCACTTGACACTATCATTTATATTTCTGTCTTCGCCTTTATCATCCTGATCGATCGGTTTCCTTGCATCTTTGTTGTGGAGAGATACTAACTTGAACCACCAAATTTTGGGGATAAAGCATTTACTTGACTTGCCTTGTTCAAACTGAACTTAACTAAAATATTTGCAATATATGCCCGCGAATAGGAGGAAAATTCATGGAGGTCAGCGGACAATATTACAGAGGTATGAATAAGTGTGATAAGAAATGTATCTAATTATCCTGTCTTGGATCCGGGGTTCTAGTTATCAGCTTATTGTAGCGACTAGGGGATATAGCAGTGGCGAACCGTGAGCAGTGTGCACATGCACACGGTGATCTGCGTAGTGGTTAGACTGATCTGTTTTCATTTACTGTCTCCCAACTTTATGTTTACTTCATTTGTGTCATTGTTGAGAAGTGTCGCGTCCAGTGAGATGCATTTTGCCACCTCTCCGCTTAATAATAGAAATGATGATGGTGTTAGCGAGAGATTGATGCAGAAAAACGCTTGTGAATGGGGAAAGACTACAACAGGTCCGACTCCTCGTAATAATAATAATAATAATAATAATGATAATAATAATAATAACAATGATAATAATAATAATAGTAACGGTATAATTTTCAACCTTGGTCGAGATGCACGCATAAACGCACGACCAATATGTACAGCGTTGCTCACAAGAATAAAATATTCACTAATTTTAAAAAAGGAATCGCACGTTTCGCCGATAGGGAAATAAAGCGGAATGGAGTTTGAATGAATCAGAATGAGAAAAATGGCGCTGTGGATGTAGATTAGTTTCCAATCCGGTTACGTGTGATAATCGAAAGTCGGCGAAACATAAAATTGTTGAAAAGAAGGACAATATAGAATGCGAAAATGCATATATACAAAGATGATGCTGACAATGAATGACAGATACTTACTCGGGTTCATTGAGCAAAGCAGGTTGCGGTGAGGCACGCAGACACGAAGAAATTATAAAACTTCCCAAGGGAACATTGATAGATATAAAAGGAAACAGTATGCCATAGAATTGCGAGGATTGCTAACTAATACCATCTGAAAGTTGAAGAAGTGTTGATACTTGCATGGCTGG
Organism: Fasciola hepatica; assembly: GCA_948099385.1. Classification (NCBI taxonomy): domain Eukaryota; kingdom Metazoa; phylum Platyhelminthes; class Trematoda; order Plagiorchiida; family Fasciolidae; genus Fasciola; species Fasciola hepatica. The sequence continues at coordinate 2,961,056 of CANUEZ040000189.1, read as the reverse complement.
AGATGCCAGAGGAAATTTGGCGTGAAACATCGGGGAAATAATCAGTTGGTAACATCAGTGAAGAGAATTTGGAAGACCGCTCATCATGGTGATTTGTGTTGTTGTGGAGTGGTTTCATAGTTTCAGATACGCATAGTTGGAGCGGATAGGGATTCCGATAAATCAAATGAAACCCATTATAATCTGCCAGAAACGTTCATCGGTGATCCGTATTATGAAGTGGGCATAGACACGGTTCAAATTGTATCCACATGAAAAAGCAAGGATATAGTGTTAAACAATCAAAATGTTGTTGTATTTTTGTCGCTGGACAGAATCCCTCGTGTTTGCTCGTTCTTTTCTCCGTCGACTTGGCATTATTTCTTTATGATTCGGAGTTCGTTTTCTATGTTTTTCGCTATTTTGTATACATCAGTTATGTCTCTTTAATTTATCCTTCAGAGCTCGAAAATTTATTTATGTACATTTATGTATATTTATCTAAATATTTATGTGTGTATTTATCTACTTCAGAAATCAGCTTTTTGTTCCATAAAAAATCTGTTCTACTGTCCAAAACAGCTTTGCGGAGATGAGGACGAACTCAGCGGCCCCATTCGGTTTGTTCATCGTCATAATGGTTTTTCCTTACTTTAGACTCCCATTTATTGCATTACGATCACGTTGACTCGTCCAATCTGATACATTTGGTCAAAGATTTGACGAGGATAGTGTTGCCGGAGGACTATGAGGTATTATTGTGATTAGTTTATTTTCGCACTTTCTCACTCAGATTGAATGGCTCCTGAAAGCAATCAGCTTGATCGATTTGACTACACTAGCTGGGGATGATACGCTGACTAACGTGCATCGTCTCTGTGTCAAAGCAAAACATCCACTGAGTCACTGCATCAAATCCAAGTTGGAATCCGAATTCAATTGGGATTTGAGGAATCTACGTATGTGAACTATTTTTTCTGCTAATCGTGAAACGAAACCGATGGTTTTTCTTCTTTCAGATACAGCAGCTGTTTGTGTCTACCCCTATCAAGTCCGCAATTGCTTCCAAGTATTAAAGAAACTAAAAACGGACCAGATTTCTATAGCTTCCGGTATCTAATTTGAAATTCACATTTTCTTTATATAAACAGTTGCTACGGGCTTTCCGTCCGGTCAGTATCCTTTGGAAACGCGGTTGAAAGAAATAACCGCGGCTATCGAAGATGGTGCAACAGAGATCGACATAGTGATCAATCGAACGTTGGCTTTGCAAGGGAAGTGGACAGGTGAGAGACTATTTGGGGGTTCTTATGTCGTCGCTTGTACCAATAACATTGAAGCACGAGCAACTTTGACAGTGCCTTTATAATTTTGACAGTGGAAATGAACATTACTATTGTTACCTGATTTGCTTACCACCGGTTTGAAAACAGGGGTGGTGCCCACATAATACGTTACGACCACCGAGAAACCTGCGCACTCAATCTCAGCTTGTAACTCCGATCGCTCCAGCCCGCTGTGGAAAATCAGAAGACAAAAAACTAACTCGCCAAAAATGTGTCTTTCACAGAAATTACTGTGCTGCATATAAAACGGAAATCGAACATTCGCGAACTGGGGCGTCCAGTTAGGTTCAAGGCCTGTTAGGCCGATTAGGTTGATAAAGATGTTTTGCCGGGTTGATTATTGCGTCGGACTATAGATAGCTGTTAGACCAGCCAAAAGGGTTAGGACATGATTGATCCGATAATTTATTGACTATTGATTGTTCAATCCGGTCTGGCACACTCGAGTTGGTTGATGGCTTGCCTGAAAAATGTTTTTTTCGTTTTAACATCCTAACACAACATCAGAACATGGGGACAAACAGAATGAAATCCGTAGAAGTCATCGTATTAACTACTGCAGGCCGTTGTACTGCTCGGACACTACCATTTAACCGCTTGGTACAAGAAAGATAGATAACTGATTGAAATTCACTTCTGCATTTTGTTCAGGGATGCACCTCTAGTCTTTACAACCTAGCTAAAGTAGATAAGCTTTGTTACCTGGACAGTTACATTTCGTCAGGTGGTTGGATATCTGATGTAGTTTTGTCGTAGATACAAAAGGTACGTCTAACTTTCACCAGCCTGGACCACCTGTGGCTCCGGCGTGACATGCGATTGTTCACCAGAGGTCGAGTTTGCACTGCGGCAGTTATGTTATTCCTTTTATATAGCTATGAAACAGCCGTTACCTGTAGAAAATACATGAAAACTTTCGGTGTTTGAGCGTTGCTGTCTTCGCAGCATTTCTAGGGTATGGAGGAATACCGCATGAGCAGTGCTGAGGTTACGCGTAGGGTCTTGGGATCCCTAGGTCAACCACTGGACTAAACGCTGAATCTGAACAGGTTAATATGGTTAGGATGTCTTAGACTTCTACGAGGTACATTAGTCTTCGAAGCAGTTAAAGGTTAGAGGGTGGGTTGAGGCGGTCATTCTTATGAAATCCTTGATTGGTGAGATTGGCGGTTTGGGACACAGGCTTCCGGGTTGGAGTCCGTAAGACTCGCCCACTGGACGGTTGTACACATTAGGTGACATAGCTAGGTACCATGGTCAGTGTCGTACTTGCATTCGAGTCCTTGTTCTTCGTGATTTTCATTTATCACTTTCTTTTTGGTCCTGTGCTTCCTACGCTTCTTTTCTTTTTGCTCTCGACCGGATTCAGCGAGGTAACAATCGCAACCAGAGCACTAAAATTCGAGATTCATGGTTGAGGGAGCTGAGCGATTTAAATAAGGTTACAGCTGTAAACCAACTGTGGAGTGCTCAACTATAAGGATGATTGGGTGGAGGAGTACCGGGTACGCATACCTGATGAGAGACAAAAACGGCGAAATCTGTGGGGACATTTTGTCCCGTCATCCAAGTACGATGTCATGCTACTCGTATCGAAAATCCGTTCTTGGGAGAACTAACCTGAACTTTGCACAACCAAATGTAACCGTAAAGGCATCAGCGTCCCATTAAGGAATGTGGTGGTTTCAGTCGTCCGACCGGAGTCCAAGGGCTCTGGGATCTGATGGCACGATTGACTTCATGGCCGTTATATCTTTGCTCAATTTCCTGCACCGTTTTCGCGAAAACTATAAGCATTACTGAACAGGCATCGTGTCACAAAAGCTTGAAAGCCTTAGCTGTTCTCTGTTTGCTTTTATGCGCTTGCTAAGCTGCTTTCCTGCTTCGAACAGCAGCTTCCTTATGCCCTAGGCAAGAGCTGAGGGACAAGTGAACATCGCGAATCGGAAAATGCCCCGTAAAGACACGACTAACCACTAATCTGAGGGGCTTTTCTTACCTACCACTATGTAAATCTCCAAAGCGGCCCTTATATTTGATGCATCTATCTTTGCTTGAAGTTGCTAGCTGACCGCGGTGTTTGGATTTGCGTGCTGCGATACCCCCTAGCGATGTGCCGATTGGAACGCAAAGCGCTCGTTTAGGGTCACCCATATTGGGCAGGCGGAGATTAAATAGCCAAACAAAAGCAATGCGGCGTTGTTGGAGGGCGTGGTGGGTTCTCCCAGCTGCGAGCTCTACACAAAAGCCGCAGAAGTCCATATACAGCAACGTGACGTGCGCGAATGTAGCATGCCACTAAATAAGGCCATTGCGTCGTATTACTCAGCTATCCTGAGTGAGATAAGATTAACTAGGACGCTTTGAGCATCCGCGATCGGCTGACCGCCGTCCAGAAGGCGTGTGAACCGCTCGTTCGGCCACTGGCTCAACACACAAACTTCCTGTTGCCCGACAGGTAGCACTTAGTTGTGCACGGGCTAGAGTTGCAACCTCGAACAAAAAGCCGAGTGACGGTGGGTGGGCACATCACTTCATGCATAAATCGCAAAGATTATTCATGAACAGTTTCTCTAAACTCACCGCTCATGGTTAGGTGCTATTCAAGCCACCCATGAAGCTGGATGATCCTCTCGCAGGAGATGGCAGCGTGAAATTGAAATATCTCTGATCCATAGTGATCCAGTACCCTGTACAACAAGAGATGCATATGTGTACGGATCTAAGCACCTAACTACTTGTGTGGGACATGACGATAACACCGTACTAGAGGTAAGTATCCCAAATCAAAGCCTCGGACTAGACTGAAACAGGTATAACGTCGATCTGATGCATTTGTGTCCCTGAGATTCAGTTGTTTATGTTCCACGGCTAGAATCTGGAACCATGCACAGGACGTCCACCGGTTGCAGCTATGTTGCTACCGTCGTTTTAAAAAAGTAACAAAAGTTGGATTGACGGAGTTCAGTTTAGTCCAGACAACCATTAACCATGCACCAGGTGCGGTAGCTTTAGCTGCTGTCTCCTGGCGTCAATCTCAAAAGGAAATAATAAAGGAGAAAAAAGTATGAAAGGAGTAAGAGGAAAACTACATTAATGGAATTAAATCGATGAAGAAAATTTGTGAATGGTAAAGCGCCACTGATCGCGGCATCTAGCCATATCACCCAACGTATATACCCATTAAGTGGGAGGGTCTTTTGGACCCCACCCAGGAAATCTCACTCACCGTACATGGCCGAGTCCACTAGTTGGGCTTTTCATACCTTTCTTCCATGTCATGGACTGACCAGCCTTACTCATCCTCCAACCGGTACCCGCCTCAGCAAAATAGCGTGCCGAGAAATCCTGTCGGAGAGTCTGCGTAACAAACGTCTCAACCATCCTAACCTGTTGAGCTTAAGTGTTTCATCTAATGATTTGATCCTTGAACCTAAGACTTTCCGCCGAACCTCAGCATCGCTCACAGGGTTTTTCCACCAGATTCGAGCAATAATACGAAGACTTCGGTGTTCAAATACCGACAATCTTCGTATATCCTCCACCCGCAGTGGCCATGTCTCCGAACCATACAGAAGCAGGGGCCTGACTGCTGCAGAGTACAGTCGGCCTTTGATAGGTAAACAGATGTTATGTCGACGCCACAGATAACTCTGATTGGCAAATGCCAAATGTGCCTTCTGTATACGTACAGACACTTCATCCGATATCCGACCTCTGGGTGAGATGCAGCTTACCAGATAGATTTGGTGGTAGACAGCATTTCACTGTCGTCCGGATCGTTACCACACCTGACCTATTGGGGCCTTATGTGGTTCTTTACGCCAGATCTCAGGGTCTGCTTGCCGGTTATACCTGATAGTTCAGTGGGTCGTCGTGGCTATGGGGTATATACCCCTTCCACTGCACTCATGAGCAAGCGTGTAATAAAAAAACAGAACTTGTCTACCAAGTCCTTAGTCTCCCCAGGCGCTGGAAGGTTTGGCGTTGGACCAACCCAGTCCTTCAACAACAACTTGCACTTTGAAGGGGAAAAACGTATACCAGTCCGTCAAGCTGTCTGGAAAAGCTTGCAACTTATCTGGATCTTCACTATGTAGTTCGCGTACTCAAGGTCTGATACCTTTCCACTCGGGAAAAGTTCAATGCCATTATCCTCACCCGACAAAAGTGCGGTGTCTGGGGCCATTTTAGTCACGAAGTTAAATAGAAAAGGAGAGAAGGACTAATCCTGACATGCACCACTTTTCGTGGTGAACTCGGATGAATGAGCACTATAAGCCCAAACTCGGCTTTGGCTATTATTGTGAAGGGATTTTACGGCGAAAATGAATTTCTCTGGTACACCTTTCAGCAAGAGGCAATGCCGGAGAACTGTGCGGTTGACTGAGTCGAAAGCTACTTTGAGATCAAGAAAGATGAAGATAGTGAGCCTACTGAAGGTGCGTCTGTGTTCTAAAATTTGTCGAAGAGTGGAGAGATAACCAACACAACCTCGAGCATATCTAAACCCAGATTACTTCTCGCACGAGCACTGCTCGCGAGCTGTTGATAAGCGGTGGAAAATACTATCAGCGAGCAGTTTAGATGCGATGCTAACCAAACTTATTTTCCTGTGGTTTTCACAGGAAGACCTTTCATCCTTCTTATAAATCGATACGATCAGTGATTCACACCAACTCTTTAGAACTTCTTCCTTCTTTCATATCAGATCGAGGAGTTTTGTGTACTCGAGTAAAAGTGCTGGGCCACCGTCTTTGAAAATGGACGGAGGCAACCCATCCGGTCCAGCGGTCTTTTGTCGTTTAAGAAAGCTAATCTTGCGAAGAAGTTCCGTTTCTGTCGGATGACTGGTATCTACAACAAGAGCCATACCCATTGCGCTAGTGATCAAACCTAAGGAGGATAAAGGCCAACTAAACTGCTTCTCGAAATGCTCCACCCAGCAAATTGAAAGACGCTCCTGAGTTTGAACCACTGAGCCGTTCGCTTCTTCGATGAATTCGCTAACGTCGGGTTTACGTAGACCGGTGTGTCTAATTAGGCGGAAAAATTTGCGTCTGTTGCCAATCGCTGCAATTTTTTCCATCTACCTACACTTCGCAACCTACCACTGCTCACGGTCAAATCTGAGATTCGGAATCAGTTGGCGTTTAAGGCATCTCCGTGCCTCATCATATCTGAAATCCGGAGGAATCGTTCTGCGAGCATCTAACAGTATAACCGAGGATGCAGGCGTTTATCGTTTCTGTATGTGTCTAGTTGCTGGACCTTGGCTAGCATCATCAGCCGCACGAAGAGCCCGTTTGATCTCTGTCGATCGCCCTTCTGAATCCTGGGCTTTTGGCTGCATCGATAACCTGGTGGATACTTCTGTTCGAAAAGTAGGTCGTTGGTTATCGTCCAGTAGCAACTGCGGGGGACGGTTGGCTTTGGCGTTGTTTCGGCCACCGACGAGGCACAAGCTGAAGCGCGCGCGGAGAAGAGCGTGATCAGTGTCTACGGATGTGGACCATAATGATCGACAGTCTTAAATCGATCCGCACCAGCGGTAACCGACAGTAATATGGTCGATCTGAGTCCAACGTTATGAGGACACAGGAGGACGGCAGATTGGTGGACGTCGCTTTTTGTGAGAGAAATTTGTACTCGCTAGGAATAGTCCATGGTCGGAACACAGTTGGGTGAGTCAGTCTTCGTTATCGGATTAATCTGTTGGAACGCAATATCGTCTAGGCTTCTGACTTGAGCATTGAGATCACCAGCAACAACCATTATATCCGTAGAACGCACGCTGCTGAACAGTCGAGACAAATCTTGGTAGAAATCCTTTCCAGCCTCAAAAAAGCTACAGCCAGTTAAGGCATACACAGAGACGACAAACAGCCATCGACACTTCAGTCTACTGTTGTTGATATGCACAGAACTATTCAGCCGAACTGCACACAAATGATTGCTGGTTGGGATCCAGTAGAGCAGTGCAGGTTCAGCCTTCACGCTCACAACGATGCCAACGCCAGCCTGACCACGAGCATTAGACACCGAATTACCCGACACGCGAAGAGTGAAACGAGAAGCCGAGCTTGTAGCTGGGGAGCGAAATGTTAACACCGAAACTGCATGTTGTGTACGTGTTTCGGAGACTCAACACACGTCTATGGTAAAGGTTTCAAGAGTTCTAGTTAAGGCAGCCTATGCCCCTTTTATCAAAGTGTGCAGACATTGAAAGCAAGAAAGTGAAGAAAATGCTTAGGTCGGAGAATGGATTCTTTTTCTTACCCTGTCTTTAATTTGCTACCCTTTCCAAGAGCTACTCGCACGCATTTAGAATTGGAACGTAAAGGATGAAGAGGAGAGAGATAAGGAGTGTTTCCCGATTGACCGCTGGAGATTTTTGGGCACATCACACTTCGCGGCTGCCCACATTGCAGGGGGGGGGGTTCTCTTTGGGAACCCTAGATGGAGCCTTTGACTGAAAAGCCTGATCCACAAGGCAGTAGAGCGTTAACCTAGCACGGGAACGTGACCGAGGAACCCGTGAAGGAACTTCTCCTGGCCTTTCGCGTGAGACCTGATTACTGCATGCGTTTTGTCCTGTCTTCGCTGGTGCTTCGTTATCGATCCGCTTTTGGGATTCAGTCCTTAGCCCCATGCACCGAATGGAGCAAGCGGAACGTGTACGGGGCAGCATCCTTTAGGTGGGGGGCTGCCCAGCTTAGGCGGGCAATATCTGTCCAATGAAGTGTGATGACTTCTCCCACCGTCGAGAGTAACCTGAGGTACTCCATTCCCGCGTCCATCTAGTGGAAGTTTTTAGACCGATAACTGTTTTTCTCCATGTTTATTCGCTGGAGTGTCCATTCCGGTGGCATAGTGGTTAGGTGTTGCCCATCAACTGGTTTTGAGACTGGACCTCGTCTGGCCTCTACCCATTGACCTGTCAGACATGATTGGATCTCCAGATTAAGGAAGCCATCCTGCATAGATAGCTCTTTGGGTCACACCACATCAAGGTGCAGTTTCGTCGTGATGGTGTAAATAGTTCATGAATTGGACAAAAGACATAAAACCCTCGCCAGTGGACTTCGCCATGTGAGTCGCATTAGGCTACAGTGTAGGTGTCCAAAAAATTCACATACTCCATAATTTGAAATTAAGAGACGCGGCGTTATGTGGTAATCAATGGCGTTTTTCGTATTTACAATATTCCTTCCCCCACTTGACACTATCATTTATATTTCTGTCTTCGCCTTTATCATCCTGATCGATCGGTTTCCTTGCATCTTTGTTGTGGAGAGATACTAACTTGAACCACCAAATTTTGGGGATAAAGCATTTACTTGACTTGCCTTGTTCAAACTGAACTTAACTAAAATATTTGCAATATATGCCCGCGAATAGGAGGAAAATTCATGGAGGTCAGCGGACAATATTACAGAGGTATGAATAAGTGTGATAAGAAATGTATCTAATTATCCTGTCTTGGATCCGGGGTTCTAGTTATCAGCTTATTGTAGCGACTAGGGGATATAGCAGTGGCGAACCGTGAGCAGTGTGCACATGCACACGGTGATCTGCGTAGTGGTTAGACTGATCTGTTTTCATTTACTGTCTCCCAACTTTATGTTTACTTCATTTGTGTCATTGTTGAGAAGTGTCGCGTCCAGTGAGATGCATTTTGCCACCTCTCCGCTTAATAATAGAAATGATGATGGTGTTAGCGAGAGATTGATGCAGAAAAACGCTTGTGAATGGGGAAAGACTACAACAGGTCCGACTCCTCGTAATAATAATAATAATAATAATAATGATAATAATAATAATAACAATGATAATAATAATAATAGTAACGGTATAATTTTCAACCTTGGTCGAGATGCACGCATAAACGCACGACCAATATGTACAGCGTTGCTCACAAGAATAAAATATTCACTAATTTTAAAAAAGGAATCGCACGTTTCGCCGATAGGGAAATAAAGCGGAATGGAGTTTGAATGAATCAGAATGAGAAAAATGGCGCTGTGGATGTAGATTAGTTTCCAATCCGGTTACGTGTGATAATCGAAAGTCGGCGAAACATAAAATTGTTGAAAAGAAGGACAATATAGAATGCGAAAATGCATATATACAAAGATGATGCTGACAATGAATGACAGATACTTACTCGGGTTCATTGAGCAAAGCAGGTTGCGGTGAGGCACGCAGACACGAAGAAATTATAAAACTTCCCAAGGGAACATTGATAGATATAAAAGGAAACAGTATGCCATAGAATTGCGAGGATTACTAACTAATACCATCCGAAAGTTGAAGAAGTGTTGATACTTGCATGGCTGGAGATGCCAGAGGAAATTTGGCGTGAAACATCGGGGAAATAATCAGTTGGTAACATCAGTGAAGAGAATTTGGAAGACCGCTCATCATGGTGATTTGTGTTGTTGTGGAGTGGTTTCATAGTTTCAGATACGCATAGTTGGAGCGGATAGGGATTCCGATAAATCAAATGAAACCCATTATAATCTGCCAGAAACGTTCATCGGTGATCCGTATTATGAAGTGGGCATAGACACGGTTCAAATTGTATCCACATGAAAAAGCAAGGATATAGTGTTAAACAATCAAAATGTTGTTGTATTTTTGTCGCTGGACAGAATCCCTCGTGTTTGCTCGTTCTTTTCTCCGTCGACTTGGCATTATTTCTTTATGATTCGGAGTTCGTTTTCTATGTTTTTCGCTATTTTGTATACATCAGTTATGTCTCTTTAATTTATCCTTCAGAGCTCGAAAATTTATTTATGTACATTTATGTATATTTATCTAAATATTTATGTATGTAAAACACTTTCGTCATCAGTCATATCCACTTCAGAAATCAGCTTTGGAGAGAAACAGTTTTCGGTCTAAAAGCTTCCAGTAGATGGACGTGGGAATGGAGTACCTCAGGTTACTCACGACGGTGGTAGAAATCATCACACTTCATTGGACAGATATTGCCCGCCTAAGCTGGGCAGCCCCCCACCTAAAGGATGCTGCCCCGTACACGTTCCGCTTGCTCCATCGGGTACATGGCGCTAAGGACTGAATCTCAAAAGTGGAAGAAGTTCTTTTAGAAGCACTTTGGTCGCGTTTCCGTTCTGGGTTATGCTTTACTGCCTTATGAACCAGGCTTTTCAGTCAAAGGCTCCACCTAGGGTTCCCAAAGGAAAAGCCCCTCTTCGGTGTGGACAGCCGCGAAGTATGATGTGCCCAAAAATCTTCAGCGGTCAATCGGGAAACACTCCTTATCTCTCTCCTCTTAATGCGTCACATCGTAATTCTGAGTGGATACGAGAGACCATGATGAGTCATGATCGTGAACTTCTAACTCTCGGTACGGGTGGCAAAGTGAAGTTGGGAAAAAGAGGATCGATTATCCAACCTAAGCATTCCCCTTAATTTGCTTTCAACATCTGCACACTTTGATAAAAGGGGCATAGGCTGCCTTAACTAGAACTCTTGAAACCTTTACCATAGATGTGTGTTGCATCTTCGAAACACGCAGTTTCAGTGTTAACATTTCGCTCCTCAGCTACAAACTCGGCTTCTCGTTTCACTCTTCGCGTGTCGGGTAATTCGGTGTCTAATGCTCGTGGTCAGGCTGGCGTTGGCATCGTTGTGAGCGTGAAGGCTGAACCTGCACTGCTCTACTTGATCCCAATCAGCTATCGTTCGTGTGCAGTTCATTTGGAGGGTTCTGTGTGTATCGATAGCAACAAACAAGCGTCGGTGGCTGTTTGTTGTTTCTGTGTGTGCTGCAATTGACCGTAGCTCTCCTGAGGCCAAAGACTATTTCTACTGTGATTTATATCAAGTGCTCTGCAGCGTGCCCTTCAAGGATATCACGGTTGTTGCTGGTGATTTCAGTGCTCAAGTAGGAACCTTAGACGACACCGAAAGGAATACTGGAGGCCGATTTGGCATTCCAGCCGACCGAATCGATAACGGTGACCAGTTCACCCAACTGTGTTCCGACCATGGACTATTCCTAGCGAGTACAAATTTCTCTCACAGAAAAGTGACACCGACCAACTTGGCGTCCTCTTGTGCCTTCACATTGTTGGACCAAAATCGACCACATTGCTATGGGTTACCGCTGGTTCGGATCAATTCAGGGCTCCATCATTGTGGTCCACATCCGTAGACACTGATCACGCCCTCGTCTGTGCGCGTTTCAGTGCAGGTCTCGTCGGTGGCGAAATCAAACCAAAGCCAACCGTTCCCCGCAGCTGCTACTGGACGGTTACTATCAGTCTGCTTTCCAATCAGAAATACCCACCAGGTTACCTATGCAGTCAAATGCCCAGGATCCAGAAGGGCAATGGACAGGGACCCAGTGGGCTCTATTTGAGGCTTCTAATGCTGCCCAAGGTCCAACAACCAGGCGCATACACAAAAACGATGGGTACCCGCATCATCATTTGCACTGATAGATGCCCGCAGATCGAATCCTCCGGATTCGAGATAATAATGAGGCACGGAGATGCCTTAAGCGCCAACTGATTCGTAGCTTGAGAAACGACCGTGAGCAGTGATGGACTGCGAAGTGTAGGTAGGTGGAGAAAGCTACGGCGATTGGCAACAGCCGCAATCGTTTCCATCTAATCAGAAATATTGATTCAGGAAAGTCGGGCGTTAGTAAACTGATCAAAGAAGCAAACTGCTCAGTGATTCAAACTCAGGAGCGTCGTCTAGTTCGTTCGGCGGAGCATTCCGAGAAGCAATTTAGTTGGGTTTTTATCCATTACAGGCTTGCTAAGTAGCTACCTAGTCCCAGCTCTGGTTGTAGTTATCGGTCTTCCGTCAGAGGCAGAGGTTCTTCGTGGGATAGGCTACCTTGAAGGATACAAGGCTGCTGGACCGGATGGGTTGCCTCCGTCCATTTTCAAAGACGGTGGCCCAGCACTTTTACTCGAGTACACAAAACTCCTCGATTTGATATGAAAGAAGGAAGAAGTTCCAAAGAGTTGGCGTGAATCGGTGATCGTATCGATTTATAAGAAGGATGAAAGGTCTTCCTGTGAAAACCACAGGAAAATAAGTTTGGTTAGCATCGCATCTAAACTGCTCGCTGATAGTATTTTCCACCGCTTATCAACAGCTCGCGAGCAGTGCTCGTGCGAGAAGTAATCTGGGTTTAGATATGCTCGAGGTTGTGTTGGTTATCTCTCCACTCTTCGACAAATTTTAGAACACAGACGCACCTTCAGTAGGCTCACTATCTTCATCTTTCTTGATCTCAAAGTAGCTTTCGACTCAGTCAACCGCACAATTTTGCGGCGCTGGCCTTTTTTGGTTAAGAAAAAACAGATAATAATGATGTAGTAATCAAGAAATAAATGCACCGGCCTGGAATCATTGACGATGCCAACGCAACAGTAGCATTTACACACATTGAGCGGGTAGGAGGTATAACAAAGGATAACAGTCATTCTTTGTGTTATTGTTGTCATTCGTGTTTGTTTGTGTTGTAGTTAGTGGTACCACTCGCTCGCCAAACACACATGAGACCTTTTTCTTCAAAGATGCGCACCTAGCTTTTGTGCAGCCAGTCGCTTCCAAGCGGAAATTCTACCACGTCCTCGAGCACTAGCTCCGGTCGCCCACGAATGCTTGATCGGTGATCTCTTTATTCGCGTTTAATCACGGGAGTTGCCGTTCCTTTTTCCGCGACCTGGAGACGTGTCGGCGCTGGCTCTTGTAAAAGTATGCACCAGAGAAATTTATTTTCGTCAATATGTTCCTATAAGTGAATAGCCGAGTATACCACGAAAAGTAGTGTAACAGACCTACCCTCTCCGCTTTTTCTCTTCAATTTTGGAATTGATATTGCCCGTGAGACCACCCTTATGTCGTGTGGCGGTAGTTGTATCGAACTTTTCTCGGGTAGAATAGTGTTAGACCTTGATTGTACGACCAAGATAGTTTTTTTAAGTGAAGATCCAAGTAAGTTGTAGACTTTTCTGAACATGTTGAACAACAGCGTAGAAATGTTTGGTATGCGTCTTGTACGTTCAGAGTACAACGTACTTTTGCAAGACTGGGCCGGTCCGACATTAAATCCTTCGGTATCTGGAGAACCTATAAACCAAATAAATTAGTAGGTGGGTTTTGTTATCTAGGCAATTGCATACGAAGATTGCCGATATTTGAACACTGATGTCTTCGTAGCACCGCTCAAATCTGGTGAGAACACCGTATTAGCAATGCTGAGGCTCGGCGGAGAGTCCTAGGTATACTAGTCAAACCATTTGATGAAACACTAAAAGTCACTTGGCTAAGGTGGTTGGGACATGTGCTGTTTATGTCCTCGGATAAGATTCCTCGGCACACGGCGTTCTCTGAGGCCAGTTATATTTAGAAGATGAGTGAGGATGATCAGTCCACGACAAGGGAAACAGGCGTGAACAGCCTAACGAGTGGAATTAGCTATGTAGGACGTGGCAGGCATCCTGAGTGGGATTCAAGAGATCCGCCCACTCCGCGGGTAGAAATGTTAAGGGATGCAGCTTGGTGTCGTCATCATTGGCGCTCTTGTATTCACAGATTTTCTTCACCAACTTACTACTACTACTTATGGTCCCCTCCATACTCTTCTTTCTTCTTTATTTCCGACTGAGGTTGCTGCTGAGAAATAACAAACAAAATCACCGCACCAAACGCATGGTTAACAGTTGTTTGAACTAAAATGATCTGATTCGCTGTCTCCGATCCGCACAGTTGCAATCCTGTGGTGATTGAAAAATGGGATTCGGTTTGAAAATATGCATGCAAAATTGGCGTGTTTGTCTTTCGTTACCGAATTGTTTGTTATCGCGCATTGGTTCCGATGCGTAATTTGGAAAAAGGACAGAGGGAATGTGTAAGTTTTCTTCTGCAGAGGCACCTCTGTTATAATCCACAGGACGTACCTGGGTAACAGGTTGTTTGTTGGAACCAGCTTGTTCGGACATCGACAAAGCTAACCAAGTTTTACAACCATGCTTATTTGCAAAGTCGCTGTCCTGAATCTGAGCGCTATCAACGTCACTTAGATAACGAACGCTACGTCACTCACTAACTATTTTATGACTATGCAGGTACGGGGTGAACATTTGACTTGCACTACTTCGTGGATACCCAGTTATTCTGCTGACTTGATTCAAATGCTAAATCATTGCTCTGATGGGATTCGAACCCATACATGGACGACATTCAGACTTTAGTGCCACACATGTTATCAGTTGAGCTTTTGGGGCTCTAGACGTTTTTGCAAATGAATCAAACCCTCCCAGATTACATTGGCATGCGGCATCCATGACAGTATTTTCCTATCCACCAACTGAATACACGAGCATGTTTGGTTATGAACTACGATTGAGATTTGACAAGTACTGTATTGATCCAGATGTGAAAATTCGTTGACCTCTCTAGGATTTAAACCCAGGAAATTCATACAATAACTATTACTGGCTTCATTATCCGAACTCGGTCCCGTCACGCTCTCATGTAACCATCCTTTTAAATGAAATTGTTTGTCTGTTATTCTGCAGACGTTTACGAGGAGGTTCGTGCTATGCGAGCTGCTTGTGGTGATCGGGCCCATTTAAAAACCATCCTGGCAGTCGGTGAACTTGGTAGTTATGACAATGTGTATGCGGCCTCTATGACCTGTATGCTAGCCGGGGCGGATTTCATCAAAACATCCACCGGCAAAGAGACGGTGAATGCCACACTTCCTGTGTCCCTGGTCATGGCCAGGGCTATTGGAGACTTTGAGGACATATATGGGGTTAAAGTAAGTCGAACTGTACGGGGATTTTGTAATCATTAGCATTGTATTATCATTTACTTGATTAACTCATAAAATATCTGGTCCGTAACGCATGAAGCAAAATTTGAGCCTATTAAAGGTGTTCGACCACTGTTTTTTTTACGACATTTTCCTTCGTGCAAACTGACAAGAAAGATTCAAAAAATGAAGTAAGATGGCGATGCCCTATTGTTGTTAAACTTTACGTCTCTCTTCAACGCTGCACTGGTTCAACCATACACTCATGCGACCCCACACGGATCTACCCGGACAAACATTGCCGTGCTTTGTGTTTGGGTTGACGCGGTTGCCTTGGGATCAGCTAAAAACGTTGGTCCAAGTCGTGAAAAGCTTGGGGTGCTCAGGTCTCTAGTCGATCTACGGTCCCGGCTACTGGAAACAAAAGTCGTTCATGATTTGCACTGGGGTCATATCTAACGGCCGCGCATGGACGGCTATGATACGCAATGTCCATGGAATCGTGTAAAACATAAAACAAGGATTGCCATAATCACTAAACAGCCAGGTTTGCTGTTCATTCCATGAAGACCGAATTTCAGTTGTATATTAGGTCGGGTAGATCAGCATGCCTCAACTGGATTTTTAGGTCGAATTAGAATGCCCTAAAATTATTACCTTGAATATATTCGTCGTTGATAGCTTGTGATTCATTCTAGCGACGGATTTCTTGCCGGATAGTTTCGCACAAATGGGACATATAGCGCCTCTGTGCAACACAGCATCGGTTGATGTTTGTAACTAAAAAAAACGGATTAATACCTGTCTTGTTCCCAACTTCATAGTGCCGAGAATAAATTGTAGGATACGTTCCTCTATTCATAAGAGGAACTTGTGGCACGAAGAAGGCATTAGCAAAATAATACTGGTTAATCGCGAGTAGACATGTAGCCAAAGGTGGCATTGAGTGAGTGTTATGACCCACGAGTTCTTTTCTACAATCTGAATGGGGAACCTATGTACTCGATCTCAACTCGCAACTCCGATCGCTCCAGCCAGCAATGACAAGTCGGAAGACGGCTGTGTATTTACGGGAATTACAATGTGGTATTCAAAGCGAAAGTCGAACATTCCGGAACTCGCTCGTTCAATAAGATTCAAGCCCTGTTGGGCCGACTAGGGTGGTAAAAACGTTTGCCGGATTGATTATTGACCCCTTGACCCGATTTGCGCCACAGTGCAGGTGACTTCGAGTGGCAAAAACGGGTTGCGTCTTGAGTAATCTGATAAATTATTGATCATTATTCCGTCCTGGCATGCTCGAGCTAACTAATAACTTGCTTGAAAGAAAAATTTCTTTCGTTTTTGACCTCCTAACAGTGAGTAATCTGGTACCTTCGAAATATGCTACAGCCTGGCGGTTCTCGTAGTGCAAGTGTGAACGACAGTATGTGCGAAGTGTGATTGCAGGGAAAGACGTGGAAAAACGAAGAGGCTGGGAAGGATCTGGACATGAAAATCACAGTGGTCACGACCGCAACAACAACGAAGGTCACATGGGGTTACATTGCTTGCGTAGCTGCGGTATCAACAGACAGACTGCCGTGGCGTGAATGCTGAGAGTTGTCAGGACATACTGTCGTTCACACCGGTTTACGAGGACCATTTGGCTGCAGCATATGGGGGAACCGGATTTGTTGCACACTTACCCAACGACGTCCATAACTGTATACATACTTTGAGTTACCCCGGTATCGTGTTTGAAGTTTGGATCAGAAGTAAAATGTTACGGACCCACTTTTAGAGGACTCTCGTGGGACGGGCATTTCGATGCTGACTGAAACGTTTTCCTTCTTGGTGTACTTCCTGCACCGCGTTACAAGTAAACTGTCGGAGAATGATATTTTGTCAGACGTGCTTTCGAGTTGTCCACCATTAAGAAAAACATCGTTTAACACTGTTATTGGAAATCTGTAGCGTTCTGCAGTTTGAAAATCAAACGCGGTGGTTCAAGAGCGCTGCCTGATTCTCGAACAGATATAAACGCTTGAAAAATTATACAACGGAGAAAAAACTACAAGTACAGTTGCCGGATAGTTTGTCACAGTCACACGAATTATCCAACAACAGCGAGTCTTCAGTAACTGTTAGATCTCAGGACATCTTGCGACGCGTAGAAATTGAAAAAAAACGAATCGATGCGGACTAGTGGCTTGACTTTCCACGTTGTTCAATGTCCAAGCGTGCGTATTTACCGTAAAGCATGGACAATCACAATACGCGAGCAATAACTTTGCATGTATTTGAAAGACGGGCTTGCTAATGGCGGGTAGGTAATATAAATTACATAATCCTAGTATGAAGATCAGAGTTATAAATGGAAACCTGCTGTGTTGCTAATTGGTTGTACGAGGAATATGGACAACAATACTGTGAATCACGAAATCCAGTAGTTAGCACTTCTACACTCAAACCACGGGTCGTAATGAAAAGACGCGGAAGACAGATGTCACTCGATGAACGCTTCAATTGATAACAGGATGCACGTATTTTCAAGGTACGTAAGATGGGAATAGCCAATGAAGAACTCGCAGAACGGGGTTAATCGTGCTTGCATGTGCTGTGTGCGTGCGTGTGTCTGCGTATATGAAAGTCTGTCACTGTACACAAAGAACATTGTGTCAGTCAAAGCAAACCGATTGGCCGGGGCTTGAGAATTGTGAGCCACGGCATATCTGGCTAGGATTGTTGAAATATGCGAAAGCCTGCACCAAGGAACTTGGCTCAGTATGTACAAGATCATGGGAACCGTCATTCAGATTCAAGCATGCAATCGTCCGGCCGCGTTGATAGTTCCCGTCACAACTACCTGAGCCATAACCTTTCAAGTTCTGACAATCCAGGATCAAGGTCCGATTTGTGTGCGGACACATCCCTTACCTAAAAGTTGCCTTCTAGGGGAATATCATACTGGCGGGGGTCCGAGTGATTTGGGTGCGATTTTCGCACCTAAAAGTCCATCGCCGCGAGCCGGAATCGAACCGGCGACTTTCCACTTGCTGGGATGGTGCTCTACCAGCTAAGCTATTGCGGTACGGCCATACTATCGTATTGGCGGTGTATTTATATTTTCAGTTGAGGTTCCAGCTGAGAACATTCAGATCCACTGCATCCAGCGAATTGCTAATGAATCCTTCACGGAATAATGCGTAGTCATTACGAGCTGAGCCAGGTGGCTGCGCTGGAGACTTTGGAGATTTCACCACATGGCACCATCCATCAGCGAATTGGACTTCAGCTGAATACATGGGTAGGACGACTAGGTTTATGTACTAAAGCATGATTATCTTTGTTGTATCATCGGGCAATACACTTGAAAGAAAATGTGCCTCACTCAGTGAGAATCACACGGCACAGGTTCAAGTAGAAATAACAGAACACAAGACAGAGCCAATTAGTCGCACAGCACAGCACAGAACACAGGATAGGGACAACAAATAGTGCCTTCGGCATCGCAAAGTAAACATACAACTGATCACAGGCCGGACCTCCTTGACCCCTAATCGCACAGCGAATAGCCCTCAACAGGCCAATAACTCGGACAAAGTGTGTGAACTTCGGTCATGCTAGCCCACCCGCTAGCTAGAGAGAAAAGCTAAACAAAACAGGTACCGCGCGTTTATCGGTGACGACTACTTATTCGGAGAAAGTTTTGTCACAGCGTATACAGCTTAGTAGACTTCGTTAGTTGAGGCACGTGTTACATATGGCAAATACAAGTCTGCCATACCGGGTCCTACTCTCCGTTCCTCCTAGGGAGTGGTAAAAAACCAAGTGGAGATTCAGCAGAAATCCAGGGTGCCACAATGCGACACGGCAGACGAAGGTGGAGGTCAACAGATGACGTGTCAGCGAGGAATGGAAAAATGTACAGCGAACTTAGGAAAGGTAGATGCTTCACGTCTTCGTGGTTGGGGTCCAAAAGATCCGTCTACCAGTTGGCTGGAGACACTGAAGGATACGGCAGCGAACCGTGAATAGTGGCGATCGTTTTGTCACTTTCTATCGAATCAGAATGATCGATCGATGTGTTTGTACAGTTAGACTGTGTATTCCGTGTGTTGGCTACTTGGGTGTTTTTCCTTTTTCCCAATTGTATAGGTCCACTACCCCTCCATCTTGTATATTCATATTCAGCAGAAATCCAGGGTGCCACAATGCAACACAGCAGACGAAAACTCACCAGGCCAGAGGAATCCAAAGCATTCTGCACAGAGGACCAGTGCTGATTAGTGTTATCAGATGGAGCGAATTCTACCTTTTCACTTAGCGCGTTTGAAGGTGGAGAAGCTAGCTGGTTGGAACGGTTAATCGCAGTCTGACCGCCGTTGTAGCGTGCGCCTGGTACGTCCGACAAGGCACATCGTCGGCTCACTGCAAACTGGTTCGTGATCGGGGTCAATGGGGGTGCTCCGACACAAGCGATAGTCATGTCAAACAACCCCGCCACTTTTGGCTGATCGCGATGTGATTAATCTAGGTCCATTTCTGACTCGAAGATGCGGACGCCATGTGGCATATTGGGGCGTCTAAAGCTCATACTAACGAGGAACGGGTGATAGTCAGAAAACAGAACCAAAAGTCGTTTTCCGAACAACAGGAATCTAGCCGAAGGGGCCTCGTAAATGCGCGTCGTTCGATGACAACAGACCGACTCTAGTATTCACATCTCCTACCAAAATCACGATATCAATCCGACTCTCTTTGAGTAAGATATCGTGCAGCTTTTGGTAGAAATTATCCTTAACTTCATCCGGGCCGCAGTCGGTGGGTACATACGCCGAAAGCACAAACAAGCTGCTTCTATCAGGACGGCGACTGCTCAGTCTGTACGAACCTCTTAGTCTCACTGCACGTAGTGGTAACGTGTGGTTTACAGCCATGCTTCCCAGACTAATTGTCTGTTCTGGTAGTGCATATGCACTGTAGCCAGTGATTTTTGAAAAGAATGAAACAGTTGTACAATGCTTTCATGATCTGCAATAATCAATCGTGTGGTGATAACGCATAATGAATCACTTTACGAACAGTCCAGATCTCCAGTATAGGTTAATTTAAAAAAATTCCCAAGGTCTTTCTGGCGTATGCAGGTGGCTAAATAAACTGGAAATTTGTGTTTTCGCGAAATTTGTTTCTTCGTTCATTCTTAGGTCGTGATTCATTTTCTCTCTGACCGACAGTAATTTATCAATTTTTAGTTTAAATAGTCACCGGCTTTCGATAAATCTTATCACTATGACCAAGTTGTCATCCACACTCCCAATCCATCAGCTGATGAACTGTTCGTAAAATCCAATTGTTCCTTGTGATATTGCTCTGTGTCGAATGTTACGATGCAGTGAACTATTTGGATCCAGAATGTTTTCACAGTACATCAGAATCAGTTTCGGTGCCAGTGTTAACCACAAATAACCGAAACCCGAATATAGTTTTGGTCCACTGCACTTTAACGCATACATGCGGCTCTGTTCGTAAACACTACCGGAATTCATTGTGTGTGCATGGCAGGTCTACGTAATTCTTTGGTGTTGCGGTACTCCAGGTAAACGATCAATCATTTCGTGTTTCGTCTATTTCGTTCATGTTAACAAATAGCTGCATCCTTTCCAATCTGAAACCGTGGTTGAATGGTTGATCGGTGTGGACGCGGAATAGTCACAACTGAACTTTGTAATGCGTTTGCCTTCTGTGCGTGTTTGGGTGTATAATGCTGTTCGTTAGTATCAGACAGGACGACTATCTGATCAATTCACTTATCAAGATAGACGATCCACCTGCGTTTTATGTATTTACTTGTCAATCATTCTGCAGTACTTTTATGCCTGATCGATGCGGTAAAGGTAACACCTAGTCCATTACAGGTTTTTGAAGGAGAAATTTGCTTGCTTATGGCGAGTTTCAAATCGGACGCCCCGGGGGACTTCAGTCTGTGATCAGTTTCCGCTCGATCATCTGCAATACTAACAGAAAACCTAATATCTCTGCAATGTAATAGCAGTGTAATTCCATATCCACTGTGCGCATACTGCTCCTTGTTGATTTGTTCACCAAGTTCTTGAGATAATCATGTGCTTGTTTCTATAGGCATCAGCCACTATTTTCACTCAATCTTCGTGCGACCTGTAGCCTTCGTATTTAGACCAAATGGTCTGACACAGAAGGTACCAGCTGCTAGACGAAAAAAGCAAATCAAGCAGTGTAAGTGAACAGAATCGGCTATCGGACCGAACTTGATCCACGGATGAATCTTATAAAAATAAGAAGAGAAAACAAACTTTCAACTCTAGATTTGGCTCACTGGAAGGCAAAATTCACTTATTTTCTCTGTAAAGAACGAGGTCGACCTTATGTATATTAATCTATGGTTAATAAAATGGACCAATTAGAAGTAAACAACGAACAGTTCACCTCTGAAATGATTACCTTTTCCCCAACACTTCCCATCAAGCATCATCACCAAGTGTTCTTCTCCAGGAGTACAGGTGGAGGTGTGACGCTTAGCGTCAGTGTCCTTTCGGCTACCATATCGGCTGCAGTCGTAGTCAGGTGTTCCGTGACGGGATTATATGCGAAGCTCCTAACGACTGAAAAGTGCGGTCAACGTCAGTTGCAGTGCCTCCGATGTTGTCTCGGGACATTTCGTTCGAAGTTTATGTTGATGTCGCATCCAAATCTCATTATTGACCTAAAGCATCTTCCAATAATCAATCACTGATGCTTTATTTCAACGCGGGAAGGCTGTTCGATGTTATCTAAAGAACACTGTATCTCTGACGGTGAAAATATTTTTATGGACATTGAATCTTGGGTATTTTTGGGCAGTAGAGCTTGACGTGTTGGACACGGCTTGATACCCATCAACGTCCCACCACACAAAACCCAAAACTCTGTGTAATCCTTCTGCATCTCGACAGAGATGTTTGTGAAATCCCTTTCATCTTTCCCTTCGAAAGTATTTGGTAAATAATGATCTGAGTGTCCACTAGTCGTTCTGCGATGTCGAAATGATCGACGGTTTTGTACGTTGCGCTTCGGACATCAGGTGTACGCACTAAATAGGCAGTCTTGGGCGATAAGCTCCAATCCTCCAGGATGTGGTGGGATTTGAGCTTGGTTGGCGTTCTCCGATCTAAAACGCCACAAATCTGCAGACGGCACTGTGATGTGGCGAGTATGGCTTGCCACTTATCCAAGGTTTCCCAAACGAGGCGAATAAACCATACAGTTGACCTCCAGCTCATTTGAACCAACGCTGCTTCCTTGCAGGACATGCAAAGACTAGAGTTGCATCATCGAATGAGAAGAGCTTACAATTCACTGGGAGACAGAGTAGTACAACATTCCGAAACGAGAACAACCATGAAGGATATCACTGATACGATGACTGGTTGTTCTTCTGCTGCTCTTCTCCCCCGCTGATGTAATTATTGTTGCGTTGGCACCATGCTTGAGTGCAAACCGGGTTAGCAGTGACCCAGACACGAATAACTATGAGAAATCACAGTTGTGATTCATTTGTGGGCTCTTCAATGAAGAGTATCCATGCACACTCCAGACGATTCAAATTATATATATATATATATATATATATATATATATATATATATATATATATATATATATATATATATATATATATCCTCCACGTTCGGACCATAAACATTCGTGAAAGGTCGTTTTCGTACTTCCATCTCCCAGGTGTCCGTCCGCAAACTCTTAGAACTGCATGACGCACAACTTGGCTACACAGGACACGGACGATGACAGAGATTCCCTTGTTTCTTGTTCTTGTGTTCCTCAAACAATAAAGAACACAATGCACGATAAACCCGTTTATTACTGAAACGGTAAACCGATATGCCACAAACACACAAGCGCCGCATCTGCACAAAAACGGTCTGTGGAAGCAATCGGCACGGCAAAGTAAGACCGCCTCACGCGTGGTGAAACATGACTGGTTAAATGGTTTAGTCATGTAATGTGCGTGCGTGTGAGTAATCATGGTAGCGAATAGGCACGGACCAATAGGCAATCAGTAAATTGGCCTGGAATCGTTGGACTATCAATGCGTACGCCGAAAGGCCACAAAACACGTGATCCCGATTCATGTTTTGTTTTATGGCGGATGTCAGCTGCGGTAGCAAACGGTGCGTTAATCACATCGGAATGTTGACGGTAGACGCAACCCGCCCCCTCCCCCAAGACGCCATGAACAATGACAGTCTATTCAGTGTCTTTCGGTATCCGGTTAGTCGTGGCCTGAAAATAACCGAACGCGAAAAGGTGATAGCCCCCGGCAAAGCTTCATTTTCCGACAGGAGGAAACCTACAAAATGGCGGCTGACCAGAACAACCCATCAGCGGAATGCAAGAACACACTTTTATTCGATCTGGAAACGAAAAACCAAGTTCCGTGACTGGCTAGGAGAAGGAGATGACGCTGGGACACCAGTTTTTGAAACCCCCTTAATTACAGTAGTTCTGGCCAGTGTCGTAGA
Source organism: Fasciola hepatica (assembly GCA_948099385.1). NCBI lineage: Eukaryota > Metazoa > Platyhelminthes > Trematoda > Plagiorchiida > Fasciolidae > Fasciola > Fasciola hepatica. The sequence goes on along the minus strand of CANUEZ040000189.1, from coordinate 2,937,384 downwards.
TTTTTCCGTGATTTCCTACAAGAGTAGGTGCTCGTGACGTCTGCACAAAAGATTTATCCGAGAAATCTGCGGACATCAGATGCAATCGTCCCCATTCCGTGACTAGAAGCGTCTGTGGCAACCATCACAATCAGTTTTAGGTAGTAATGGGTAAGCAATAGGTCAGAGAGAAGCTTTTTTCCGGCTGGTAAAAACATAGGCATTCGGTCAAACAGTCTCGTTTGTCAGGTAATTAATTATACGGGGCGGGAACGTCAAGGGGCTTCGACAGGAACTCGCTGTAGTAGCTAACGAACCACAAAAACGAACTATTACATATTTTGAGAGGTAACTTCTCTGAGACCGTTGGGATGTTTTTCACATCTGCCGAAGTCGAACATAAGCCCAATGAATCCAAAAGGGCAAAAAATGACGTTTGTCGACTCGTCATCAGAGTTTATTCTTTAATATACGTCATAGGACTTAAACCAAACAGTGACTTCGAGGTACGCCACCGTACCGAATGGTCCGATAATTAGAGTACCCATGATTTGTAAAATGACAGTCTCAGACTTATCTAAATGGTTTAAAAACCCTTCGATTTGGAATTATGCCTCGAACAAATCCAGTTTCGCGAAGCACACCGCCATTAAGTACCGTGAACGGTTATTCCAAAAGGGAGTTAGCGGTACGACACCAGGTTACGGGGAGGCCAGTAAAGTTATACGCATACAATTAAGTCGTTTCAATGGGATTTCAGACCACGACCATCTAACCCACCTATTGAGTGGATGACATAAATCAAAATGCCAGGGGTGTTAGTTTTTCGTTGACCAAAAAGTCTCACGTAAGATACTTGGCATTTTGGTTAGAACACCGAAGCTGCTGTCGCGAATCGTAATGTACCAGGTCCTTCAGGACTGCTCTTCACTGGCTTTGTCAAGGTAGGTGCTAGATTGCGGCCAACTGACCCCGCAGTGCAGACCGCTATCCTTGTGCAGTCTTCCTTATCATCCCATAAATAATAGTGTAATAATTTAAGTATCTTGAGTTCTGCCTGGGATCTAACATTTGATCTTATGTCTACTTTTTACGTTCCTTTCGACCATTTTTCACTTGTTGTTGTTTCTCCTCAGGTCGGATTCAAACCTGCCGGTGGTTTGAGAACCGCATCTGATGCTATACAGTATTTGGCTCTGATTCACAACTATCTCGGTCCTGACTGGGTGCAACCAGATCTACTACGATTCGGGGCCAGTTCATTGCTGGGCAATATTGAGGCTCGACTATACTGCCTAACTCATCATGGACAAACACCCACACCGGGACAGTTAGACTACTTGTGATCACGGCGAGCACTGTGAAATTCAGTTTTTTGATATGAACCAATTAGAGAACTGGAGCTCGGGTTGCAAATTCTCACCTCTGACTTTTTCTAACAGAATCGTACTTTTTCTCTCTGATTTTTGGAACAAACTGTTTTTAGTACGAAAAAGCTTGTCTATTATTTTCTAATTCCGTAGATAACGCTGCATTTAGATGAACATTGTTGCAAGCTCCAAAATCTTTTCCGTGTGTGTTAAAGTACCGACTTGCGAGAGCCAGGTTAACAAAATGATCGAGGAGGCGAACGGCTTACTGATTCAAACTCGCGAGCGTTTTCTGAAACATGGGGCGAAGTATTTCGAGGGAACGTCTCACTGGCCTTCTTCTACAACAGACATGTTGAATAACACGGTGGATACAAATCCAAATATGGGTTCCATTTTATCCTCAGACGTGCGGGTTCTTCTTGAGATAAGCCATCCTAAATGACAGGTCCTCATGTGAAAATCCCAGAGGAATAGGCCTGGTCGGTGTTGCATGCAAGATGCCTATTGGTATTATTCTCCGCTGGTCATCTGACGGTCGCGCGATAATCAAACTGGGTTCAGACCTGGCAGAGGTTGTTTTGGCCATTTCATCCTCGGGTTAATTTTAGGACAAATCATCCACAGACCCACGATCTTTGTTTTTCCTTGTTTTACAACCATTGTTCGACTCAGTCGACCTCACAGTCCTCTGACGATGCCTTTTGTTGAGAATTATTCCAGAGAAATTCAGTTCCATCATAAGATCTCTTTCCATGACTAACCGAAACTGGTTTCGTACTTAAAGGGATATTTAACCACGAGAAGTGGTGTACGTCAGGGTCAGTTCCTCTCCGTTTCTGTTTAACTTCGCTATTAACGCGGTCCCAGATACCGACTTTTCATATGATGATAATGGTGTCGAACTTCACCCAAATAGAATAGTATCAATCCTTGAGTACAAGGACGACAGTTCTTCTAATTAAACATCTAGGTCAGTTAAACAAGCAATTGCTTGTTGCACTTTCCAAGTGCAAGATGCTGCTGCAGGACTGGGTTAGTCTCACACCAAAAACTTACGATGTCTGGGGAGACAATGAACCAGGTAGTTCTGCTGTCTAGGCTGTTGCATTTCGCCCGAAGGTTGAACATCAGATGAAGTGTCTTTCCGTACACAGAGTGTTTGTTTGGCATTCTTCAACCTCAGTCATCTGTAGTGTCGATATGATATACGTCTACCCATCAAGGGCCGAGTGAACGCCGCGGCAGTCAGGTGACTTTGAGGAAGTTATTAGGTGATTTGTACCAGGTTTCGTCCTCACGCAGGTAATCGAGACGGGCCACGTTGGACGAGATATCTAATTATTTGTAACAAACGGTTGTAGACATGAGTCAGGCTATTTATCATTCATGGTTCATATAGTAAAGAGGTACGCCATTGGTGACGGCGATGAAAGTTTGTTTTGCCGCTTAGAAAGTGTGCGAAGTCATAATCGCTTACGTCCAAAGTAAATATTAATCAAATAAGTTGTCAAATACGTCAAAGAAGATGACTGTGAACAGCGAGAAGATGAACGTCTAAGAATTTCATGTAGCCTACCGGATAGGTTATGTCTGCATGTATGCCGAGTTGTCAAGGCAATGGTCAGGTGAGCCATATTTTGTAGTTTGTTGAGTATAAAATCAAACATCACCCCAATATGTGAATGTCAGATCAAACAAAAAAGAAGCGAAAACATTGTGCACTTAGACAGTTGTCTGCAAATCAGTTTCCTAACTTTAGCATATTTGTCCACTAACCCGATCCGGTCCGCGGTCACGGGTGTTGTTTTCATTGTTAACGACTGGAGATTCAAGGACAATGCTAACGGAAGATCGGTAATCGAGAATATAAAGCGACAGCTGTGAAAATACCAGGCAATGAAATTCCGGTACAACATCTGATATAACAAGCCGTATGATGTTGCTAACTCCGTCAGTTGTAATGGTCGTCCCGCCCACAATTACGCGTTTATAAACAGTTTTGCTTAACTAGAAAATCAAACTGAAAATAACTGTTTGACCATGGAATAGATGGTTAATGACCATGAACTTCGGTTGATTCGTGTACTCCACTCGTATGTCGTTCCGCCAAATTTCCACTCGACTAAGCTTATTTGTTCTCTGTACATGTATGCCAGTTGTACGACTAAGGGCGCTAATTAAAAAAAACTAATCATAGCGAGTGGAATTACAGAAAATTAGCGAACAGTGGGACAAACGAAGAGACAACTTCTTAGACCAGCTAAGTATTGTGAGGGTACCGGCTGAAATTTCGTCAATAGACAGCGTAGTTCCGTTGGCAGACAGCACGTTCTCGTCTGTCCAAAATCGATGGCAAATCTGGAGTCAACAAGTCGGACCGATGGCCCGATCAGTTCGTGACGAAGCGAAACAAAGTCAAACAATTAGCAACCAACACCTGTCGTAACCTAACGGAACGAAATTAGTCAATCGGGTTTATAACTGAGAGAACCAATCAAAAGACCCGATTGTGGAAGACGTTCTCGACCAATGCACTTCGTACAATGCTAAGTTGACTCAAAGGCAAGCGTCTTCTTACTAGTGCTCGTGGGACGAGTCAAAACAAGTATCACATTTGCTGATATTTCTTCGAAAGTAAAAACTTTCTAACGTCGCGACAGCCTGGATGTGTAAAACAACCGCTTTGCACAATTTCGCAGGAAAACTATTTTGATGGAATCACACAAGGTGAAATGGCCCTTCGAGCTCCGTTGCCACAACTTTGGTGCAGTAAAACAATTGAGTAGAACGTAAGACGAAGGCACATTATTTGATCGGCGTAAACAATGACTCTTTCACATTCTGTTTATAGCCGTCACCCTGCTCAGACTTGGAATGTTGACCTGGTGGCCAACTGAATATATGGGTCAGCACAGTTAAGAGAGATATGGATCGTCTAGGCCTAGTACGTAACTGGTGCAACAACTGGATTTTGCGGTGCGCAAACCGGAACGCATGGGCAGCAGTAATGAGAGGCATCCAAGAAGCTCGCTTATCCTGTCGCACAAAAGTAAACCATGTACACATAAGCCCTTGATAATTTCTCAGAAGGCAAACCGAAAGGGAACTTGGGTTCTCGATGAATTCATTATGAAGCTGAGGGAATCACATTTAAATGCACCGACGGATTGACGCAATGAGTACACGTGCCCATTGGTTTCTTTTATTTCGTTTGTATAGAAATCTGATGGTAACTGGCTTGAGAATGAGATCATATATGTATGTATATATTAACTTTCCGATTTCCTTGCTCACGTCCGGACCGTAAACATTCTTGAGAAATCGTATTCGTACTTCCAGCTCCCGGTTATCCGTTGGGAAACTGTCTTGTAACTGCACTAAGCACAACTTGACCACACAGGAAACGAACATTGACCGAAATTTCCTTCTTTCTTGTAATCCCGATTCGCGTTTTGTCAGACCATATTTTATAGGTATTGAAATTAGGATAACAGAAGAAAGAACATAAAAACTAGTAATTGTGATGACAACAGATAATTTCGTATTCACAAAGTTGCTGTACTGTCGGTGTCACGAGCATGTTGGTGATTTTCATGAAGAATTGCCTGAGCTGTCGAGTTTGAAAGATGAGTAAGTAAAATTCACTCACAAAATAAGAAGAACAGTGTTTTACGTCACTCCGAGGTACTTCATAGATTCAACTTCGTGTAATCGAGTAGTACAAGGAGTATATTGATCAGTCGGGGCAGATGAGCAAAATGGAGGTGAGGATACATTTATAACATCAGAAAACAAGGCGTAGGTGAACATATGTTTTCGGTGATTTCATTCTCCAGCCAATTACAATCACATTTATATGAAACAAAATAAGGGAAGGAAAAGGACAATCGAGTGACTGACTAACTGATTAAATTTGTCCTTTTCCTTCCCTTATTTTGTTTCATATAAATGTGATTGTAATTGGCTTGAGAATGAAATCACCGAAAACATATGTTCGCCTACGCCTTGTTTTCTGATGTTAATCAAGGGCTTTTTCCGTTTACATTTATAACACTTGGAAAGGTTGAAGAAAAGATCACCGTTCGGAATAATTCCTAAAGTGATGATTATCAGATAGGCTGTTAAAGTCTTGCTCGGTTGAACATTATGACAGTAATGACGTTAGAATACTTAATTACAGTTGCGGAGGAGCGGAACGAGGGCTCTGTAACTTAGATGTAAGGAAAAAGGTGGAAGCGTGACAACTTGAAGGACCCGAGTTACCAATTAGAAATTCGGACGACTTGCAGGCAAATCTAGTGTTTGTGATACTCCCATGAAAGTAGTGGGTACGTCATGCCAATAAACTAGCTGAACGAACAAGACAGTGATGATTCTGCAGTAATAGTGATCTTAGAAGGAATCCAAGAATGGGATAATTGTTATGAAATATACGCCTAACAGATTTAACATAAATGCTAGGCGGTTGATGGTCAGAATGGGTTAGACAGGGTATATAACATCCTATTTAGCTGACATTTCAGTAGAGTGCATGAGTTATTTTCTCCTTCAAGGGGAAACACTGATGCTCCGGCACTTCCGCTTTCATATATCTCGGCCGGCTGTTGCGACTGGTACCCCGGGAGAATTGGTTTAACGTCAAGATATGCAGAAGTAATCATTAAGTTGTTTGGAAAAAGGGTTGATATGGAACGAAAAAGTAATATTTCCAGTAGCATGCTATAATTCTGGCTTACTGTTTTGAATCAAAGTGAACCGAGGCGATGTATTTTATTATCCTCTTTCCATATCATTCATCCCCACAATGTTATCAAATTTACTGGAAAGTCGCGTTTCGTAGAGTAGTCATAAAACCGAAGGGGAAATACTCAATAAAATAAGAGGTTAGTGGACGAGGATAGTTACCTGATAGTTGGCTACTGACAATTGTTTCAGTAACATAAACAGACATTCGGCAGATATGAACAGCCATCGAAATTATTGGACAGGCTGTTCACGGTTTCAAATAAATAGGTATGAGTGTACACAGAATGAGGCCGCAGAATCTGATGTACTATCCATGATTCGTACATACACAAGCAAATTTGTGTTGAAGGTACTCGGAGTTTCGCCCCATAAAAGTTTTATCAACGGTCCCTGGGTATGTAGCTCAGGTTGGTTGATTGTATCGTTTGGCTATCCCATAGTCACGAAACCAAATGCTTCGCGTGAACACGTCAACCAAACTGTTTTCATGACAGCCCAATGAATCAAGCCAACGACAACAATGAATAGAAACAAGCAAAGAAGATAAAAAAAGTAGCACGGATGTACAGTAAGGGGGCTTCCCGATGTAGACGGTATTGCAAAGCGTCAAAGACCAAGTTACCAAATTAAGTAGTCTGTTTTATAAGGTCAGGTTTATATAACTAGTAACCTCCAGAGATCGAGATTACCTGAGTGGTCAAAGTCATATCCACGACAAGCTTGATATATAAATAAGTGAGTACGGGGACCTTTGCCTGCTCACTGACGGTGTCACCTCGACTGGCGATAAAACTTATACAACTTAAACGCCAAGCTCAGCCATCACCAACGGATACAAGCCCGCGATGTATAATATCCGCAGGGATATCACCATTGAGCTGCAAGCGGATGTAAACTATCTACTCTAGGACACGTGTTTTGAGGGAATGGGCCCAGCACACTGCCAATAGACGGCCTGGTTCAGTGAAGCATGCAGTACGTGAGCAGCTGATCAGAATTGTCGACAGTGGTGGAGCCATTCAAGTGGTAAACGGAGCAATCAGCGGTTAACATTAGTCTGAACCCACCAGAGCCGAATTTATCAATCCCGGCGCAACCATAAAAACCAGCCAGACGGGCCGCTTAGGTCTACCAGAAGGGCGATAAGCTTTTGTGCATAGCTTTGGTTATGATCAGCAAATTTTATATAAACGAAAGATTTTTTTGCAATAAATGGAACTGATCTGAAAGCAGAACGACCTTCTCACTGGATTAAGTGGGACAGTTCAAAAAGCCTATCGTTTTGGCTCTCCCTTCCACTTTCCGTATTGTCCTATCAATAAAACTTTCCGGATATCCATTTCGCAGGTACACATTATTCAGACATCGAAGTTCCTTGTCGAGTATGTCTGGCGTACAGAGTTTATGCGCTCTACTAAACGGACAACGAATAAAATCTCGTTTCATTTTGAGAGGCACCAGGCTTCCAAAGTGTATATGCCACCCATTTCACGTTGTTTTTTTATACAGTGATGGCTGAACGGAACTATCAACCCGCCGGCTTGGGTAAAAGCCTAGAAAGGCCATTTCCCATTCCATCGTAAACTAGACATCTGGATGGGCTGTGTCGAACGTGTTCAATATCAACGTCTTGTTGATATTGTCATCATCCACATAAAGTTTACAAAGCACACGTTGTTTGAAGGACGATTGCAGTTGATCATTCGCAAATGTTGCCATGAAAACGTCAGCGAAGAGTGATCTCAAGTGTGACCCTATGCTGTTCAATCTTCTTAACATTTTACTTCCACATTAAATTTGAACCGGACAGAAAATGCGCACACAAAAAGGAGTTGTTTCAATTCGTCTACCGGAAGGCTCATGTCAGTGTTGTCTTCTTGAATGTAGTCACATAGCTTATAGCTTCATTGATGGGTACGCTAGCGAATGATGAAGTGACATCAAAGGGAAAAATCGTCCCCCCCCATCAGATTTACATCGCAAAGGCTGTCCAAAATATCACGCGTGTCTCGTAATCTATGTTTTGGGGTCGTAACACTCACTGGCGCTGATAAACCAGTTAACCACTTGGACACTGCGTGGTACTCTGTGTTGCACATATCTTAAATGGGTCTTATTGGTAGGCGTTCCTTGTGGACTTTCACTAGGCCGTACGGTGTGGAAACTGTGCTCTCGGTTAGTAGTATCCGTTCAAACGTAGTTGAATCTATGACCCCTTTCTGTCCCCGCAATTGTAACATCTTGGAAATGGACTCCTACCTGGACCGTCTTATCCTTCGCATTGTAGTTTTCGATGAATTTGGACGCGCCTCTCTATTAATCAAGGATTACGGTTCCTGCACTTTTATGGGGTCGTGACAGATTGATTATTTTATTGGTCTGCAAATAGTTTAGGCACCTCAAATGCTGTTTTCAACAAATTGTTTGTTGATGACCTGCTGTCCCGCTATTGGTGACAAGTATGAACGAGAATGAAGGTGAACTACTCTAACCGCTGCGATGACGATGGGTCCAAGTTTGTGGGTTTGTTAAAAAGATTCTTGGGTTCAACTTCCATATCCAACTGTTTATCTTTTCTCTGGGGATGCGGAACTTCGGTTCTAGCGACAATACTTCGAGCGAGATCTTGTTGAAACTTACCGACGAAAAGCTGTGGCCAAATTTAATTGGATCAGAGGAAAACTCGTCAGCGAGATTCATTGGACTGACAAGTTTTCTCAATGTAAAGGCTTTTCCCTGGATCTGTTTGTTAACTATTGTTCTAATGTATGCATCGAATGACTGCTTGCTTTCCGGTGTTAGGTTTTTCAAAAAAGGCGAGGATTGCATTGTTACGTTCCAGTTCATTCGTTCGGACGGATACAATCTCTCCCTCTCTCAAACACACACACACACACACACAATAAGAGCCTGGAGGCGTACAGATAAACGTGCGATTTTGGTACGGTTCCCCTTCAGAATTGTCCAGTAGTACTTCGCATCTACTTTTTCGCTTTACTTCACTTATTGGGACTTCTTCCCTGGCATGTATCTCAACATATTGGCTATAAACAGAATGTGAAAGAGTCACTGTTTACGCCGATCAAATAATGTGCCTTCGTCTTACGTTCTACTCAATTGTTTTACTGCACCAAAGTTGTGGCAACGGAGCTCGAAGGGCCATTTCACCTTGCGTGAAAAGATTCCATCAAAATGGTTTTCCTGCGAAATTGTGCAAAGCGGTTGTTTTACACATCTAGGCTGTCGTGACGTTAGAAAGTTTTTACTTTCGAAGAAATATCAGCAAATGTGATACTTGTTTTGACTCGTCCCACGAGCACTAGTAAGAAGACGCTTGCCTTTGAGTCAACTTAGCATTGTACGAAGTGCATTGGTCGAGAACGTTTTCCACAATCGGGTCTTTTGATTGGTTCTCTCAGTTACAAACCCGATTGACTGATTTCGTTCCGTTATGTACTCCTATGCTCACTCACCCCCATACTTGATAATTGCAGAATTGGTTTAGAGCGGTAGTTATGTTTAAATCGTTAAAGCTTGCATGACTGGATATTACTTCTATCGAAAATCCATACTCGGGTCCTTGTGTCCTCGATGTGAACGTTAGGAGTGTTAGCCGATGTAGTGACTTTGGAAGAATCACTTTTTCATTCTAAAAATGGACTCTCTGTCCATGCATCCTCTTTACGATTCAAATAAGATTACAGCTACTCTGTCATTTTTTTATTATTTGAAAACCGTAAACAATATCGATACTGATAATGATAATCACTATCAATGCTTTGCTGCGCATTGTACAAAGTGGCGACGAGGTTCGAGCTAGATAGATTGTAATGAATCTTGTCAATCATAATAATAGACACGCCTAATTCTCTCATGTTTAACGGTAACTTAGATTTTAGATGGGAGATTTCCACGTAATTCATGAGATATTGATGATTGACGTTGCTGACGAAGGGAGACCAAACCGGATGACTTTTTTGTTCCCAAATTGTCCAGCTCCGGTTGTAGAGCTGTTCATCGAAGAGGACTCTGGATTGTTTTCTACATCAGATGACGATTTCACTTTCTGCGGCTGGTTGGGTCACAGAATCCAATTGGGGCCGGCCTCAGTGTGTAATCCATTGTACAGGAGAATAGCGTAGAAAGTCGTGCCGAAAGTGGATAAGCTCACCACACTTTGACCGCTGTGAATACTTTTAGAATGTCCTGAAACCGTCAATAAATTGTCGCACTGTGGGTTAGATCGAAGATAATTGGTGCTGAGCTGTCCAATTTGGTTCAGTACGGGAAAATATTGTTGCCCGTCGGGTTGTTGGGCTGCTCTACAATGACGGCACAAGTCGACTGGTTAGTTATGCACATTTCGGCATAGATTTGTATTTGTGTGGAGGGCTTATGCAAGCAATATGCGAAAATTTCGGTAGGAACATAAAAAGGCGAACTAGAGAAACAAACAAGCCGGTACAAATGACAAAAATTCTAGAAAATATTAGTGGGAGACGAATTTCATTCGCCGTGGGTTTCAATTTATGAGAGGGTAAAAGAAGAATAAGCGAATGATACAGTTCTGTAGGTTACGAAGCCTCTTGTCTCGCTCGGTTGAGACCGGAGTCAAATAGTATATGCGGTATATTTTTATATATTTATTCAAGGGAAAAGTTGCCAGAATCCAGAGTGGGTCAGTTAATGTCTTTGTGTCAGATGGGTAGGGTCCTAGAGTATCTTGTCAGCTACGGTTAAAGAAAACTCAGTGTGCTGATCGACGACTTCAGTCAAAATAGCTTCAACGATGATAGATGAGACGCGACTTATGGTTGTCCAGCTACGGTGTGGTGCTTTGAAGTTATATTTCAGAAGGCCAGAAAAAACCGCAAACGTAAAATAAATCAAGATTGGGAGGACATTTGGGAAGAATCGTTTGGTGATAGTTGGCTGTGTTATGCAAAGCTGTCTGTTTCCATATTTGGAAAGATAACTGTTCGAAAAGTCCCATGGGCACATTAAAAATGACAACAATGGAGATCGAACAATTGTTTTCAATGGTTCCTAATCTTGCTCTTACACATCATATAGACGAAAGTTATATATTTGATTGGCTGTTGGCTGGGTTGAAGGTCATTTTTACGATCGATATTTGGTGTGTGTGTGGGGGGGAGGGGGGAGATGGTGTGTTGTTTGTCAGTTAGTGTGTGGTGATAATAGCAAAACCCTGGGATGATATGCAATAAATGTTTGTGACTCGGTGAAATCCAAAATAGCGGAATTCGAACGGAATGTTTCACAGCGACAACATTATGTGGACAGTCTACCGGAGGAGGGAATTTCCGAATTTAATGAATTCCTAAGTCGGATGTGTGCATGTCGCATTCAAATTACTCGTGATCGTTTGATTGATGATAATAATCCTCTAAAACCACCAGTCACCTTTCCGAGCAATCCAGATAGGCTTGTACACAATTACTCCAGTATTACTCTAAGTCCTATCTTGATGGAGGCTCCTTCTTGGGATGGAAGTTCTGCTGTCCCGTTACAAAAGACGATAGAGTTGATTTAGAGGTACAATTTGAAAATTTATTGCGAATAAACAACGTGGCCAAAAAGTTCGTTTTCGGTTATTCTCACTCATGGGAATACATAACAATAAGTGACTCACAAAATAAAAATGGGGAATGATAATCCAAATCTGTCCCTGTACTTGCGTGTGTACACGTGAAATTGACCACAGCGTGGAATGTTCAAGTGGTTGCACACGTATTCGGGACAAAGATGTGGGCCATGGGAGCTTAAGAGCTTGCACTAATTGTTTCTGAGCGCACAGGAGAGGCTCGTAAAGACGAATACCCACGGCTTCGGATGTGGCTAAGAAGCGACACTTGACAGGACTTGATTACTTACGTCGGAATTTGTAAACGGTGCCATAAGCTTTTACCGTAACCTCGAATTGGTTTGACTCAACAAAATGTGAGGACGCAGCACTCGTAATTGTTTTTATTGCTCCCGTGTTCAGTCAAGCCGGGCGATGTTTATGAACATGTTCGGATAAGAGCCGAGTCGTGAGATAAACGTACCTAGTTCCACAGGACGAATAAATGAAAACGAGCTAGTTCGTCAAGTTGTTTATTCAAAATGTGTTCTATGGGGTTTTTCAGAACTGACATAGATTAGAAACGATTCAGACTGTGCTTGCTGCGAGCTGCTATAGCTATCGTAAAATTACGATACAGAGTCATGGACTGATCACCAGACGACACCTGGACGCGCTGAAGGAGCTGCGTAAGAGCAAGGACTTTGTATTATGGGGACCAGATAAAGGTTCCGGTGTTGCCCTTATAGACAAACGGGAATACATTGAAAAACTTTCCAGATTGATGGTAGGTCAAACAAAGTTTTCTGTCTGTCAGAAAGAAAAAGACGAAACCGAAAAGATAGAGAGAGAGAACCAGATGGATGCCTAGGACGACTGAGAGATCAGGGCTGTATAAACAATGCTACATACGAAAAACTAAAACCAAATAAATCGACCGTTCCACGCCTCCGAAAACCCACAAAGACCATATTCCAGTCCGAGCAATGGTGGTGGTGACGAATTCTGCTTACCTGGCAATAGCACAGTGGCAGCTAGAACTCTTGAAACCCATTCACATAGGACTCGCTAAACATAGTCTGCGAGACAGGTTTCAGTTTGAGTCCATTGTACAAAATGTAAGTGTAGTGATCCCAATTAAGTACACTGGCAAGACGTATTGAAATTGCCCCCACCCAGAACTACGGAAACGAAAGTAGCAAGAAAACCAAGGCTGCGAACTAGCACGTTATTTTGTATTGCAGAACTGGTTTGAAAAAATACGTTATATCAGAGATAATTGGTACACTCGAAGATGACCAGTCACAGGGAGTTTTTTTCGGCCTTGTTCGCGGCGATCCTGATTAGTTGAGGCTCATCTGCGTGCGTGGCCTCGAGGCTGTACCTGGCCGTATCGCGCGTGACAACAGCTGAATCACCAACGTAAACCTACACAAGGAAACCATGATGTCGCTTGATGTAGTATCGTTATTTACAAATGTGCACTTACTAGAAACCGTGGAATTTCTTTGTGATTAAATCCGATTATCCAACACACAAATAAACATTCCAAAAGAAGGTTAGAAGGAACTACTACTAAGTGGCACTCTCAATGTTTAATGATTGTTTCTACCTTCAACGAGACGGTATTGCCATGGGTTCCCTACTAGCGGTTATATTTATGGTGAAATCAGAAAACGGGAAAATTGAGAAGACAACGGAAATTTTGGTTTATTATATTCGATATATGGATGATATTTTCTGTATAGTGGACGAAGATCGTAATGTTCCAGCTATTCTTGAAGACTTCAAGCGTGCTCATAGCTCTTCTGATCACCCAATGGAAATAGAAGCCGAAAACAAACTAGCTTTCCTCGATGTGTTGGTCACCAGACGGGAAGATGGACCCCTCGAAAGACGAGTCTAGAGAAAGAAAACGTGGAACCGCCAATGCGCAAAAGTTCATAGCTTTGTGCCGTTGCGATGTAAGTGGAACCTGGTCTGATTTCTAGCTTTCAGGGCCCGTAGCATATACTCGCAGGACACTCTGAAAGGCGAACTGTAACTCATAAAACAAGTACTGCTAGAGAACAAGAATCCAGAGAAGTTTATCTTGAAGAATACTGAACTAACTACACCCACAGAGCAATTTGATTGCCTCCCAAAGTACCATTCAAAGGAGATACGCACACAGAACGACTAACGAAAACACTTGGAGCAATTATGCACTCAACATTCCCAGCTGCGATCCTGAAATGTGTGCTTTCCACTTCGCCGATGATCCGAATGCAAGTAAAAGACCGGTTACCTGAGCTGACCTTATCCATGATCATCTATTTGTTCAGGTGCGCATGTAGCACATCTTACATAGGTCGTATGGCCAGGCGCCGGTTTCAACACATCAAACAGCCTTAGCCGAAGAGGCTGAGTCACTACTGCTCAATTGCAAAAATAGGAACAATCAACAGTTCTACTCGTAGTCACCTAATTGATAGTGGTCATAATGTAACAGGGACTGCTGGGTCGAGGGAACGGTATGAACATCAAGGCAAACGAACGAGCCAAATGAGGGCCACAGACAAAAGAACAGGTGGCGAGTATGTCGGAGGCTTCCCGAAGCAGGAAAAAGGAGGCATACAGACGACCCGAGAGGAAGCAGCGGGATCTCCGGCAACCAGCAAGATAGTTCAGGTGAAGGGCTGCCGATCGAGCTGTCAACTGAGACAGTCAGACCAACCGAAGGGAAACGACGGTTAAGAGAAGCAAGCCATCGGCCACAGGCAACTGGACAGAACGCAGTCGAAGCGCTCAAGCAGCGGCGATAGCAATGTTGGTGCCGCGCAGTCTGGAAAAAGGCCTATATAAACGACTGTTTGTGTTCCATGACTTGACTAGCTTGGCCGGTGAAATACAAGTATCCTGTCGCGTGTTGACGTCCTTGTTACAATAGGACCCACCTGAATGACTCATTCAGTGTTGTGTATCGTGCTCCCCCCCCCCGCAATCGATCAAAGGTAGTCCGACTGCCGACCTTGGATAAGGCTGAAGCGATCGCCATAAGTCTTTTAAGCCCGGATCTGTGAGCACAAAAGCGATCAGTTCAGGCACTTCAGTTACCTTGGCCACAGACGGAGCATCCGAAACGAGAAATGGCCCTTGAAAACCCATCATCAATTGTCGATTCAGCATCACCACACACTAACTGACAAACACCATACCATATCCCCCCCCCGCCACACCACACACCTATTGTAAAAATGACCTTCAACCCAGCCAAAGGCCAATCGAATACATAACTATCACCTGTATGATATGTAAGAGCAAGATTAGGAATCACTGAAAAAATAAACGTTACAGTTTTCCAGCGAAATGCTGGATGTTAGCTGTCCACTCTGGTTTATTATCCAAGTTAACTCCTAGGTACTAGACAGAGCTCAATATGGATACGGATTTGGAAAAAATGAAAACAAAATCTGTTGGAATAAGAGAATAATAATGACAAGAAGTGCTGCGAATACATTCATAACACTTGGAAGGGTTCAGATTGAAATCAGATATGGTTGAGAAGTATTTCATGTGAGATACGTTTTCACTGGAGTTCTCAAATACGAGGAGCATGGAAAATGACTCGAGAAAGGATGAGATCGTGGGCGCATCCTAATAAGTCCAACAATGCGGAAATCGGGAGGGGGTGATCAGTCGATGGGAAGTTCAAAAGATACAGACCGGTACAGCTTTGCGTTCACACTCACAGAGAAGCTGAAGTCTATCAGAATCGCGATAAGGATATACTACAGAAGTCGGATGACATTGGTTACCCCATTGTCTCAAAACTGTATTTCCTTTATTCAAATTATGAGAACGGAAACAAGACGTATATTGCTCATTGGTGGTTTCATTCCGATGTACAATATTCTCCATTTTCACAGTAGAGGATAGAATACCAAGGAGGACACAAATATTCCTAAAATTTTGTCAACAAGTCTGGGTTAGTGCAGGGTGATGTGTTGTCCTCATGTTATATTCATAATACTTGAACTGTGTGAACCTATTGAAATCGCTGCAATCCAGAATTATGCTAATTAAAAAAGTGAAGAGACCAGGATAAAGGAACTGCACGTTAATTTCACTGCGGAATAGGTTTACATGAATATGAACACATTACAGGAATGAGCTGGTGAATTGCACATTGAGGAAAACGAAAGGAAGACGTATATTTCGAGATGCAAGCATTTTGTTTGCTCCTGTTGATCGCATATGTAAAACATGTCATCTCATGTGTGATACGGTACATATGATATGCCGTGGAGAAATGAGAAGAATGTTTATTACAATAAAGTTATCAATTTTTGTGAGGTTGTGTGGTTAATGTTAGAGAAGGCAAACAGTTTGAGACAAATTCTTCTGTGCCTGAAAAAGAGGTGTGGTCTGTCTTGACATATCCCAAAATGACTTTTGCACTCCACGATTCAGTTCGACTACACACGGCACGTTCTGGCAAGAAATTCAGCGTTATCTATTGCGAAGCCTCGCTTGCATCGAGTGGGCCTGATCCGGTCATTCAAAGTGCGATTATGCAACCGGATTGCGAGCTGATAGGTTCTAGTCAAGCTGTGCTGAGCAAGACAGACCCCACCTCTTTTTCAGGCACAGAAGAATTTGTCTCAAACTGTTTGCCTTCTCTAACATTAACCACACAACCTCACAAAAATTGATAACTTTATTGTAATAAACATTCTTCTCATTTCTCCACGGCATATCATATGTACCGTATCACACATGAGATGACATGTTTTACATATGCGATCAACAGGAGCAAACAAAATGCTTGCATCTCGAAATATACGTCTTCCTTTCGTTTTCCTCAATGTGCAATTCACCAGCTCATTCCTGTAATGTGTTCATATTCATGTAAACCTATTCCGCAGTGAAATTAACGTGCAGTTCCTTTATCCTGGTCTCTTCACTTTTTTAATTAGCATAATTCTGGATTGCAGCGATTTCAATAGGTTCACACAGTTCAAGTATTATGAATATAACATGAGGACAACACATCACCCTGCACTAACCCAGACTTGTTGACAAAATTTTAGGAATATTTGTGTCCTCCTTGGTATTCTATCCTCTACTGTGAAAATAGAGTATTGTATATCGGCGCCACCAATACGGAATGAAATAAAACCCTGCAGTAGGTTCTAAATCTAAACTATAATTCGTTCGAGAAATAGAGCACAGAATGGCGGAACGGAATTTGAATTGTACTCAGGGGAAATGTACATTTTCAAATAATGTTTAATACGAATATTGAAGTTCGCAGTTCATTTGCGATTTTCACATTTGCCACAGCTTGGATTTAACTTAGGGCTTTTGTTATTTAGCGGTTACTTGTTACGCAATCTTCCCGATTTTCGAACTCCCCCAGCATGATAGCTGCAATCATTCTTTTCTGAGGTCAACTGACAAATATCAGAATTTTTATCATCAAAACCAGGTTCGGAAATGGGCATAGTAAAATATCCGATCTAAGTGGTCTGCAGAATCATCGTCTAAGTTAGAAGTACCAATATAACACTGGGCACAAAACCTTTTTAGGGTCTTAGTTCAGCAGGTTCCAGACCTAAGTTTGTTCTCAGGACTTGATCCTTGATCAACTCAGCCGGATTTTCGTCGTAGTCAAATGAATAGTATGGCAATGTTGCATTGGAAACTTTTCGACTATTCCGCTTAGCTCATCGAATGTATCGGCGTATGCGTAGGCAGTTGCTCTCTTTAACGTCCGAACAAAATTTCCGGCTGTTTAGTTTGATTGCCGATGTCTGTGTGAGGAGTGCACATGGCGGAAACCGAATAACTTCAACCAATCAGCCACCTTCTTGGCTGAAAATGACTTCCATCAGCGAAAGTGATTACATGAGCAGCCTCTTCCCGAGTGAAAGTAATGGTGAAATCACTAGTTGGAGTGGTGTGAAATAGATCTGTGACCAACGAGAGTGTGAACCAAAAATGACCAGTGCGTAATACTTATCCAAGAGGGTACCAGACTAATCCTTGTAAAGGCGTGGCCAAAGGTCTAAGGGAATCGGTCATAGGGTCCACTTTGACGGTCATGGATGAACTTTATGCATGCGGTTACAACATAATTTGGCAATACGACGCGAATAGCACTTCAACTTCGGCCGCCAAGAAGTAAGTCGAGCAAGCGACTTCATCTTCTCAATACTCAAATGCCTAGAATGTTAGTCTTCCAAGACTGCTGAGCCTGATGATGGGGGCACAATAATTCTGTCATCCAAACATAGAATACCGTCGCGGTTAACAAAAACCTCCTCACGATGTTTGTTGAACTCCGGAAACTTGAGTATATTATCGGCTCGCTATCCTTGTCGAATAAAATCGTTGATTGTGTGATAGTATTTCTTCGTGTCACGAACTAGTTTCGGCCGACTAAC
Organism: Fasciola hepatica; assembly: GCA_948099385.1. Lineage (NCBI taxonomy): Eukaryota > Metazoa > Platyhelminthes > Trematoda > Plagiorchiida > Fasciolidae > Fasciola > Fasciola hepatica. The sequence continues at coordinate 2,919,274 of CANUEZ040000189.1, read as the reverse complement.
TGTAGTGGCTTCGTGACAAGACAGTCGGAAATGGGGATGTAGTGATTCGAGTGTCTCTACACGCGGCCCAGTGTGCTATAGCTTCATTTCCAGTATCTAGCCAATCGCGTAAAGCCGGACCGTTAACGGTAGATTGTATAGATACGGTGAAGTTACTTTGTGATTGATCAGGACATTTTCTGCCAATGAATACACTCCTATTTCTGTATATAAACGAGTGAGCACCAACCAAATGCAAAAGAATATATTCTCGCTGTTCTTGTCCGGTCTTGTCGTTGTTCCAGTGCGCGTAGTCTGAGTCCAGGATATTTCATTACGTGCGATTGGCCGGTTAGATACGATTTCTACAGGAAGACTCCTCTGCATAGGAGTAACGAGAAAAGTAATCGGTATGCGGAATGGATTGCATTCTCCTATGCTTATTATCATATGAATACGCAGCCAATGCGATAGTCCATCGTTGGGCCATTGAGGTAGACGATTTCGCTGAAGAACGATGCTGATTGTAAATGAACATCAAGGCTCCGTGGTCTGTCACTATAGTGAAATGACCACTAAACCAACTTTCATGCATGTGAGAAACTGCCCAGAATACAACTAACGCTTCACTTTGAGTTTGGGGATATCGTCGTTCGGTAGAACGGAAATGTCGGAAGGTACACAAAACCGGTCTACCATCCTGTTTGGGAATGGCTCCAAAGCCGGTAGGTGATACATCTGTAATTACTTTAGTGGGAAAACTTGGCGACAAAGAGCGAACGACAGCATCTGTTGACAGAAAATGAAGTCCAAATAAGTATTGATGATACACTAATGACCACATGCGGCGGCCTCTAAGTGTAGTAGCTGTCTAAATAATTAATATGTCTGTAATATGTAAACAATCGTACTAAAATAAGTATAACCAATGAACGAATCGGACCCAGTAATTTTTTTATATGAACCCAAAAGCTGATGCACAAATAAGTATACTTAAACTATATGTATACTCTAACTTATGAACATATGTTTAGATATAACCATGTTTATTTATTCCGACATTTGTATACTTTATGAACGTTAATGTATATATATATGTATATATATATGCATATGTATGCATACATGCATATATATTACAAAATACACTGGTGTAAACATTTACTTATTCCAAGGTGTATTGTATGTGTATATATACATATATTCACTCAGCCGATATCTCTTGAATCCCATTCTGGTTTTATAGTGCAAACTACAAGCTTGTCTTGCTTACGTTTTTGGACACAACTCAAACGTTACTTTTAACACTTTCGTTCTGCAAGTCCTATAGAAACCGTGAAGAGAATCAGCGAGATCCACCCATATAGAACGACCACACTTTGCGCGGTACTGCTCGGTAAACGACTAAATAAATAATCCCAGTTATTAGTGAATATAAATGCACGGCGACATTCCTCTGCCGGAACACAGCTAAGGAATTTCCAAAAATGGCGGCAATTCCTTTCACTTCTACGTTTACTGAGTGTACTGAACAGCGAATAGTCCCCGGGGGATATAATATCCATGGTGACCCCATCAATCGGCCTACGGAATGAGCAACGAATCAAAAGTTCCAACGATAGCTAGAAAACAATATAAATTCGTCAGTTTTTGCCTAAAAGTTTCTATGTTGTAACAAAGCGAATATAGATAATAAAACTTGCTCTGTGAGACACTGTTATCGGAAACTGCTATGGGACCGCTTCATCAGAGTCTCAGGCATCCCTCAACGATCCCGGACAGCACGGTATAATTAGGCATAGTAATAGTATATCTTATGCATGTATATGATGAAAAGATGCAAGTACACAAATGATGGTTATGCATGACGTGCATAAAATATTATATAGAGGGAACGTGATAATATAGTATTTATTATCAGATACAATATCAACAGGTATTATATATATATATATACATATATATATATATATATATATATATATATATATATATATATATATATATGGGGACAAATGACAAGTCTGACGGATGAAACTTGTGTTGGTCCACAACACACTAAAATGCAGTACACCATAAGAATATAATAATTATGATAATGAAGTACATAGTACATATCTCTCATGACATCAGACTAATAAAGCAATAAAATAACGAAAGCAGTCTTGTGAATCAGTTGTTCTGCCTGAGACAACAAGGGTGAAGCCAACAATCCCCCGTTGCATCCAAAATCAAGCGGACAGCTTCAGCTTTCCTACTCCAAAAACTATTCATTTTAGTAGGATTTTATACAAGCACATTGTCATCTCCTGATCTCAAAAAAGTCATTCTCCCCCTCGAAGAGAAGAACCTTGGAGACCCTTCGACTTAAATAACGTCGTATATTGTAGTCGGTACTTGCGCTCAAGAACCAGCACTGTCTCAACGAACATAGTAAACGCTCCGATCCGAACTAGGAGCACTGAAGGAACGAGAACACCGAATGAACTTGAGAGTAATTCGAAATCGGACTCTGCGCAATCATTCCGTTCAAGCATTCGAGGATGTAATAAAACATTACAGGGGAATGTCGTTAACAGTCATCACAGCGTACTATGAGCCGACCACCTTTGGCTCAGTGAATTTCGAGTGATATCGGTCATCTAGGGGACCACGTAGAAATACCGCTATCCTTTCCGCGCCGCGGCTGGAAAAGAGGCATGCACATGGTGTTTGCCGATCTCCTTGTCTACCCTCCCTTAGATGTTCAGTATCCTTCGACGGGGTAAGTATGCACCACTTGAAGGGGAGAAGAAATACTGTTTCGAAATATTGTTCATTGAACTTTGCATCAACATGCGTGCATATGTATATAAAGTACTTCATTTGGACAAACAGAGAACACACCCAAGTTTTTTCATTTAGATAGTTGGCGCACTGGTAGTGCTTCCAGCGACCACTTACTGAACAGTGCACCCAAAAGGTATCTTCATCTAAGTCCACCGTTGGGTCCTCCATCCGACAAACGCTGCACAGGTCGTGACGTATTGATGATCGTTCAACGGCAAAACTTTCCTTCCTCTTATTATTCCCATACTGAGCTAAAGTCATAGTGCCCAAACCTCTGAATTGTACTAGCTGCAATGGGTCTCCTATTACTTCTAATTTAGAGTCATCGGTGTTCCTATATTCAAAGGCTGCCTTACTTTTTGTAGACGAAGGATTTTCCGTGATTTTGGATGTACTCGGACTTGGTTCAACTGATACCTACCCACTTAAAACCCCATTTCTTCCCGAATTCATTCCCATATACCGAGAAACATCACTGTCATTGCTTGGATCGATCGTAGTGTTAGTGTTTCCGTCGAAGCACATAATTCCCACTTGTTTACCCGGACTAATGACGGTAGCTAAATCCTTCAACTGCAAAAATATGCGCATACTTCTGTTATCCTAAGCTACCTGATGCCGCAGCAATGTTTCTTTCTATATCCTCAGGTAATGAGAGCTTTTTACCTGGAGTTAATTTAGGCGTTTGTTCCACCGCAACCAGAAGCACCATCGAAGGCCGCATATTTTCCGACTGACCATCATCTTCAACGATCCATCGACCCTATAGAAGCCGAGCCATTTCGCACTTGAATAATGGAGCTATGTTAAGAATATAACTGCACGATAGAAGCCTTTGTCCATGAAAACTGCATGTGAATATGGAGTTTGCGTCCATGGTTACCCCTGCTACACATGATACCCTCCAGTTAGCTGTCCTGTAGCCGTCCGTTGCGGTCACTGACTCAACGACGTGTGCACTAATTTGATCTTCCACAAATGGACGTGGGTGCACACGTTATCGACAGAGAAATATAGCATATTGTTCCATCCCCGATTTTGTCTTGAGTGAACCTAGTAAAAGTTTGCCTTACCTTCAAAGTCTGAGCTCATCTAAATCGTCAGTACGCTTTAAAATGCGCTTAGACACATACACCTATGGGGAACTTGCAGAATAGTCTTCTTTCAAATGCCTATTTTCAACCTCTGCCCGGTTAGTCTTAAACCGATTCAGATTGGAGACATACCTAACACCATAAAAAGCCCATACTGTCTCGTACGGCAAATACGTTCGTTCCAGATACCGCCCGGCTGGTGTGGCTTTTGTCAGTTAGTGTGTGGTGATGCTGAATCGACCATTGATGATGGGTTTTCAAGGGCCATTTCTCGTTTCGGATGCTCCGTCTGTGGCCAAGGTAACTGAAGTGCCTGAACTGATCGCTTTTGTGCTCACAGATCCGGGCTTAAAAGACTTATGGCGATCGCTTCAGCCTTATCCAAGGTCGGCAGTCGGACTACCTTTGATCGATTGCGGGGGGGGGGGGGGGAGCACGATAAACAACATTGAATGAGTCATTCGGGTCGAGCTTATGACCACACCGTTTCCTCCACACCACATACCTATTGTAAAAATGACCTTCAACCCAGCCCACGACCAATTCAATGCATAACTCTCACCCATACGACGTGAAACAGCAAGATGGGGAACCACTGAATACAATTGTTCGCCCTCCAATGTTGGTTATGTGGTGTTTTACGTCCTTTTCTTGTTGAGCGGTGTATACTTTCACAGTACATTATCGCTGCTTAAAGAAGCCTTTGAATATGACACATATCGACACAGATCACAAGCTATTTACCGTTTCAGTTAAATCTATAGCTTTCATTCTCCTCGACTTATAGGTTTGGTTTTGCAGCCTTAGATCTGTTATTTGAGGCAAGTGGGATTCTCGGTCAATGTCATAGATTCTCCCACACCTTGGAGGCCGTCCCTGGCAATACCATCGCCTCGGTAAACGACTTAGTTTTATATTCTCCCCAGGAGCAGCCGTACGATCGGTCTAAGGAGGCTATTCTTTAGCATTTCCTGCCTTTCCGAGAAGAGAGCTTGCGTCAGCTACTGGCGTAACGTCCCAAAGGTGTCACAAAATTCAGCTGCCCCCTACCACACCTCCGGCCCCTGGCAGGGCCCACCGATAAGGATCCGGAGTTAGTTAAGTAACTGTGGTTGGATTCGTTGCTTTTCCATGTTCAGACTACCGTCACTGCTCTCTTCGAAGATTCATCCTTGGAACCAGCAGCATCCGTGGTTGATGAAAATGTCGCACTTGTCGGCACTGGGGTTAGCCTCCCAATCGCAACGACGTTGTGCGATCATCTGGCTGTCAACCTGAACGAATCGTCGGAGAGGCATCGGAGTTCTCGGTCCGTCAACCGCCGACTGTCTTTCAAAGGCAGAGTGATCGGGCCTACCCCCATAGTGGCTCACGCAATCAACGGCAAGGATCGGCGCCTTCCACTGACCACGGGCGCCGTGAATCCGATTCACCTGCCTCTTCCAAAACAGCGGCCTTTGTTGGTTTCATCGCGTTTTTGAACCAGCCACCCGTAGGTGCAGACAGCGGTGATCGTAAGCTGCAGAAAACATCACTGCCGGAAAGTAAGAGCAACCATGCTCGCCGGCAATCAATTAAAGGTTGGTCGCCTCTTTTATGTACAGGATTCGCGTACTAATGCTAGATTCCTAGTTGACACTGGAGCCCAAGTTTCTGTCTTGCCGGTCGGTAAAGACGAGCCACGAGCTTCTCTCCTACAACTGTCTGCGGTGAATAGTTCGTTCTTTCTTGCGTACGGTACAGAAGGGATTCCGGTCAACCTGAGACCATGACGACGGTATCCGTCATCTTTCTCACAGGCATACTGGGAACGGATTTCCTAGGGCGCCATGGATTACAAGTTGATTCACCTAGGCTACAGCTTATCGATCCTTCTTCGGACATTTGGACTACAGGTCTTACAGCTCAAACGGATGAACACCGAACCACAGGTTTATTTTCCATCTTTTCCCATAACTTTCAGTCTTTGGTTACCAAATTCCTATTTTACCTAAACTGTTCAAAGAGATAGATGCTGTGACCGATCGAGCGGCACACCACATCGTCACTAAAGAACCATCAGTCACGGCTTGACCTCACCGAATGGCTCCGGACAAAGTGGATTTCGCCAAACATGAGTTTGACACTTTACTTTCTAAAGGTATTGTTCATCCTCTTCACAATCCACGGGGCCTTATCTTTACAAATGTTTCTCAAAATAGATAGAATCAGCTGATGATCACGTGGAGACTATAGCGCACTAAAATCGGTTACCCTTCATGATAGCTATCAGATACCCCACATTCATGACATCACGGCATCACTTCACGGCACGGCTGTATTTTCTAACTTCTATCTTTTTTATACCCTAAGCAGCTGAATTCTTGCTTCCATTAGCCGGCCTACTTCGTGGCAGTCCACGTAAGTTGTCGCTTAAGGCTGCCGCACGCGTAGCGTTCTCGGAGATTAAAGAGACATTAGCTCGGACCACGCTCCTAATTCACCTAGCTCCTTCTGCCACTCTTATCTGACTTTTCTATCGGAGCTGTCCTGCAATAGTTTGTATCTGAGATGCGGCAACAACTTAAATTTTTCCTTCAACGCCTCAGTTCCACGGAAATGAAATATGGTGCTTCCGATCGAGCAATGCTGCCCGCATATGGCGCCTTCAGACGTTTCCACCATGCATTCGAGGGTCTATATTTTATTCTCTTCACCGACCGTCAGCCTCTGAAGTATGCATTGCATACCAAGTCCGACTGTTACTCCCCACTAGAAGTCAAACATTTGGACTACATTTTCCAGTTCACTATTGACCTGTGACACAGTAACGTTAGTAGAACTGCGTTGCAGGTGCTTGTCGTGTATTCCGCTTAGTGCTATTAAACCTTTTGTTTTAGAAATTTCTACCATGGCTGCGGCACACACACAGGATGCCTCGTGCATGGAAGCCGTTCCGTCGTCGTCAACACAGTGTCAGCCCGTACCTCTGGTCACTGGTGCTGGGACTAAAGTCTGCCACATGTCTACTGACCTACCTGGACCAGTCGTAACCTCTTCCTAACCGCCTCGACATCATACATGGACTTTCCCATCCCAAACAAAGCATAGAGCCTTTGATCAGACTAATGACACCAATAACACCCACTCGCGGTCCAGAGATGGATCTGGGTCATACAAGTGAAAATGGGTCTCTCTCTGCATTTATTTTCGAACTTTTGGTATAACTTGACTTTTTCTTTCGTTCACTTAACGTTGCTCGTATACCTATTTATTAGAGTGCACCCATAGGTTAACGAGGGGGCTTGAGGCTATTCCCATCTCTGTCGTCACGGCCGAATCAGTGGCTCGATATCTGATAGGACAATGAATAGCTTTATATGGTTGTCCTATAACAATCACTATCGATCGAGGGTGACATTTCGAGTCCGATCTATTCTCTTCATTAACTCATATGCTGGGTATGGAAAGCATTCACACGACTGCTTGCCATCGGCGTCTAACGATTTAGTCAAACGCTTCCATCGCCAACTCAAAGCGGCTCTTAAAGTACACGAGAGCCCCTATTGGCACGAAAAGTTACCACAAGTTCTGGTGTGTATCAGGACTTACTTAAAGGCAGATATCCAATGTTCCACCACAGAACTTGTCTACGGCATGACATTACGACTGCAGGGGAATTCTTTACGCCACGAAGCGCATATTCAATTGTCGTACAGACTTGCGTTCATCATTTGTCTACGTGCATGGAAAGTCTCACTCCGGCGCAGACTCGAATACAATGACAAATGGTTTTTGTCCTGACCGAACTCGAAACTTGTTTGCATGTATTCATTCGTTTTGGTTCGGTGCGCAAACCATTAAAAAAGCCTTACGAAGGTCCACTTCGCGTGATTTCTCGTCACGATAAAGCCTTTAAGGTTGATCGACTCTGCTGCATCGATACTGTTACCATAGATTGCCTCAAAGCCACGCACGCTGATGATAACGTATCACCCGCTGACATGAGATTCGATGTTAACCCTCCACTGCCTGTTGATGACAATTCTGTTTCACGCCAGGGCCTGCACTCAGCATTGCCTACTACGATTTCGAATGAGGCTATGGTTTCAAGTCCAGGTCAGCAGCCCATTGCTTCCGCTACTTTCTCCACTGAGAATACCGTCCCACGATCTAGTCAGCAGAGCACGCCCATCAACCCATTCGCGGATGAGGATCTTGTCTCACTTTCCGATCGGAAGGTCGTTTGCCAAGCAAGTTTTCGAGACTAGCTCAGACACGATCTGTACGATTGCACTTCGCAATAATAACCTTCGTGTTTGTCGTTTCGACAAAATTGTGACGCGTATCACTAGTGATTAATGTATATTAGTCACGTCCATTGCGGCTACTACACCAGTTTTCCGCCTCATTTCGCTCCGTGGTACCTTGCCATATGTTACATTTCGCTAATCAAAGAAATTCGAAAAATTTTGTCATCAAGGTTTGCATTCTGATTCGGCCCAATGGCTGTCGTTTTTGTTGTCGCTGACGAGCCTATCGATCTGGATTCCTGATAACATACTGGCTAACGGTTTTCCGACGCTGGACGTTATCGATGTGGCATACCTGGATGACGATTCACGCAAAGGATGTAATTAGCCGCGAATCTGTTCTACTCTCGACCAACTGTGGTGATTTAGACGTCGACACACGTGATACGGCCAGGTACAGCTTTTTAGCTACTCATGTGGATGAGCCTCAACGAATCAGAATCGCCGAGGACCGGTACGGCAAATGCTCCCTATGATTGGTCAGCGTCTAATATACTCATTATTTTTCTTGATCTAGCATATTTATAAAAACTAATTCAACAACACAATTAGCATGCTATTCCGCAGCCTTGATGTTCTTGCCAATTTGTTTTACTTAGATCCAGGTGAGAGCGATTTAAGTACGTCCTATCATTTCGGGTATTGCGAATACTGCACCAAAATTCTGCGGTTCCTGCACACCTTATTCTGCCTTCAGCGTCCCACAGCACAGCTACTTTCACGTATTTTGTGCACATTCATGTGCACGAATGTCGTTTGTATGTCTTCAGCTCCCCAGCATTTTTTGAAAACTTTCCAAGCTTTCTAGCTGAGGGTTATTGTAGTGACCTCGATCGTTCTGAAAAAATGATCATTTTCCGGACATGATTTTGGGTTTGTTATCTCTACTAACTTTTGTGACGTCTGGTTTCGACCGCACCATTTTGTTCGGTTGCGTACCTTTAAATAACCTTCGAGAAGTTTTCGTCGACCTCACTTCTGACCCACTTTCGGTTTGTAGCCGACTGTTCACCCACTCGGTTCGCTTTCCGCTTAGTCGTGGCGTTGGTTTGTTTTTCTAGTATTTTTCGCATGGGTACCGATTCGGTGTCAGGATACATAGCACATAGCGCATCTGTTCGCTGACTCGAGTCTCCTGCACTCATTCGACCAGGGGCATTTTTTGGTAATTCACTGTGAGACCTGATGGACGGCACGTTCGTACGCTACCTTTCAGGCGTCTTCCACAATCAAAAGAGGTTTTGAGATAAACTTGATTATTTTTTTCTTATCATTCTTCGGCGTGTTTCATCGGACGGCAAAACGTGTCTGAGGGAATCGCAAATAAATTCATCACCGTGCACTTGGGAAGTAACCGCCTCTAGGCGAATATCAACAGCAAGAGATTTTAAACTTTGAGGGAATTGATCAACAGTATGACCTTTTTCCTGACGGGTGGTCGGGAAAACATCCCGGGCGAAAATCTCATTCTCTAGGTAAATCTATAGATTAGTTTTCGTTTTTACGGCAGAACTGAAGTTTGTACTTTCGACAATGTGTTTGTGCACGGATGATGTTACCGAGTTAGTCAGGGTTCCAGGTTCATTCACATCCAAAGGAATGACATCAACGAGGTAACCATGGGGAATTTTTTTCTGAAATGGATCCTAAGGTAGTTCAGGTTTACAAACGAGGATCAGTATCAAATTGTTCTGGCCGAAGAAATTACTTGATTTGATTATTGAAATCATTTGTAATGAACTAATTACAAGTGATTACAACAACCGTGGTGTAAGAACATCAGCTGATGATGAAACTTTGTTCAACTTATCGATCGTAACGTGTTCAATAACTACGGGCTCACCTCAACGGGTCTCAGTTTGTTTTGGCTATTGACGGCTATGGCAATAGCTTGTTTGCACGTTTCACTGAAAGAATCACTCGCCGCTGGCATTCAGGAATTGGTTGACGGTGCATCTTTAGACGAGAAATCGAAAGTGCTTTTACTTATGCAGAAGCTGGGACCTACAGAACACACTCATTATTGCAATTACATCCTGCCGCAGTATTCTCGAGATTTTCCGCTGACAGAATGAGTGTCTAAGCTGAGCTCAATCTTTGGCGAAAGGTCGTCATTGTTTAATGCACGATTTAACGACCTCAAAATAGCCAGAAACTCAGCCGAAGAAATAGTCTCCTACGCTGGTCGAATAGACCGAGTTTGGACGATTTTAAACTTGGAGAAATCACAGACGATCAGTTCAAACCACTGATTTTCGTCGCTGGGTTGACATCTCCAGATGATGCCGAACTGCGCACGACGCTGCTGGAAAAGCTGGACTCTTCAGAAACACAGTCCGTGCAAGATCTAACTGCTGAATATATCAGACTCATGAACTAAGAACAAGATTCCACAATAATTCAGCACGTATCACCGTCTACTGAAAATACTACTGTAGACAAAATAACTGCAAACACAATTTCACAACCTCACGAAATGCGTGCAACGACACCATTCCAACGGCCGCCCTCTGCCCCCTGGGACTGTGGAGAATGGCGTTTTGTTCGATTTTGTCGTCCCACTCACACTCACCAGACGACGTTGCAAACATTACCAACACTCCAACAGTTGAGGATATTCAGGAGAAGCACGCCGAAGTATTTCAACCAGGCTTGGCATTGTGCACTAAGGCTAAAGCGATCCTTCATCTAAAACCTGGGTCTAAACCAGTCTTTCACCCAAAACGGCCCGTACCATACGCCGCTTTGAAAACGATAGATCAGGAACTCGGAAGACTGCAGATAGCAGGAGTACTTACACTGGTTAATTATTCCGCTTCGGCCGCACCAGTGTTGGTGGTTAAGAAGGCAGATGGTTCGGTTCGCATATGTGCCGACTTCTCCACTTAACCTAATGCTTGCCTAGAAACACATCAGTATGCGCTACCGACCCCGGAAGATTTGTTTTCTAAACTTAACGGAGGTAAAATATCCTCAAAAATCGATTTATCTGATGCCTACCTTCAGGTTGAAGTGGATAGTGCATGCAAAGAGTTACTGACTATCAATACCTACCGCGGTTTGTATCAATAGATCGCCATTCGGAGTAAAGTGTGCTCCGGCCAGATTCCAGCAGATCATTGACACAATGCTGACTGATCTTCTTTTCGCACTGGTCTACATGGATAATATCGTCGTTGTTAGTGAATCTAGAGCTGAACATGTGCAACATTTGAACGAAGTATTGCATAAGATCCGACTTTTCGGATTCAAGTTACGTATCGCGAAATGCACATTTTTCCTATCAAGCATACAATTTCTCGGTTTTATCATTGATAAAAGCGGATGACGCCCAGACCCCTTCAACGTGGCACCTATTACCCAAATGCCTGCACCCAAAAACAAAGTGGAAGTGCAATCCCTCCTCGACTTTGTAAACTATTACAATAGTTTCATTCGAAACATGCACAATATTAGATCCCCACTGAACGCCTTATTGAAACGGGATTCCGAATGACGATGGTTGGAAAACTGTCAATCATCCTTTGACGAATTGAAGCGGCTGTTGACAACTACCCTGGTGCTGACCCACTATGATCCCCATTTACCCATAATCGTCGCTGCAGACACCTCCGAATACGGCATTGAAGCAGTGTTCCCCCATAAATTTTCAGATGGCTCACAGAAGGCTGTGTCCCACACCTCTCGGGCGCTCATAAAGGCCGAACGAAATTACAGTCAGATAGAGAAAGTAGGCCTGGCGTTGGTATTCGCAGTTCATAAATTTCTTCATGGTAGACGTTTTACTTTGTGTGCTGATCACAAAGCACTATTAGCCATCTTTGGTGCAGAGAAAAGCGTTCCTCTTCATACCGCAAACCGACTACAACGATGGGCAGCGGTACTACTTGGTTATGACTTTGTGATTAAGTACATCCGCACAGACAGTTTCGGACATGCTGACGCATTTTTTCGCCTAATACAAAGTAATTCAACTAGTCAACCTGGTGAAGATTTGGTAATATCCTCAGTTGAAGTTGATTCTGAAGTCGAGCAAGTGTTTCGTGAGTCAATCCGTAATCCGCCTGTCACGTTCACTATGATATAAAGCGGAAATGAATCAGATCTTGATCTTCAGCGAATGATTCATTTTCTGAAAGCGGGTTGGCCTCAAAATGTCACCGATCATTACATCGTGCAATTTTACCGTCGGAAAGATGCACTCACGGTAGTAGACGGATGTCTAATGTTGTCTGAACGCATAGTGCTTCCTAAGAGGCTACAAACCAGAGTGCTGAGGCAATTGCATAATGGTCATCCGGGTATCACACGCATGAAAGCACTCGCTCGAAGTTATGATTACTGGTCCAACATTGACATGCAGATTGAAGAGTACGTTAGATGTTGTGAAGATTGTTCAATTGCTGCCAAGACGCCCATCAAGGTTCCGCTACATTCTAGGCCGTTACCCACAGGACCTTGGAAACGCGTTCACGCTGACTTTTCAGGTCCAGTGAATCAACAGTATTTCATAGTATTTGTTGATGCTTACTCGAAATGGCCAGAAGTACTTCCTATGAAAACTATCTCTTCTTCACGCACCACTGTCATCTTGAGACGCCTTTTCGCTCAATTTGGGATCCCCGAAACCCTAGTTACGGATAACGGGACTCAGTTTACCTCTATTGAGTTCATTAACTTCTGCCAATCCATGGCAGTTGAACACGTACGGAGTCCAGTTTATCACCCTCAATCAAACGGCCAAGCGGAACGCTTTGTAGACACACTGAAACGGGCTTTCAAAAAGTTGCAAGGGGAAGGAAGCATACATAGGATACCTAACAACTTCCTGATGACGTACCGCTCAACTCCTAAAGCATCAGTCCCAAACAATGCCTCACCAGCAGAAGCCTTCCTTGGCAGACGCATGCGAATACAGTTAGATGCCTTGTACCCTACGGTCACACCAAGTTTTCGAAACCACCATATGGAAATACACTTCAACAGATATCATGGTGCAAGGCCACACAGGTTCAGCAAAGAGAATCGTATTTATGTTCTCGATTTTCGTCACCCTTCAAGACAGTGGATACCAGGAGTAATTGTTAGCCGATTGGGTAATGTGATATATGGTGTTCGGTTAGACAATGAAACAGCCAAACGACATGTCAACCACATCAGGAAACGTTACAGCGCGGCAGCAGTAGGAAAGAAGAACGAGTTGGGACTTCCACTACGTGTGCTTTTGGATACCTTTGCATTACCAGTGACAGAGAAGAAAAAGGCATCATCTAGACCACCAAGTTCTGATTGTTTTAACGAGCGGCGATACTCAATGCGACCCCGGTTCCCTATTAAAAAACTTTCCATTGATCCCTATAGAGAGTTGTACGAGTCGATCTCTATTTGCGGGGAAGGTGAACGGACCGTCAGCTGACGCTGTGCGCATGCATACACACCTACACACCCACACACAAGCTCACGTACGCGTACGATCACACGAAACAGTGTTCGTACTGTCCGGTTATTCGCGAAGCCACAATCGCTCATTTTGTATCGATTTTCTTTTATCGACCTATTTTGTTAGACATGCCTGTATGTCACGTTCATATTCATTCATAAAAAGACCATCTCGGTGATCGGATGTTTTGTGCCTCCTAACAGTTGAGTCGTTACACTGAGTCACCTTCATTTACTCACAAATTTAATGAAGTATTTATTCAATAATGGGTACTATCAACTGTTACTGTCGGTCACTTTTTCTTAGCTCCTTTCGATATATTACTCCCGTCATTACATAAGCTGCCTCTGATAATCCTACTGATTATATCGGACAGTTCGTTGATAGCTATTACAACTACCTCATCGCGTGTCTTATTCTATCGTTGTGAATTACACCAGGAGATTACAATGGATTCCAGTTTTTCCTTTTTTTCTGTCCTGGGTTTTTCATATTATGCATTTTCCAAAGCTCCAAGGCATTCTTTTGGACTCGATATTAGTCAGATATTCAGCTACTTTCACAGTTGTGCCCGAAGTAGCAATTCTCATAATGGCACTCTACTTCTTCATTCTAAAGCTTATCGTAAAAACGACCTTTCGACCAACTAATTACACCCGTCGTTCATTGTCTAAAAACGTGCTCACATCACTGTAAATCTTTCAGCTTAAATAACCCGTTGGATCCACTAATTTCCCCACGCGTATGCGGTCAGTACTGATTCAATATATATTTGTGTTATTTTCGCCCTGGTAACGTGGAATTACACAATGAGAAGGGCCAAAAGTTATTTAGATTGTTTCGGACCTGAAGAAGACCGGTTCATCGTTCGATGGCGGTCCCCGCATAGACCAGCTATATAAGATGTTCGAAAACAACTCCGTCCTTAGCGAGGTGGCCTCCTCTAATCGGATGCAACCGCGTCTAAGCCTAGTCGCTTCACTTCAAGTTACAACGGCGTCCATTCAAGCGGATTTCGGATTTAACATGTGTGTCTGAGAGAGAAAGCCGGAATAAGAACGACCGCATGTGAACGTGTCAGATCGATGGACAGTCGGAGTCATTAGGCTGGCTCTAGGTAGGTCGTAACGCTGGTGATTTGCGAATAAGCTGATTGTGCTGCAGGTTTGGCGGTTTAAGAAACCCATGCCATTGGTTTAAATATCGACTCGTTGCTAAACCCACGTTAAACCCGGGCATCATTTTATTCGATGAATCTACGTTTTAAATGCACAATGTGAAGGACTATCAATAGCACACAAGCTGGAATAAAAAGAACACCTTCATCTACTTCAAAAACAAACGGCAGGTTGACGTGAAGGTGAACTTACGGTACGCTGATGACATTCGCATTTGATTAGTCCAGTTTTCCTTCCGAAGAAGATAAAATATACTCACCACTTCAAAAAAAAAAAATAAAGGAAACACTCGGTGATTTTCTCGCGAGTCTCCCTTTATATGTATGCTCATGAGTTTTGTTCCAGTAGGATAGGGTACCATCACACAGCACTTCAGCTGTAATCAATGGACTGAACGAAAGTGTGCTACATCCCGGAATAATATCCTTTACACGCACTGAAGAATGGGTTTTAGCAATCTTCAAACCCGAAAATAACGAAAATCAGCAAATCAAATCTACGGGGAAACAGATCATTTATGATGGTTGATACGGTATCTAAATACTGAACAATAATAAATCAAGACTTTACGAATCGCTTTTGAATGTGCTCTTTCTCAGGCTGATCATAAGAATGAAACAGAACCCATGATAATGGATGTCCAGGAATTAAAATGTCCGAAAAGATCGTAAAGACTTGGTAAATTTGAAGTAGTTAAACAAAGAGTGAAAACGAAGAAGGAATAGCCACTCCCCATGCAACTTACTGACTTCAATGAGTGTTTTTCATATGCAGTCTGCTACTACACGTCAGCGGCCGTGACAGAAAGCCCTCTGGTGCAGTGGATGGCACGGATAGGTTCAATATCGTGACCACCAGGTTCTCAGGACTTAATTCCATTTGATTATTCTCCGTTCAAAGCCACAAACCAGAGAACGTAGACCTGACGACTACAGCTGAAAAACCATATAGCTGAACATTGAGTATGGGAATATTTGGACTACGTCGAAGGCAACTAACACACACGGGCAATGGAATGACAATTCGTATTAGTTGTTATTCTCCACGTGGCATCTGTATTCGCTTCCAACTTACTTATTGAAATTTCCACTCCGGGCCAAGTTTGATTTCCTTCGCTACGTACTTTTTCACGAACTCCTGGAGGCCTCATTCAATCTGTTCCCACCACAGGTCTAATCAGATGACTAGATCAAGCGGACTGAACCTGTATCCGCCCCGTCTCAGCTCACATATTCATGTTGCTTCTTGGCTTCTTTTGTATCACACCTCTACTAACCTATGTTTGCGTGACAATTTTGGTCGATGTCGCCTGTGTATCTGTTCTTGGTCATTTAGTTGACTTTATCGTGTCGCTTATTAATGGGACCCTGGCTTCCAATCTCGATCCCAATCTTATTCCGATAGAGTCTCTCCGTTCACTGACTGACCAACTGGTTGCCACGCTGACTGCATTGGTGTCGTTGTTTACTTGCCTGTAATCAAGCTTCATTCACGTCGTGCTATTTGCTCGGTGATCCTGTATCTTTTTCATTCGCCTGAGATGTCACTGATATCCTCCCTCTTCTTACCGTCTGTCCTGTGACTTGAACAGCTTGTTTCACACTGCCGCATAGCCCCGTGTTAGGGGCTGACCACGAGTGGTCATCTTTCACCTTTCGTATCACGGAAATACCTCTCCCTTGTTTATCGGGTAAACTGTGCCATCTACCCGGCCCCCCGTGTGCGCTTGTTATTGTCATTAGACGAGTTAATAGAAATCACTTGTGGTCGGGTTTTCCGTAATTCGAGGTAGGCCCTGATCTGCGTTTGACTGATTCTCTTACACTATAAATAGATTATCCACTTCGCATCCTCTGATTAGGGATTTGGGATTTGTCTCCTATCAGTCAGTCAAACTCTATAGACCATTCCGGTGCAAAATGCTTAAGAGGAACGTTACTCTTTGAAAGTGGATCAAAATGGTCCTCATAAATTTGTGGAAAGCAACAACCGCTAAGACCACCGTAGCAGTTCTACCTTCTTACACTGAATACAACCAGTCACTTGTACTGGTGAATAGGAGGCAAAATCCAACAAGATATGCACATTCATTTTGGTTCAGAGATTTCAGAATGTTCATCGAATTGAATGAAACTTTGTAACGGCCAGTCGCAAATCACCCTCACTCCGCCTCAGTTAGTCAGGCAATCATCCCAAGTTCAAAAAAAGTCTGAAAGGAAAGCCCCACTTCAGTGACCCATGCCATTTTTGGTCGGATCCTGTCGAATAATGCCATCTTTCCGTCTAAGCCCTCTCGAGAGCAGCCATCTTTCCTTCTTTCTATTGGTTTTATCCTGAATTGTGTTCACCGGTAGTGGGTACACCCCTGGAAGTTTGAATTTCCAGCACTGCTACTGAGAACAGTAGCAGTAGTTATACTTCAACTTCCAATAATATCTCCGGAGAAAAATTACGTTGTATTATCTGCTTGAGTTGGCGGTGAACGTCACTGGAATCAGCAAAGTATACCTTAAAAGGTTGTAGGATGTGCTCGTCTTTGAGTGATAACATGAAACTATCGACTGGTTCGGCTGTTTATACCCTTATCCCATTTTGTGGACTGACAACTTAAAAGCAACTTTGCTCGCATCTGGTTAATAACGAAATACGGACGCCGGCACAACATGGGTTTGGTAAAAAACACTCATGTCTGAAAAACCTACTGATGTTCCTGGGCGAGACCGCACGACAGAAGGATGAAGGCACGATAGAGGAGGCTTGTTATTTGGATTCTAGTAAGACTGTCGACTTTGTAAGTCATTGCCTGTTGGACTGTAAATTGCACACCTTTGAGATAATCGGGAAAGCAGGCAAATGGATAGTATACTTTCTTGAGAATCGTAGTTTCTGAGTCACAGTGGGTTGCTCTTTATCGAGGTTGGAGCAGGTTACCAGTGGTGTGCCGCACAGCTCAGTGCTAGGACCTTTTCTCTTCCTCCTCTATGTAAAAGACCTGGGGGAAGAATTGAGCCACCAGTGTTTCATCTTTGCAGATACGTGAAGGTAACGAAGAAGCGATTAAGTACACGACATAGAAATTGTTCTCAGATGAGCGGAACGATAGGATTTATCCTTGAATCTTGCTAAATGCCTAGTCCTGACTACCAGCTAAGACGGGATGAGCAGCATTCCGTTCCGAACAGTGTCGGGGGTGAAAGACCTATATGCGATAGTTACACAGGACTTTAAGCCTTCTTGACAATGCCAGTAAGACGTAAATATGGCCAGATGGGTAATAACAACCGTGAGTATTACTGTCACATGCAAAAACCAGAAGTTTTTGTCCCGTTTTACAGGGTTTTGGTACAATCTCTTCTAGAGTATGGTGTGCGGGCATGGGTTCCTTATAATAGTAGGGGAAAGGAGTGCTTGGAGGAGGTGCAATGACGCGCAACTAGAATGATCATGGGTCGGAAAGGGAAATCCCACACCCAGCGTCTAGGTCTTAATCTCTTCTCTTAAGCGCTTCGTAGAGGCTGAGGTGACTTAGTAGAAGCTTCACGATTATACAGGGTCCGTCGTGTATAGATCTTGGTGATTTGTTCGTTTCTATCCCGCAGTGGGGTCCAGGGGACATAGTCTGAGGCTGAAAAGGTCATACTCAAGTCTGGACATACCACCTGTTGTTCACAAATAGGGTTGTGTCTATGTGGAATAGACTGCCAAAGACTGCTGCTAGAAGCAACAAAATGCCAACTTTCAAGAACGCCCTAGAATAATGCTAGAACATAGAATTCCAGAACTAGCTGTATGAACGAGGGTTGAGGTAAAGAGCCCCTGGAATCTTTTCAACAAATTTATGCCTGTGAAGGTGATACTACCTCGCAATTTCTGCCAGCCACTTCAAACACTCAAAGAGCCTTGTTGGAACCACAGGTCAGACCATCTTTCAAGAGTATTAATATACTCCTGAAGAATAAACTCATCTGCATCTGATGTATTTTACGCCAGATCTTAAGGTTATCAGTACAGATGAGACTCGGCGATTGAAAACTGCAAGGATCCTCCCTTCAGGAAAGTCTTCTATCAGCAGAATTAAGGAATCTACAACACAGAGAGCCTTGAGCTTACCTAATAGACGGTTGTGCTGAACTCTGTCAACAGCTTTCCTAAAATTCACAAAGAATACGTCCGTAGGGTGTCTCAGGACCTTGGCATTCGTCCAGTATTCTCGTGCAAGTAGCAAGTTTGTCAGGCAGGACCTAATTTTCCAAAAAACATGTTGTTGTCAACATAATAAGTCATTAACACCGATAAGCTCCCCGGCTTTGTGTGGCCAGCAGATTTTCTCTAACCTTTCCCACCACGGGTTTTAGACTGATAGGTCGATAACTGACGACCTCGGCTTTCACCCCACCTTTGTTTAGTGGAACAACAACAGTTTTCTTCCTTTCCCAGGGGAGCTTTACCTCTGATAACTACTCGTTGAATGATTATGTGACTGATTGAATCAACACTTCGACCAGCTCCTTTAAGACTACGGGAAGCACAACTTCAGATCCCGGGGACTGGTTAACTTTGATGGTACTCACAGGATGGTAGAGCAAAAGTTTGGCCTAATTGAAGGATTTTATCCCGAAGTAATTCTCAGACCTTGTCTGTCTCGTACGGATTTTGTGGATACCGCATCACTGAGGATGCGGCCCCCCTGACTTGTTTGAACGACATTCGCCAAAAGCTGAATCCACCCTGTGGTCTAGGAATGAACATTGCTCCTCTCTTCCAGCTGATGGCAGCACTGTGTGGTTACTGCTCCGTAGCGGAGGTAGGTACTCAATAAGCTTCACATCGGAACGGCTTGGAGATTTTACCAAGTCTAGGATAGAGCTTTGGAGATCTTCGGAGTGGTTTTGGTATCCTGACGTGTTGGTACAGAGAAAGCCGCAGCACCTTTGACAGGATCTCATGGGAAAAGAAATCCGCTGCCGCATTGCACCGTAGATTCTCGAAGTCTATGTTCGACGAGTTGAAGCCACCCAAAGTTAGGCGGTGACCATCGCCAGCCGAAAGTCATGCGCCAGTCAGTATTTCTAGAAGATCTGCAGCTGAGGGCTCATAAATGACTCCGACTGATTCAAATCCACTGGGTGTTAGCTGTACGTGATAATAAGAGATTCTTCAAAGCCTTCCGGGTCTATCTGGAGATCCAACAGTAGCGAAAGGAAACCGGCTCGGATGTACATCTCCAGGCTTCTTCATTTCCAAGCTTGGCTCCCATCAGCACGTTAGAGCGTGTATCCTGCGAGAACCACTTCCGAATCCATCATCTTTTAGTCAAGTCACGTCTCCTTCAAGGCAACCACTGTTGGCGAGTGGAGAAACAACCAAGCCTTGAGCTCATCTCGCTTGTTCAACAGACTCCTGATATTAGACGACATGATAAGCGCCTGTCTTCGTCTGTCTCCCCTCTTCGTACGAGCCCTCATTGCATCTCCTTTGCAGGAACTGCATGGCGGGTGATGCTGTTGAGAATGGACAGCTTCCACCGCAGTTGGAGACTCTTCAGTTGCGCTCCAAAATCCCTGATAAATAGACCTGTTTTCCCATCGGCCTGGAGTTCGTGACGTTCTCACAAAGCCGACCTGTGCCCTTCTTTGTCCTCGGGGTCCGGATCTTGAAGTCCTCGCACTTCCTCTACTTTTAGTCCGTAGGACAGCTATATTACTGAACAGGATTCCTCACTGAAACCCAAGACCACCTTGATCGGACGGGTGCTGCCATTCTCATTTATTTTCCCTAAGTGGAAAACGGCTCTGACTTTCACATTATTCGTTAGGTTTTTCTCTACCATGGAGAATATCTTGGCGAATATGTCCCGTAGAATAGACAAATCGTGATTTAATCAATTTTGTGACACTTAATCAGTGGACTCCGGCAAATTCACGACAAAGATGTACTGAGTCCTAGTTGGCGGCGCCGTCCGTTGACGTCACTTCACAGTTTTCCACTGGCCTGTGGTTTCCGGCTGCCTTGGACAGGGGGCTGTATCTCCGCCGACTGTATTCGACACATCCCGAAATAGCAGTGTTGCCTTTGGAACTAACAGCTGCTGCTGTATTTTCAGGAACCATGGGTTTCTTTCGACGATGTTTCTTCACTGCTGTCGACGAGCTGTTTGCAGCGGCTGAAGCAACTTTCAAGTGGGACTTCGAGCCCGTTGCACACGGGGCTGCGGGGTTCTAGGTTCACCATTGCCACAGGTTCAACTGTGTCGCTTTTATTTGTGATGGCACAGTCTGTGCACACAACTAGAAAAAACTGAGAGCTCCAAGAACTCAGCCACTACATTTATCATTATCAATTTTTGTACACTTTAGGTGAGTCTACCTCTCGCAAAAATCACACATCAAGGCTTTGGCCCGAGGGCCAATATTTTTCCTGAAAATCAAACACGCACCTTGATCCGCAGAGGTAACTGAACTTATATTCTTTAATAATCCACCGAGAGATTAGAAACACCACAAACCACAATATATCCACCAGGAACAACGTTAGAGGTCCAGCGTAGCGCAGTGCTGACCTTATTCTTCTCTCTACTTTATCATGTTGGTGATTTCTTTTATTCGGAATCAGAGTGCTTTAGAGAAGTGGCCATAATATAACCATCGCCATCTGTGAACTGTCAATAGTTGTTCCAGCAGTAACAGTTCACTGAATTTTTTCACATTCAGGATACTAAAGTCATTACACTATATTATACCATAATCAGGTTAGCGGGGAACACTACAATATCAGGTGACATACCTTTGAGAAAATACTACATGAATTACGATTCGACTCTGAGGTTCTACGCAAGGCTCTGTCAGATATCAGTCAGTTGATCCAATAAAAAGGAATCACTGCAGCCATTTTGATGTACTATTACTCCTGAGTTCTGATCCATACTCCCTGCTGTTTTTAGGGCTTCTGGGAAAGGGATCTGATCATCTCGTTCGTTAGTTATGATTTATTCAACAGAACTGTCTTTGGCCATCAGCCGTTCTTCTCGATAACATTGTCGAATAATACTTATCTTTCTGTCGATGAGCACCACTCGCCTGATATCCTATAGCCATGCTTATCTAGATCACACCCGTACCAAACACGTTGTTTGTGATTCGCGGTACTACTCCGATAACTAGTATCACTTTGGTAGGAATCGCCCAACTATCAAATGACCCGTCTTCCTGCACTCAGTTACATACAATATTAAAAAGGCATTTGCATAGCCAGTTGTGAAATATCGTTTTCCTATTGCCCTGTTTGCCACGCCCCTTTTGTTTAGCTGACAAATAGTTGAATAATCAATATTGCCCAGTTAATTGTGTTTTGATTGGTCCTCAACTGGTCAATCACCTTCGTTCGTGTGTCGTACTAAATTCCCGTGTTAGGCAACATATTCGTTTTGAATTTCCGATACACCGTTGCTCGGTGCCTTTGTTACTCTGATTTTCGAGCTATAGGCTTTAACACAGAATATAAAAGAAGATAGTCAAACTTTTTTCACAATCACTATTATTGTTATTTCCGTGCAAAAATGGCACCGCTTCAATCTTGCGTCATATCGCGCTCGCTGGCGTGTGCTGATCCGATAGATCAGAGGGGCCACATGATTTGGACTAGAAGACGAAGCTGTCCGATCCCGATCTATGTAAATGATGGAGCAGTACGTCAGATGGTTTGTTCTTGTAAGTGCATTTGGACTATCCGGTAGACGGAGTTGTAATACTGATGTTAAGGAGCCGGAAATCTTCCTGAAAACACGTCATCAGCGACGATGCGTTTCTCATTCTTCCAACCCAAGGACAGGGTGCTTTGTCAACTCCCATCAATGACAAGGTCCGCGTATTCCACACAGCAATGCGGTCGTGATGCATGTGCCCATGAACCAATCAGTCCATCGCACGTCACCATTCACGCCGACGTCTGACCGGCAACCACTGCTAATCTTTTCCACCAACCCGACAACCCTTCTGATGTATGAAATAAACTGTAATGTGACTTAACCAAGCACCTATGCTCTCCACAATGGGTACTCGATATCATTGCAATGTGTGTCTGTTTATTCCATGCCTCAAGTTATATAAAGTGTTGATTTTTGGTTATATTTGAATACAGTTTTCGCACTTTTACGTGGCCACTTTTCCGTTGGGATTAGACGATCAAGGGATCACTAAAAGGGGATAACCCAGAGGTTCGAGCACTGGCACAACAATGGTCTCTGAATAAAATCAGTGGTTTGTTCATAGACGTGATAAATTACCGGAAATGTAAAAAATACTTTAGCTTATGGAATAGCTTGTTGGGTGTTCTTCGCTCACCCAGAAATCCTGCTTGCTGGATAACAGTTTGTTTCCGTTATATTTTTTAATTCCCAGCCAGTTCACCTAGAAGTAAATTGCTCAAAGAAAGTTCAAGTGTGTGCAGTCAGTCCAAATAATTCGGGATCACCTCAATTCGGTTGAAATCCTGACTGGCAGCGGAGTTCCAGTTTATTTTACTGAAACTGTTGTTTCTCTAACGCCAAATAATAGTCTACTGTATATCTTTGGCTACTGAGGGTAATATCAGTAGCATAAACGGGGATTCAACGGAAAATCAGGATTTCGGATGGCTTGGAGTGATCCAGAATTTTTTGGACACACTGTATACATGTACAAAATGTGTACACTATACCTGAGTTCCTGGTATTACCGTTTCCGTGCCTCCCCTACTCATGTACCTTAACAACCAACAGGAACAGACATCAAACCAATCATAAACTGTGGAATCTCAGGCTGAACTCTGAAAATCATTATACCATCTCACGTGAAGACGTTTACCCTTAGTTCCTAATCGGTGTACTTAACTGGATCAAACAGGATCCCACAGTATACACTTTGCCGGATAAAAACAGTATAAAATGGGATATGCAATCAATCGAGAGAGATGGTATATATATATATATATATATATATATATATATATATATATATATATATATATATATATATATATATATTGGGGGATAGAGCACGTTGAGGTTTTTGATCATCTTTACTTGATTCTGCGGCAACTCACTACAACCATAACTTCTGGGATTGTTGACAATAAAGTCAGCTGGTTGAGTACCGAAGCGTGCAATTGAAGCAGTTCCCTAGCGAACTGTCTCGGAGTTAGGAATTATTGAGAGATCAGATTCATCCGGTGGATTGTTTTTTATTTAAAGCACTGAGTACCCTGTGTTTAATTGATCAGTACGGAAAGAAGACAAATACTGATGTGGTAAAGTTGGGCTAGCTCAATCTGAAACTCGCATAAGACAGTGTTGGCAAGTGCAGTGAGTAGACAGGAAGTAATAACTATTCACAATAAAGAATTGCACCAGTTCCCATGGTAATCCAGTCGAATCTATTGTCGCATAATAATAAAAGTAGTATTCTTATGTAATCCATGTTGGGGAGTGGACCCGGCAGTGTCAATAGGTGACCTAATTCACCGGTCAGACAACATGCCGTAGCCATTCCAGGATCAAACACAAGGTCAGGGTCAGTGAAGTAAACAACACGTGATCGGCTGACCACAGTGGCCGACCACTGGGGTCTTTTAATTAGGCCGTGATATCTGTGCTCTTTTATTGCTTTGGCCGTTTTTATATCATTATATATTTCACAGATTTTCCTTTCTCGATCAATGTTTTGTCCTCGGTGCCCAAATACAAAACGCGTTTGACTTTTGTAAAAGATATCGCTTAACCTAATAGGAACTCGGAATTGAGCCATTTTTCTCATTCTGTGAGGAATAAAGTGGAAAGAATCAAACAATATGTGGCTGGAAAACTTCGGTAAAACCGGGCTGGATGGAAGGTTGCTTCCTCGAAGAGGAATATTACATCTTTATGTCCCGTTGAACCCGTCGTCTAATATCCGCTCAATCATGTCGAAAATTGGAATATAAGCTACTAGTTGAAATCCTTGGAATATGCAAGCTGTTTTGTTTTACTTCAAGAATCCTGACTTCATTCGGCAATAGATGACGGGTTATTCAACCTTGATGGACTCACCAGCCACAGGCTGGACCGACGGCCAGCCAAGAAATCCGAAGGAGAAGTTGTTAATACTCACGTTCGTCATGTTTGGCGTCGTTCTTCCTCATGCACGCCTACATACAACACACTTTCTTTGCTGTCGAACCGATGAATGTAAGACCCGTTTTATCCTTAGACTCTCTTCTGTTGCTATATCTAACATGTAAATAACCCCCGACTGTAGTTCCGCGGAACTAGTCAAATTCCTTTAGCCCTCCTATTTGTTATCAACGGAGTGGACTGACTGTTCACTTTTCATTGTGGCCGGTGAGCCCAATAGCTCCGAGTTGACAACCCCCAATCTTATGTCTCTCTATAACATTGTCAATATCCACACCGAAGTTAGTGCTTGTCTGAACTGCCTGAGCTATCTTTCTTCCATGCTGTGAGGCGTGCCCCAACAGGAAACTGCGATCGCTGTATTGTCAGAGTTTTTCCTAGAATTTTTAATGAACGCAATCGCCAAAGTCCAACAAAGAACTCAGCCAGTGAGATGCATATGCACCAGAATAAAGCTGTCAATATTCTTCTACTTGAAAACATGGTGATCTCTTCCAACGTGGATTTAATTCACGACCCTGAGGTGGCTATATATTGTGATAATATTACTATCTATTTGAACTTTTGTTACGAAACTTGCTGTCCATGAACAAGAATCACGATGAGTGCAGACCATTTTGATTCAGAGAAGGCAATAATGTTGGGGGGGGGGGGGTGAAAGAAAGAGCTTATCTTGACGGGCTATAGGTACGTGCCCTACTCAAGGACAGCTTTTCCCGCCGTTTATGGAATGGAATGAAAATTCTATTTGGTCGTGCTTCAAGCTAACTACATAAAGCACGATGTCGAGAAACTTAACAGGTATTTTATACCAGAAGTTTATTCAACCGACTGATTGCACAAATTACCTGGAACTCTGAGAGAAGTGGGAAATTCTCTCTATCCTCATCCGGAAAGTGTTCACAAGGAGTTTAAATCGATCATTATCAACAAAGCCTCCGAACCAGACTGTATTAGTTCGGCCATTTTGAAAACTTATGCCGCCGACTTAGCTGCTTTTTTCTCGTCCATATTCACTCGATGTCTATCTGACAGCAAACTCACTGATTCCCGGCGACAAGTTCGTATCACTACAATACCAAATAATGAAAAATGCAAATCTCGTCCTATGGCATCAATTTCAATCTTGCTGAACACCTTCGAGCGGATAATAACTGACCTTCTTAAGTCCGCTTTTAGCTTTAGGATGTAAACCAATTTGCCTACCGAGAACAGCTTTCTACTTTGGGTGCAATGAGCTGTCTTACCCATTCAGTAGTGCAGCTGACTGACCAGAAATTCAGACTTGTTCACTTCTGTTTCCTGGACTAAATAAATACTTTCAAATCGCTCAGTAGAGGAAGTTTACCATCTATTTTAGATCAGCAAGAGATATCCCCCCCCAGTGCTTTCCAGCTGGGTAAGAGACTAATTCATAAAATAGTCTCAGTTTATATGTCTAAATGGCCATAGATCCTACCCAATCCCTATTACCAACGGAGTATGGCAAGATGCTTTTCCATAGTCATTTTTGTTTGGTTGCTACGTGTATGACCTTGTCTTTAATTTGTCATCCTTTACCTCCAGATAAGTCAGTCGTGTTGCAGTCGATTCTAATTCCCGGAGCGGTGGTAATACCAGTCCATTTTAACAGTCTGTTTTAACGGAGACGAGGTGGTCCAACGCTGTCAAATTAGCACCTAATCCAAACAAGTGCGTGGAATTACGCTTTTCAGTTGATCGTGAATCCTGATCGTAATCAACTCATCCAACCCTCACGATAGGAGGTTCGAAGGTGGAAAGAGTCCAGTGCTGTGAATATCTTGGTGTACTTATCCCATCAGATCTTTAGTGGACCTATCATGTGCAACATACATTTTTCACAATAAGAAGGCTGACATTTTACATCTCTCGTCCGAGGTCTCTACGTGCACCTACCCATATCATCTGTGAGTTTATTCATTCATAGATGTTGTCATTGATTACACTACTCCCCTGCCACTTTCCCTGGTTTGTTTGTCAGGGACTTTGTGTTGATCAAATAGATTTCTAGAAGCAGTAACATAACTTAATCTGAGTTAGTGAATTCTGTGGAAAAGTCCATTTTTTGAGTGTGAACGGTGATACTGCGGCACACTTTCTGATGACACGTACCAATACATTGATCTATAAGTTGCAGTAATCCCCACTCTGCTACACGCAGTAAATTTAAATTGATACATCCCCAAATTAAAAAGTTCCATAACTTGGTTATTCCACATCTAGCAAGGTTTCCTATCTTAAAAGAACAACTTATGGAAGGCTTTCGAGAAAAGCCTGCTTAATTGCGATTGTTCTTTTTCCATTAACTTGTTCGTTGACGAACACGACGTAATGATCAGCACAACTCAATCATCGTTTTTCTCTATCACTTATTTTTTGACATTGCCAAAGCATGTACGAGATAACTTTTAATTGGTAATTTGCGCCTTTCGGACAAATAAAGTGCACCCTTGATTTCACTTGACAATAGTGCAGCCAGTCAAGCGATCTATGGGCCAATCATCGGTGAATATTTGTCTGAACCTACCAGAGCCGAGTCGACCATTCCAGAGGCAACCCCTCAAACCAACCAGACGGGGAGTTTTAGGTCTTTTAGTAGACCAATGAGGTTTCATGCAACTTTTTGATTATGATCAGCAAATATCGTATATAAACGATATATTTTGTACCAATAAGTTGAAAGGGGTGGAAAGCAGAAGATTCTTCTAAACTGAGTCGGACGGATGGTTTCAGACAATCCGTATGAGCATGTACACAGTATACTTAGGATCACCTCGTACGGTTAGATTATTGTTTGAAATAAGTAAACCGAACTGAAAGGTAAGATTTTATTTCGGTGGATGAATTTTCTATAAAACCCCGGAGAATAGTAAATTCAGTGTGCGTACACACACGACTGGTTTTACTGCGCTTTCACCCAACCCCTCCGGAGGTGTGGGGAGAAAACATAATGAAAGCTGCTTGTAAAACGCCAGATATATTGATAAGAAATCTTGTCGGCAAAAACAGTGCTTTGGCATGGGTCCCAAAAAGGTCCGTATGTCACGTCAGCACACTAAATGAAAACCAAAGAAATAGGGTTTTCGATAAATTCATCCTCTGACTAATATATATATATATATATATATATATATATATATATATATATATATATATATATTGTCCGAAAAATCCCCCAGAGCACATTTGGAAAACACAAGTTGGCGAACAAGCTCGTTTTCAGTGATTCTTAATCATGCCAATACAACACAATATATAGGACTAGATGCATAAGGGATACAGTCAAAAAAGTCGTGTCAGGGATCATCGTTCACACCTAGTGTGGTACAGGATTATCCGGAAACCAGGTGTGAATGGACTAACACGTTCTCAACATGTAAGCTTTCGGACGTTCGTGGACCTGACGATGGGTGGTGAGTGGGCCAGGGTAGATTGAGTGCATGCACAAATTTCTTCTGAGCACATAAAGGGGGGTTGTGGAGGCGAATCCCGACCGCTTCCGCTGTGGCCAAGATGCGACTTCTCACCGATCTTGAAAGCCGACCTCGGACCCTATACAGGGGGCGGAATGCTTGATCCACGTTCACCATGTGATTAGTTTCAGCTAGATGTGAAACGACTGCGCTGGTAATTGACCTGATTGTTCCAGTCCTCAACCACGCTGGATGATGCTCACGGATGCGTTCAGACAAGCGTCGGGTCGTGCGGCCGATATACGTTGTACCACAGGAACAAGTGAAAGAATACACAAAATGAGGCTGCAGAAACAGGCACATTGTCTTTTATCCGCAAACACACCGCTGGCTTAGAGATGAACAAAACACGTAGTTTAGCAGCGTAGAATGTTTTGTTGACGACGCGCGCCAATCTTCGGTGAATTACATCTGCCAGAGTGTCGCCTTTAAATGGCAGAGAGATGTATACTGATTTCCTTTCAACTACCATTTTCCTTGGAATTTCTTTATCCAACTGCATTATCCGGTCGACTAGGCGTTCCGGGTATCCGTTCTGAATAAAAATATTGCGCACCGTAACAAGCTCTTCTTTTATGGTATCTTCGGTGCAGATCTTTTTCACTCTGTATATATATATATATATATATATATATATATATATATATATTATGATGGGAATGCATATTTTCGGGAGAAAAGAGAGGGTGTTTACAGTATCAAATTAAGATTGGTTAGTCAATATGTAGGTGTTGTGCGGTTCGGAACAGGGTGTGAAGTTGGTTGTTCGTGGTTGGGGAAACTCGGTGTAGAAAGTACATCTGGGGTGGGTTGGCTGCTTCCTGTCACGACTGGAAGGTCACGGCCGAGATCACCTTGATTTTGTCTCCCATTTGCCGATCGCGGCCAGGGTAGCTGAAGTGATTTGACAAATCGCTTGTGTGAACAAAGCGATGGATTTAACAGCCTAATTGCTACTGCCTCTGCTGTTCCCTAAGTGATTTGACGAACGATCTTCGGAGAATTCACAGGCACTTTGTAAATTATCTTGAAGGCTTCGTTGTCTACCTGGAGCCCTGTGTCGGCAAGGTGCACTACGATTGCACTAGTTACGGATTTTCTAGTTCCTGTCCTCAGCCAAGCTTGTTTTGTGTTCCTTGATTCTTTGGAACAGTTGCCTTGTCGTTTTGCCTACATAGCTTGCCGAACATGAGCAAACAAATGAATAGGTTAACATAGAGGAGGAAAGGACAGGCATTTTGTCTTTGAGATTCATAGAAATCATTCACCGGCTTGTGAAGTGGGCGCGGGAAATGTACGGGTGATGGCATCGCTTAGGCGCCAAACTAGTAGATCGCTTTTAACATCTCCTTTGAAGGGAAGTTGCATGTGCAATTTTTTCTTCTTGGCCGTGATTATCGATGGTCGTTGGGTACTTCCAAAATGCTCTTTCGAATGAACCATTCCGGGTATCCGTTGTTTAGTAGTATTTGTCTTATGTGATCTAATTCCTCGCTCACTGTTCCCTCGGAACAGATCTTTCGTATGCGAGACGCTAGAGACCGGATTAGGTTCTGTTTGCGTTTTAGAGGCACGAAACTGGCATAATGTGTGTATTGGCCTGTCCATGTTGGCTTACGATAGACGCGGCGGACGAGCTTCCCATCTTCCCTTTTCGTAAGGTTTACATCCAGAAAATGAAAGTTGCCTTCTAATTCCACTTCGGATGTGAAACTGAGGACATTGTGAGCCTGGTTAAACTTTTCCACTAGTTCATCTAGGTGAACATTTTTGTCAATCATAAAGAAAATATCGTTCGCATACCCGCAGTAACTGGGTAGTCTTTCTATGGTGTCTTTCCGTACCCCATTTTCCAGTTTGGTAATGAGAATGTCGGTAAGTAGGGGTCCCAGAGGCGAGCCCCATGGCAACTCCGTCAGTTTGTCGGTAAAGCTTTGTTGATGAAGCCAAACTGAACATTTAGAATACGTCGTAGCAGTAGTTCTCTCAGACTGGCTACCGGAATACCAAAGTTTATTTCATTTTCGGTTTTATAATCGCACGAATATTCGATAGTTTCTAGAAGTGGGACGCTCGTAAAAGGTGATGTTACATCCAGAGATGCCATTTTAAGTCCTGTCGAATTTTGTTCTTTTAATAATTATACGAACTGAAATGTGTCATTAGGACTGTACTGAGCAAGGCTTCTGCGTACTGGTTCCAGTATATGGACGAGCCAACGAGCAGTAGAGCGTAGGGAGAGTGTAGAGAGAAGTGCTCATATCAAGTATAGGTCTTAATGCCAGTACCGACACAGGGAAGCGGTAACAGTTCTATCGGGAAATAAAGACATTGTTATTGCCAGGTCTGATAAAGGCTCCGGAGTTGTGCTAATGAGTCGCAAAGACTACACTGATAAAATGGATACTATTCTAAGTGACTCGACAGAATTTACGGAATCCAGATGAGAGGAGGACAGGACCGAGACCGAAGAAGAACAACTCAATGCAGCCTTGAGACTACTAAACGATCAGAATTATATTTTGAATGGCTCTTTTGAACAGTTACGACCTACTGGCATTAGTATTCCTCGTCTAAATGGCTTACCACGTATACATACATTGGGGGTGCTACTAAGACCGATATTTGATATGAGCACTTCTCCCTACCACTCTACTGTTCGTTGGCTCGTCGATATACTGGAACCGGTACGCAGAAGCATTGCTCAATACAGCCCTAATGACACATTTAAGTTCGTAGAATTATTAAAAGAACAAAATACGAAAGGACTTAAAATGGCCTCTCTGGATGTACCATCTTTATTTATGAACGTCGTACTTCTAGAAACTATCAAATATGTGTGCAGTTATATAATCGAAAACGACAAGGCAACTGTTCCAAAGAATCAAGGAACACAAAACAAGCTTGGCTGAGGACAGGAACTAGAAAATCCGTAACTAGTGCAATCGTAGTGCACCTTGCCGACACAGGGCTCCAGGTAGACAACGAAGCCTTCAAGATAATTTACAAAGTGCCTGTGAATTCTCCGAAGATCGTTCGTCAAATCACTTAGGGAACAGCAGAGGCAGTAGCAATTAGGCTGTTAAATCCATCGCTTTGTTCACACAAGCGATTTGTCAAATCACTTCAGCTACCCTGGCCGCGATCGGCAAATGGGAGACAAAATCAAGGTGATCTCGGCCGTGACCTTCCAGTCGTGACAGGAAGCAGCCAACCCACCCCAGATGTACTTTCTACACCGAGTTTCCCCAACCACGAACAACCAACTTCACACCCTGTTCCGAACCGCACAACACCTACATATTGGCTAACCAATCTTAATTTGATACTGTAAACACCCTCTCTTTTCTCCCGAAAATATGCATTCCAATCATTATATATATATATATATATATATATATATATATATATATATATATATATATATATGACTTTATTAGTCAGAGGATGAATATACCGAAAACAAGGTTGTTCGCTATCGTACCTTATCTATAACACAATGGTTTAGTGACATTTGGCTTAATAATATTAGTCTACTTGGAATGATATCAATGACTGAACAGTAGTCGAAATATTTATCCCGAACAGAACTAACAGATTTTTCTGCAATTTACGGATGTCATTTTTTTGGCTAAATGACGTTGTTTCATTTGGTTGAGCTTTCAGTGTCGTACGTGTGTGTTATTTTTATTTGAGGGTAGACCTTGATGGTGCAGCACTTCCATGCTGAAAAGTCTGGGTTGGCTCTTGCGTTAAAATCACTTACCTACGAAGGATACCACGGAAGAATTGGTTTAATTTTACAAGCCAAGGAAACAAGAGTAAGGCCGGTTGTGACAGATAGATCACGTACAAAGGCCCCAACGTATTTTCATTAAAATGCTATAATCCTAGTTTTCTTTTCTGGGCGATGCAAAAAGGAATGACGTGGTACAGCACTGGCTTTCTACATCCTCCTTCATTCTCACATTGTTACAGAAATGACTGGAAATCCACACGTTTCGTAGAGTAGAGTCATGGAACCGACAAGGAAATACCAATTAAAATTAGGGGTTAGTCAGCGAGGGTGTCAACATGATTGTCTGATGCATCAGTCAGCGTAAGTCGAACTCAGGTCATGGTGGGTGATTTATGAAGCTGCCATATCATACAACATTTGACCCCGTGCCCAATGCATTTCGCAACCAATTGAATTAAAGTGGCCACCAAATGCCCAAACCTTACAACAGCTACCAAGACTGCTTGGGCATCTCCGCGAACCTCTTTGTCCACGTTGAAGATGTTCGTGGAAGCCAAAATTTTTGAGGTATGGTGTCCTTAACTCTGTGACCTCGAGTGCATTTCATCGGATTTTTCCATTCCTGTGCGGTAGACAACTGAATTTTGTCCACTGACAATTGTTCTCAGTGGTAGAAACTGGAATTCGATCAGATTGAAGTGATCCCTCAATTATTGGTCAGATTGTACTTTGCTATGGGAAGTGCAACATGTGACAATGCACTTAACCCTGCAGGAGGATAGTTTACCAAGAAGCACTTTTTATCTGAAAAAACTGGAAACATTCTCAACACTTTTGAAAATTGGTGTTGATTATAGCTCAGGTTGGTGTTGTTCAGTGACTTCTGATCGCTGAGCTTGGTGTTTCGGTCGCAAATGTGTCATCTTCAGTCGAGGTGACATCATCAGTGCGCAGGTGGTGATCTCCGTTTGTGAATTACTTTTCAGACAAGCCACTTGCTTGCGCGTCGTATCAGGATCACCATAGAGCGTACAAAGTACGATTGTAACGTAGATTTGACTTCTTACGGATTATCGTATGACTGAAAATTTCTTCATCAGATTTCGCACTGCCAAAAATGTGTCCGAGAATGACAAGATCGCAGCATCACTGATATATTTCCAGGCAAATAATACGTTCTTCATCCACCAGAAATGAATACGAAATGGATAGAAGACTGAAAAAGTGAAGTGAGAATCGGAGGACAGACCTTGTATTGTGGGAGTGTGGTGGGTAAACGAAACGAGTCGTAGAAAGAAAAGGCTAGAAAATGAATTGCGCTAATGCAATAACGGTATCTAGCGGAACCAGAGCAGGACAGTGAGCAGTCTGGTAGAGAATTGTAGGCTTGTGTGTTTTGTGTGTTTGTTCTTGTAGGAAGGAGAATATCTATGTACATACGATTGTGGTATATTTTCAAACCGAGCTTTCAGCACGCGTAACATCACTCCATCCTATCCAGCTTCTGAAGCAAACCACGACGGGAGTTGATTCTGGTAAACTAAACGCCGTTTGTTCAGTTCAGAGTAAGAGGGATCAGAAGGATTTGATTAATTTTCCTCAAAAGTCAAAAAATTATCTCATTCGGATCTTGTAAAATCTGGAACGGAAAAAAGCTGTCAGCCGAATACCTAGTTAGACTATCAGCTGTCGGGTGTACTGAACGTGTCACTGTTCAAACTGTGGTCATTGTGATGAGATCTGCACTCTGAGCTGGATGGGAGGGTGGGGCGTTTTTGGGCGCTTCATTCGGCGGACGGGAACAGGAAGTGGTCGCTGCGACAACAGTAGTTTGACGTTTCTTCCTATCTGCTCGAGCTTTCTCTAGCTGCTTGCGCCTCTCAGTCCGATTCCAGTAACGTCCAACCTTCAGTTCACTGACCGCATCATCATCGGTCGTCAGGCCAGATCTTTCCTCCGCAACTCGCCGAGCTCGTTCTTTGAGAAGTCGGTTCCTGCAATTCGTAATCATATTGACATGGAGTGAGTAAAAGCTGTGAAGCAATAGCTAGTTAGTATCATCTTTCAGGAGATATTTCGTTATTGTTCTTTTTAGGCATATGTTTGAGTGCAATACAGAGAATCCATTTACTGCATATGATAACGGTAACCATGACTCTGAGACTTCAAGTAGGTGACCCCTTGGTGTTCCATCTTCACCGGCACGGAAGTGAGCCGCGAGATAACTGAATGTCGG
Organism: Fasciola hepatica; assembly: GCA_948099385.1. NCBI lineage: Eukaryota > Metazoa > Platyhelminthes > Trematoda > Plagiorchiida > Fasciolidae > Fasciola > Fasciola hepatica. The sequence continues at coordinate 2,884,849 of CANUEZ040000189.1, read as the reverse complement.
CTACCCTCAAAAAGAACAGCTGATTGCATAGTTCGACCTCGGATGTTACATTCTGAGAATTAAACATTTCTATCATCAAGGATCAATTCTACTTGTACAAAGTCAACTAGTCATGACTGAAAAAGTACTTTGTACTTGCCGATCACTTTGACCAGTAGATTGTTACAAACGATTGATTGTCCTCTGACTGCATCTTGACTACTTAGAGCCCCGTAAAATGTAAATTCCAAGCGCTTTCTCCCTGGTTAACAATAAACATTTACTTCACTTTTTGGTGGCTAAGGGTTTATTTACTCAAACCAAGGGCATCATCTTGGTTTCTATCTTTTAGACGGTTCTTATCCGACGTCGTCATCCGGGTGGGTGCTCAGTGATGGCTAATTAAGTATTCGAAGAAAACCTATTTTAATTTCTGTTGTGTTCAGCAGTGAGCAGGATGATACTGCAATAGCATGTTTATTGTGTTCAGAGTACACCGACCTCACGGCAGCATGCAAAAGTGGAATCTGTACTGTCAAATCAACGGAGAAGTGTACATTCAATACCATTGACCACTGGTTCAAGCTCCTAGCTTGATGTTATGCCCCAGTAAAAGCTCAGATATTGCTTATTTTCTTTTTAAAGAACGTTTTGGAATCCTGCCCAGATATTTAAGTAGCAAACATCTCTATGGGTTGTCAAACAGCTGGCAAATACCTTGGAGCTACCTTCACCCGTAATCTTTGTTAGTCAGAACATATTGCCCGTGTTTACAATAAAGTGAGGAGACCGACCCATTACCTTCTGTACACGAAAGAGAGGTCTGTACACCTTTACCTCATTCATAGTTTTATCTTTGCTTGCATATTCCTTCACTCGTTGGATTCCTCGTCCGTATTCTTCCCTTAACCACAAACTGAAGACTTCCTTACAATAATTAGATCTGTCAAGCACTTATCATACGTAACCAGTATGCTGTGTGCAAATTTAACTGACTTCATTTTGTTCCGCCAAAATAAAATGTGCAAATGATTTTTAGGGATAATTTTGGATGACTAGTACCATCCACTTCACATCGATCTTAGCATGTGTGCTTCCTCTTCTATCACCCGTAATTATACGAAAGATCTACGCATGTATGACCGCTTACTCGTCCTCCGTTGTTCCTTACCTTGTTTGGTTTGTTAGGTGATCTTTAGATGTGTATGAGGATGATGGGCGCACAGTTGTGACAGAGACGACGTGGATTTCATCACTTAATGATCATTACTGCTGTGTTTTTAACCGTTATTTTACGGGAATTTGAGCAAAAATCCCTTTTTCAATGAAGGCTTAAAAGAGTAGGCACCGTAAGCTAGGAAATCTACCTTTGGATTAATGAACAATCAAGCAGAAATCACACCGGAAAGGAAAACCAGTAAGTTAGTATTGTCAGTTTTTTGCTGAATCATGCAGATGAAATTGGTGTCTTTCATACATTTGACTGTTGTGTGATCGCTGAACAGAACTTCTTCGTGATTTCAGGTTTTGCCAGACGCGTTAAAATACTCGGAGACTAGTTATCAATCAATCAGACGGGACGGACACACATGAAGCAATCCACAGGGTCTGTTTTATTAGCAACAATACCAATAACAATGATAGTAACAGCAATAATCAAAATAATAACAAAATATTAGTGCAAATAGTTGGCAAAAGTGTTTGATAATAAATCCCACGAAAGTCTACAGGAGCTATATTCTTGTAACAAATAATCAGTGTGCTTACCTGATATCTGATGCTTTGTGATGGGAAGCTTTGGGCGACCGACAACACCTTGTATCCAAGCCGAATCACAGTTACCTAATTATACTTCCAGTCAGAACGTCTCACATTCCAGGACCGCATCACGGACGCACTTCAGTGTTGTTAAGGGTAAAACCTTGTATATGGAAATGCCAGGTATTCAGTACCATTGTGCTTTCGGTAACATTTTACTCGGCCTACTTTCGGGTTGCAATGGGTACTCTTTTCATCAAAGTAGGCCTTTACAAACTATCAGTCGGTTTTCCTACGCTTACAATGAAATTTCATACTCCCGTTTGAGCAGAACATGATACATTTTCACTTGAAAATCACTCGCCGCATCGGCTAAAAATTATTTGATAACGGGCAAGATGGCTTTCGGCAACTACTACCATTACTACTACTACTACTACTACTACTACTACTACTACTACTACTACTACTACTACTACTTCTACTACTACTACTACTACTACTACTACTACTACTTCTACTACTACTACTACTACTACTACTACTACTACTACTACTACTACTATTATTATTATTGTCATTACTTTCTGCTAAGAAACCTAACAAAAGTGGTAAGAAAATACGTATATTCATCACGAATACAGCAATTACGGTAATAATAACTGTTGTGCCGTTGATTTAAGAAACAATAGGTATTATTAATATCATCAGTGATTACTGTCTTCTTTAGGTGATAAGAAGATAAGGTTCTTATAGTCGTATGAATGATGATTGCAATACCATCTGTTTTTAACTTCCCACGAAACTCACCTTATCGGTCGACGCGTGATATAACGACTTCCATCAGGTCGTTTCTTGACCACCCATTCCATCACATTAGTTGCTGCTGTGGGTTCATCTTGTGGGCCGGGTATATGCATCTGAGGATGGGTGTGTTGCGCCGAGGTATAGAGTGGCATTTGAGAATAATGATACCCTAAATCAAATCGTTCGAACGCATGCAGAAGAGACGTATATGGAGCTGGACAATGAGGACCTGGGACGGGAGAGAGTGCAACTCCAGCAGCTCCAGAAGCATTAGGACCAAATGACGAATAGAAACGGGAGTTCTCCAGGAGCCAGTCGGTTTGTTGAAGCTGGGTGTAATCGTATCGCTGATTGGGAACACCGGGTTTGTTTCTACCCGTTGTTTCTGACCCACGTGGATTGCTCGGGTCCGTCGTTCTGGGTGGGTTCGAATCTCCGTTTTTGGCAGTGGGCTCCTCGTTGACGGTAACCGAAGCGTATGGTGTCTCATAAATATCGGATAATAAGTTTTCTTCCGTCTGAAAGGGGAACGTTATTAGGAGCACCCAGTTAATTATGCATCGCGGGTTTAATCATCTGAGGCGACCAATAAATTTCAAACTTTTATTATTGCCTACTGATAATTTGGCAGTAGACCAATCACAAAAGTCATTCTTGTCACTGTTAACGGCGCTGTGTGTGCGCCGGATATTTTATTTTGACCTCTTCGATATAATTATGGTATCATGCAGATACTTTGAAATTTACTTGAAGGCAGTCAAACTGAATAAAGTAGATGAGCTTGGAGTTATAGGGAGGCATAGTTGTTCAAGGTAGCAAAACAGATAGGAATTAATTCGTCAGTTCAGTGGCACAGCTTTCGAACAGGGTCATCAAAGTTCTCCTATTATTTCCTGAAAGGCGCGTGGATACCATTTCAGAACTAGACGAAGAAGGCAACAAAAACAACCATAACCATAAGGACCCAATCACCTCAGTGTTTAGATGTGGAATGGGCGGTAGTGAACTGTAGCCATCGTGATTTCGATACAAATCAGGGCTTCTTCCAGGTGTGCGACCATTTTCAGACAAAAGTAATTCCTCCCCAGTCCACATATGCTAGTTTCATGGCTTTTCGGTTTGTTCGGACCACAGACAGACAAATGCATATTGAAAGAGGAAATCAACCAAGAAGGAGACCACAAAAATGTGTTGGCACACTCCGCTCTACTTCCAGATTATCCCCTCCGAATGAAACGTGGAGGGGGGGGGGGGTAGTGAGAGGGAGGACTTCGTAAATACGGTATCCTACCGCATGGGCTCAGGAACTATCGAAGTTGAACGGCCCAAATTGGTCTTTTGCGAAGTAGTATTATTTCAGAAACAGATGGGAAGAAACAAATTGTAAAATGCGTTTAGAAGAAGGAATAATCGATCGAATCAGTAGAAGTTTGTAGGCGTAGTAGATGGTTGGAAGAGTCTGTTCTTTATGCACTTCAAATGGAAAGTGGATGTGGGGATCGGAGAAAAAACCCATTTGTTGAAACTTTCTTTATTCCTTGGTTTTAGACTACACTAAGAATTATAACCTTCCGCGAGTAAGTTGAATAACCTGATTCCACGAAGTTTTGAAATATCTGTCTATTTCGGCGAGTAACACGTTGGTGCAAAAATTGTCAAAATTAATAAATCAGTCTTTCTGCAACTTATAGGGTTGGGCCCTGGAACGATTTTTTTACCCGGGGAATGCGCACTAATTTCTTCCTTAAACACCAATAATAGACTCTCAATCTTATTCAAATGGGGCTCTTCAAAAGGAAATTGTGAACAATGAGTGATTGGAGTTTTCATTGGTTTAACTAATTCAAAAGATTTTTCCACGGTCATTTGACTACAGCCTCGTATAAGGCATGACTCAGAGTATTATTCTACAACAAGGCGAATTATTGTAGAAGTTCCTGACTGGCAGACTGAATACTTTTATTTTTTGGGATTCCAGTAATTCTGCATTATTCAGGATATGTTTGATGATGATCCACCAATAAGGTTGATCTTCGTTTATTGTGTCCTAATCAACCGGAGTGATGAGTTTTTCCACCTGAAATTCATGAAAGTGATACGCATTGGAGAATTCATTTTACAGGTGAAAACCCCTAAATATCGTCAAGGCTTTTGTAAATTAAATTATTGACCAGACCGACTTACGAGGCGATATGAGTTCTTTCGCGTTTGCAACACCTAACCACCTCTGTTGTGTGTATACTGCGGACATTCGTATTTTCATCTTATTGGGGCATCTTGGATAGGACTAGATTTGGGAGAAAATAATACCCTGACGATGACAGATAATGACCCCATGATTTTGACATTTATTGGTGTGACCAGTGCATACGAATTGCAGGGAGAAATGGTTGCTACACCCCCACCGTTGTGCGGACAAAAATTCTGATTTCCAGAGCAGTCACATTTGGGAGTGGCCTAAATTTGGCGAGCCACGTAAAGAAAACTGCACGAGGGTCGGGGTCGGGAACCGGTTGAAGTTGATCGGTCGAGCGGCCATGCGTACCGCATCTGGTGCAGCAGTGAATTACAGTGTTTGTGTGTGTGTGTGTGTGTGTGTGTGTGTGTGTGTATGTATGTATGTATGTGTATGCACATGGGTTGTGTGCGTGCAAGTAAGTATGCATATACATTTGGGCCCGCCCGGACGGCCGAATCGTTAAACTATAGTCCGCTCAACCTAGTCTTGTTGTTTGTATCGTTCAGGGAGTCACTCAGTGTAGGAGCGTGCGACGACTGTTGATGCTTCTGCTGTTGTTGATGCTGCTGCTGCAGGTGACATTTGAACGATGTGGAATCGCAGATAGAGTACAGATTTGAACGTACATTGAATGACCTAGGGAATAGGAGGGGGGGGGGGTGATGGCGGGGTTGGTGAGACCGGACAGGCTGCTCGCGAGACTGGTCAGATTGCGTGAATGGAATGGCGGATGTGCGAGCCGGCCAAGGGAATACACGAGCGTTCGGGCATCCAAAACTGGACAAAAGGCCGACAACGGCACAGGGTCGACAGGCCAACGATCGGTCGCAGTTGGCCTGGGCGGAGTCATATGTGGCCGGTCGTGTCTGATTAATGGCTCCGGACACTGAGGTTCGACGGGGGGCTTAGTTTAGACAAATACGAGGATAAGGGATTGGTCTTTCCTGGTGGTGGCATTTTCTTTCTGTGTGTGTGTGTGTGTTCGCACTCTTGGATATTGGGGTCTGAAAACGCTGAGCTCTACAATGGAGAGAAAGGTTGTTGACTGGATGACTCATGGGAAATGTTGAAAATACGCTAGTTTTGTTCTAGGTGTTATCGTGGAATACGGAACGACCGTTGGCTAGGTGTAACTAAGGCCTCATAGTATTGACTTGACTGATTGGATTTGAGAGATGAAACATTTTTCGCCGGTGGTCCAATAAGATAAAGATTTTCCAGTTCAGTTCCGTTAAAGCAGTTGGGTCTGTGATTAGAACACTTCAGGCAAGTTGTATAGGGTATAGAAATACAAGAAGTAGGTTCGAGGACACACAAATAGTCATTGTGGGAGAACCAGGTGAATCGCATCGTCGTCGGCATCTGATAAGACAGACAGAGAAGTAATCTACAACTTCAATTTTGAGACTAATAAACAGAGGTAAATAACTGGTTCCTTAAAACATGCAATCGGTCAATCAAACACTTTTCCCCGTTGAATCCTCATTTTTAAGCCAAGGTTTCCAAACCAACGGTGGTCGAAATACATTGTATCTTTATTCCAAGTCTGAAACTATTGCTAGCGTAAATTGCTGAACTTTTTCGAAAACTGTCATTTAACTGAAATATCCCATGGTCGAATTGATTTTCTGACCACGTTACTGAAATTTCTATCCTGAGATGACGTCCTTCTCGAAAGACTGAGTTGATGTGAGCCGATGATCTGATACTATCATCTGTAGTTCTCACCTCTCTGTTTTTGCAAAATTCTGAATTATATGACTTCTAAGGGAGGTTAGCACGGAACGATAACAACCAGAACCGCTGCAGTCAGTGCATGATGGTTTGTCATTAGTTGTTTCAAAATGAGGTGACTTGAGATGACAAGTTGTAAGCACCCAAAAAACGTGGCTGGTAGGATGCCACATCATCTAGGCGTAACGTGGTTAAGACCTGTCAGAAACATCTAGAATCACTAAATGGTGCATTGGTAGAATTCATGCTGATGTATCGTTCACTAAGGGCCATGGTATAAGTTGCCATCATAACACATTATCTCATAGTTATGGATCGATATTGTACAGGAAATGAAGAGTTTATCGAATCCATCGTGCTTTGTCTGTCACTGAGGGGAATAGGAACCCAAAATCTCTGCGCGTCTACGAGCCACAAAAGGATAGGAGTAACTAACAAAATATTTTTCGACAGAGGCGCAACCTACTGTGGGGAATAGAGTAGTTTCGACAATGCCCGCCGTGAATGTGGACACTGTGTATACACAGAATATCTGTAAGTTTTTCAGACTTGAGCATTCGGTAAGACTCAACAAAGCAGAGGCTAGGTCATTCATTTGTAAAGGCAGTGGTGACCAGTTATCATATAACGTGGGATCAGGTGTGTAATATTGATAAATTGCTACACTGCAGTTACAGACTGAATGTTTGTTTTTTGGGCCTTTGTCACTGTCATTGCTCTCTCTCTCTCTCTCTCTCTGTGTGTGTGTGTGTATGTGTGTGTGTTATCGTCACCATCTTTGATAAACCAATAAATTTCATTGGCATGTTATTCGTCCTGCCGAATGGCAGTAACCGAAAGCTGGATACCTAAGCCCAAGTTGTACGCCACACACAGGACCATATTCGATACCCACTGGGATGTAAGTTGGCTGAATCCCAGTCACGAGCAACGAACTCATGGGAAACTATAGATGGTACCTTCAGAATAAGTTAACAACAAATGCTATTTGTGTGATGCAGCCAACCACCAAAGCTCTGGCTACTCAACAACCAAAGACGATAGCAATCAAGTTAGTCAAACGAATGATGACAGAAGGCGGGAATCCATTTTCCCAAGAACGTTTCCCTTCTTCAAACTCACTGAATTGTTCTTTGGTTGATTGGATAACTGACTGCCTATCTTTGTTGGCATGCTACGTAGATGTGACCAAACTGGCTGCCCCAATACGCTTGTTTTCGAGCAGAAATGATCGTAGAATTCGTACGGATGAATACATTGATCTGGAGGTGGTGGAGGGATGGTTGGTGGTGGTGGTGGTGGCAGTGCTGGTGCAACTGGAGCCGCCAGTGGAGGAGGAGGATGAGGTGGCAGTCCCGCGGGGAGGTAACCGGTTCTTCGAGAAGCACAGGTGGGACGAACGCCAGTTGCGCTGGGCTTGGCATTTATGTTCTTGTGTTGTCTATGAGGTGACATGTATGGCAAGCAAAAACATTGTTGTGCTGTGCTTGAATCCTGACCGGAGTGTGGACTGGAGTTAGATGTACCGCTTGCTGTGGCCGCATTGCCATTCGTCCCTGTTTGAACCAACGGCAGATAAGGTGGAGTCGAATTCTGCGTACATATTTGCTCGGTCAAATTGGAGAGAAGTTCAGGGTCTGGGTGGGACTTGAGATCAACATTTCGATTCAATTTTTCATTGCTGTTTTCCGCCGAGTCCACTGAAATTAAGCAAATCTCTGGACGATTAAAAATGTAACTAGGAAAGTTTCTTTTGACAAATCCTAAGTCGTACTTTCCAATAAATAAATAACATACCATCCAAACTGTTCTGAGGAGTGGCAACGTGATCTGATGGAACTCCACATATTATCAAACGAATTGAATGAAGATACAAGCTCTGGTAATCTTCTGGAGGAAATGCGGAATAGGAACCAAATGTCTCTTTTTTACGCGGTTATGTTACTGGCAAGTTGACAAACGGGGCAGATGAATCTTACCCTGATGTACCACGACTTGGCAAGTGGCTTAGCAATACCCACCACCGATGCGATGGCAAATTGCCTGAACAGCTCCCTGTCTACAAGTCCAGAAGCAATAAGCAAGATCTCTTAGTCTAACGCAACCATCTGAGCAAGGTACTGTGACGTAACGGCCAACCTCATGTAACCTACATGGAAGTTATCAGCATACATCTCTTGTGACACCAATGACATTGTCACTCTGTGTACAGGTAGTGGTCAAGTGAAAGATTGTTCTCCCAAGATAACTTTAGGAAGAAAGTATAAATTCGTGCGATTACACGATTTATTCCCGGAAATGAAACTTCCGTTATGACGCCTACCGATTTCCTAGTTGTTCCTCTATCACCCGAACTTCAGTACTTACGGAATGTGTTGCAATAGGTCAGTCGCGAAGCACCAAAGGTAAGCCCGTATTGCTACCACGTCAGATTCCCGTGAGCCTAAAAATCAGCACCCATTAGAAAAAATCAAAGAGATAATAGGAACCGTACACACACGCACAATAATACACCCGATGGAATTATAGAATTGGATGATTCCCATCAGTACCGCGCCCCTCGTCCCACAGGAGTCCTCAAATGTGGAGGGGCATCGATCACGCATGTGAACAACAACTTCAGCAATGGAACTAATTTAGCCTTCACATACTCAACTGAAAGTATCAGCTGTCATATCGTAGACCGTAAGCCAGACTTTCTGAGTCGATTTCACTCGATACTTATTGAAAACATTTACCTGGTCCCTAGCACCTCACTAAGTTAGGCATATTTTCTGATCTTCTCCCTACCTGGATAGTTGAATAACAAAGTGACACTCTCTGCGTATTTTTCGGTGATTTCAACAGACATGATGTTAATTTCCTCATCACGCTTGGCTTGACAAATTTGGTACTTTTTCCCACCAGACGTGACGCACATCTAGACTTGGTTTTTACAAGTAGACCACAAACGTTTACTGTACAAAACATGCGCACTTTAGCAGGTCTTAAGAGTACATCTTTTCGTATAGAGTACAACCAGCCGGTGCACTAGGCGAAAAAGAATATCCCGAAAAAATGAAGCAGAAAACTGTTAACTTGATAACCTGGTAAAATTAAGCACTGTAGTTACCTCAACCGATTTTCCGTGTCTCCAGACTCCAAACATTCTGTCTTCTGTGAGCGTGTCGCTGATTACCCTAACATTTTGCCCTAATTATTTTTCCCATTTGAAACTACCTACATCTAAACTGATCGATATCCTTCACCTGTACTTGAACAGCTGCGAAGAAAGAAAGAACGGGCTTGCAAAGGTGGACAGAGAAAGCAAGTCAAAAAACTAACCGGCTTGATTAAATCTGAAGTTAAACACCTAAATTGTGCATGGGTGCCATCTTGGGAAATGTCGTCTTTCATGGAGTATTAAGAGCCATAAAACACCTGTGTGATAGTAACTCAAGAAATAAAAAATAAAACGTTGATGTTGAAAGCTCAACTCCGGTTTCAGATCAGTGTCACAGTGTACTTCTATGCCAGTCTTTACCAATTATCCTCAACCACTAGCTGTCGAATCCGATATGGTCTTCCAACAGCTAAGCAAAGTGAAGGTGAAAAGAGCTCCTGACCCAGATGAGTTGGCACATGTACTCTTTGAAAGTGTTGACATCGTTTTGGTTAGATTAGCTAAATTCCATGATTGCTTGACAAGCTGGAAAATTTCTGACATTTGGAGACCGGGCAAGATAACGCGTGGCCCCAAGAAAGAACTCGGGAAATACCGTCCCATCGCCTGCACTTCCATGACGCTCAAATTGTTGGAGATTCTTTTGCTACTGTGGACTGATATGGGGTCTGCCAAAGTAAGCACACACCGGTTTGCTTATCCGTCTTCGCGCTCCACAGTTGATGCCATACATTGTCTAGTTCACTCAATAGCTTTGGCCTTAGACGTGAAGCGCAAGACTGTTAGAATTGTGTTTTTGGACTACGAAAACGCATATGGTTGCCTCGATCGATCTTCATTGCTCAGTATGCTCTCCGTAAATGATGTTGACCAAAAAGTTTGCTGGATGATTTCCCACAATTACACTGATAGAAGACGTTCATATGTTTTAAAGGCAAGAAGTTCTCTTCTCTTCCAGTTGAATCTAGTGTCTCACAGACAGCAATGTTTCCGAAAAATGGAGGTAAGAACACGGGTTTGCACAACATATCCTGGACCATTTCGCCGCTTCTGTACACGTGCATACAGCTGTCAATGTAGTTTTTATAGATTCAGTAGAATAATCAATGAAACTGAGACAACACTGAAGTGAATAATAAGTGATAGGAGAGAATAGGAATGAGAGGAGGATTAGATGTTAGGTCATCAGGGAACGGCCAAACTGATAAGCCTTCCGTGTTATTTGCACAGTTCGAGTTTATAACTGAGACTGTCCAGGCTCTCGGCATATCTATGCAATCTAACTTCCTCGGTGTTGTACGTGAACTTAAACGAGTTGCTCGGAATCGCAAAGTGTTTTTTCCCAGTCACGTGTTGCGTAATTGATGATCCGATTATTTTTGGTTTCGTTTATGACGTCACCATTGTGAACTGACTGGTCATTGACTTTTGAAGTCAAATCGGAATATACTGATTCATTCGCTGGCGCAATTTTTCCTGGTACGTTAAATAATTTTTGATCCTTTCTATACTGATTGGCTGTCAACACGCCGACGATATAGCTTTAGGCTGCGAATTACGGACACCAGGAGAAACTTCACAAATTCAAAACCCACCAAGTGAAAAAAAAAATCGCTTAGAGTTTTCGTATCTCAAAGTTCAGCACCCCTAACCGGAAATTAACTGGCCGCATTTCGCTCACCGGGTAGATGCCCTACCAGTTGAGCTATTGTGGTACGGCCAGCCGGGTATGAATACGGCAAGTGACTATCCAGTGATGCGAGAACCCCTAGTCCACTGATACATAGGAACTGTTCTGGTTTTGACGACTGCACTAACCTTGACGGCCACTTCCTAACGGGACGAACAGCACACGGCTGAATGCCATCCAACGGGCTTAGAAACATTCACACCACGCACTATTGGCACGAAGAACGTGAATCTTATAGATAATGGAAAGCCTATTTACGTTTTTCACATCCAAAAGTCCAAACCAGCGACCCGGAGAAAAGCAGGTGCATTTTCGATTATCTATAAGATTTAGGCTCCTCATGCGAAATTAATTAAATCTGTGAACTGAGCTTCACCTCCTCACCCTTGAACTGAATGCTTCTAAATGGCAAGACGTAATGTTCCCTTTACTGTCTGATGAACTGCACAGAACCCTTACCAACCGGATTCTGCGAATAACAGCGGTTAAATATCTTGGTGTTGCAGTATCTTACAATCTCTTACGGTCTACCCAAGTCCAACAGACATTCTGTTAAGTCAGAAAATTGTCATTTTTCTCTTTCCGTCGAAGATTACTTTCGGTTCACCATGAGCTAACCTTATAATTTCTAATTGCACCTTCTCTCTCACTGTTTGTAATAATCTTCAGTTATTTTCCTGGTCAAATGAGAAGAGATTTCAACTCAGTAATAAACTTCATAAAATATATCTATAAATTCAGTGGTATATCCAGAAATACACTTGTTGATACTGTCTCTGATGAACAGTTCGGAGCTTGTTGCCAGTTTACTTCCAAAAAGCGTTCAGACGTTCATCTTCCTCAACTCAACGAACTTTTAAAAGCGGTGCTCACATCCTGCACACTCTCAAAGTTCAAGTTCTTATTTGCTTGTACATATTGAAATTCCGTTTTGACATATCACACTCGCGAGCTTATTGACCCGATGAAAGTCACTGGAGACTCACGGAACTATTTGCTTGGAAGAAAACCAACGGAATTTGGACACTTATCCTTGTTCCATATTTATATATCTAAAGATATGATGTAAATGCTAAAAATCCACCCAGTCGGGCACAAAAGTCCACTATTGACTTGACTTGGTTTGAAATCTGTCAAACCCAAGTCTGTAACCAAATGTGTCTGGGTACTGAACTAGAGGATGCCGGTTGATCCCTTAGGAAATCTTGCTATGGGCAATCAAATCACAAGTCACTTCACTGTTGCAGGTGCTATATGCTACGGTAATTTGAGCAGAAGAACTGTACTATCCACTTGCAAAAAGTTTGAAGTTCTGTAACGCGGCCTGGTAGCTCAGCTGGAAGGGCTCCTTCGATACTAAGGCGTGGATGGCGACCGTGTGTGGGTCCGCATCCCTCATGGGTCAATGACTTTCAACATTTGGATCATTTTGTTAAGAAGACTCAATATTTGTCCTGAGAGTGCAGCGGCAAAGTGGAAGTTCGCAAACTCCTATTCAGGGCTTTGCATTCATCTTTGAAACAAACGAAGACAACCCATCCGGTCCAGGAGGTTTGTACCTTTTGTCCACATGCGTCCTCGTTTTTCAAGCGCCCCAGATATCTTAGCGTTACTGTGAACGTGGAATCTAGATACATCAACAACCGAAAGTGAGACTATTCACGGAAGCAGATCGCCGGTTCTCATCTTGTGGCAGATAGGTGAACGGGGGTGACTTCATATTTGGTAGTCAAGTGTCAAGATATTATTTATGTTGAAATGATCTGACCGGAACGAATAAAATTCTTTAGCTAGTCCAAGTCGGCGGTGACCAGTGGGAATGACCACTATAGTCCCAATATAGATAAGGGGCAGCTATGCGATATTTGGTTCTATATAATTTTGTACTGCAGAATCTGTTACCATCCATAAACAGTGGTGAGTGGACCATCTACCAGCCTTTCTACCTTATCCAGAAGCCAAAGTGAAAGTGAAAATAGCCAAAATACAAGCTATGAAGCAATGGAGACAAATCTCATTAGAAATTGTCCCTGACCTCAGAAGTGTTGAAGTCAGAAGTTTCAGACACAGGCGTGGTGGACATGCATCGAAACTGCAATTTCATGCTGTTAACACGCATGGAATGGTTAAACGGAACTGCGAACAAGTGACTGTCAGCTGAGATCCAGTCTAGCCTTTCGCGCTTAGCTAGCATGTATCTGGGGTGCAAAGTATGACTACCTAAGCGGGATCCTTTAGACGAGTTTCAGATATATAACGTTATCCTGTTTTAAAGGTGAAAAACTCCTAGTTAGTGTGAGAATGTTCGCAGCAACCAAATAAACTGCTTTCTGCTACTTGCTCCTCTCACTCTATCAATAACAGAAGACATGTTTCCTCAGCCGCTGTCCTACGCGACACCACACATCGACTTAAAATTAGAGAAAGGCAATCAGTAAAGGCTTTTTACCGAAAGTGTGCTTTGGGTTTCTGAGCGACTGACATTTCGCTGTCTTTTGTACGTCCGGAGGGGATTTCCTGTGGGAACTGAAACCACCACTCTTGGTTAGAAAGCCGGAAAAACGATGAAATGAGGAGGGTTCTTCCCTAGGTTTCCAAATCTGAGCTGGAGATACAACAACATGAACCACAAGGCTTTTGGGGCCTTCTTCCAACACAGGAGAGCATCAAAAACAATCAGTTTGTAACGTGTGACCGTGGTGTTCTGGTCGTTTTGGTCTGTAGATGCGTGAACTGTCAATCGTCTATTCGGATTCAGCTTTTTGCTCTAATGCGCACAATGGAGGAAGCGGCATATGGCCGGATCAATATCCGGGTCTTCCACACTTTGAGATGATAATGGTCGAGTAAACGCGATGAGTCTTTCCGCTGTCAAGAGTAACCTCAGACTCCGTCCGTTGAATTAGAGTATTTTAGACCGCGGGTCTGTGCACTGATGATGTCACCTCGACTGGTGATAAAACGTTTGCGACCTAAACGCCAAGTTCAGCGATCACCAACGGATACAAGCGCTCCTCAGTGTCCATTCGTAACATTGTTGTCCGTAGGTATATTGCGGTTGGCTGTACGGAACGGGATGCTTTTCCCGTCTACTGTTTTAGTAAGGCTGAAGCTCATCCAGCCTCTACGTGCCAGGTACGGTTGCATCTCTAGCTCAAGGGATCGTACTGCATAGTTCTTTGGGTCGTGGAGGCATACAGACCGTCACATCAATCTAATCATATTTTAATCGGGGTTTTCCCGTTATATTCCTTTTGTTACGAGGTACCTTTAGCAGTGTGGACGTAAAACCATTGTTTTGTAAGTGCAAAATAAACTAACCAATAACTGACACTTTGAGAGAGTCTTTAAAAGAGGCATAACATAACAGTGGTTAAAAAAGATCAATGATATTATTAAGGTTTTTGAGCGCGCCATGTATGAGTAACATTTGGTGTTGCATACGAGATTTCTCATTTCTGTACGCGGTAGGAAAATTATGCTTTTGCCCGACAAATTTTACTTATTACTAATATACACGTTTGATTTTTCTTATTGCTTTGACCGCTTCTGACTTCAAAGGTAAGAAAGAATCTGCTCAGATCAGCTTGGCATTTTTCCTGTCGTATTTAGATGATTAGTGAATTGCCGAAATCGAATTACATTGTAGCAAGCCCATGACTGAGCTCAGCGTACGGGTTGGAAATTACACTCCTAAGATAAAATTGCATCATACGGTAAGATTGAAAATTATAAAATATACAAAATTCCGTAATATTAGGTGACAACAAATCTGGATACCAAAACGTGCCCAGGGTGGTCTTGAGATGTAAATCCACATTCAGCTGTCTGTGACTTTGACCACTTCAGCGGACCAGAAGTCTGCTCAACTTTTGTAAAACAAGAAGTTGTCTAGCTGGATGGTATACAAGTTGTTGCTGGACGTCTGCTTATCTTGTTTAAACAGTACAGTGCAAAATATACTGTGTTGTTTCTTTGAAATCTCTTCATGTGTATATTTTAAGTCAGTAGGTTTTACTGTCATGCAAAAATAATGCTTACAGCGATATCCATAAAAGAATAGGAACCGGAGAAGAACGACTATAAACACTACAATTAACACTGTGTTTGGAACAGCTCACCAGGATTTTCTGAACTGTATTCCACTTTTTGGCGACTCCTAGGTTCGTTTGATGCTGGTCGCCGTCGATGGAGATGACGATGGTGGTAATGCTGATGGTGATCATTACGGAAGGGGCTATGATCTTCCAATGAAGATGGAAGTTTTCCCTCGGAGCCGGTTAGAGCTGAAACAGCTTGGTTGGCGGACAAGCTATCGGCAGAGGACAATGTTTGACCTGAACTTCCACCAACGCCGCCTTCTCTGACCGGCCTTTTAGGACTTTCTGATTGTGGCGGGAGACCCCCGGATCCCAAACGATCACGACTTCCATCCGCAGATAGGTGACGCAAACCCGACACTGTAGTAGTGTTATTATTGGGATGTGGCCTAGTGGTTTGTCCGATGCACCTTTGATTTGATTGTGAACTCCCGTCAATGGACCAGTTAGACAAGGGACTTAGTGATTCGGCAAGTATGTGCGATGAACTGGCAATCGATTCACTTGTTGTAGGAAAAAAGTTCTGCACACTGGGGACCGTGGCTGCCAACGAGAGCAACGAACCATCAAGGTCGGAAAGTGATGCAGCGACAGGCCCAGTCCATCCGGATGAATCTCCTGTTCTTTCCGGGTTGTTTGAATTTCCGTCCACACTGGATGATGTGATGTGCTCGGTGGGTTGCCATAAACGAATACCAACTCCAACAGTCTCCGGATGACTTCGTATGCTTTCTCCTGTACAATATGCACTAGTTTGACCACTCGGAGTGTGCCTTCGTTCCTCCGGGCCAGGATAAGACTCTGGTAATTTATCAAAACATCCGGACTGTGTGAGATCGTTTGAAAGGAAGTTTTTCTTACTGTTTGGATCCAAATTGAAACTCTCTTTGTCTAAAATGAGAACAAAGAAACGTGGATAGCATATTCTTTTTGTGACTTCCAACAAAGATGTTCGAATTTCTACCGGACTAAATTCAGCTGAAAGATAGGATAACAACTACATCTTACAATGATATTTGTCTCAATGAGATACTGACTCGTGAGGTGCTATAAGTCCATCCAACTACACCTAGAAGCATTTGACCAGACTCAACGACTTTAATCAGACGGTAGGACCAGTTAGCAGTCAATGATAGTTCAAAAGGTAGTTTTTGGGCCTTGACCAAAAAGGTGAGTATGTGCTTCTTGGGAGCTGTTCCCCTATGTATGTGACAAAGTTTAGGGAAGGGGTGGGGTGGGGGAGGAACTGCAAAATGTTTAGGTCACTGCACTTCTTGGTACTTATTCATTCTGGGTTTCCTGAAGGTCTAGATGTTCGATGTCGTCGTGCTTATTGCTTCCTTTATCACACCGTAGTTAGAACAACAGTACATGTCATGAGTTGAAAGTTTCGTTGAAATTGCCCACACTACAAGTACTGTTTCAGCATTGTGGTTTGAGTAACTTCTTCACTAAAACTCTGACTAGAATTTTTAGTTCAATTAAAGAAGCAGAACTGTGGTCAAGTGTTACCAAATCGGTCTGAGAATAACGCATTTCTACAGGAAATTTGACTATTTTATTCCTGCATTCCACATGGATTTGTCAAATCAATGCAAATGCGTTTGTTTTCACTTTTTGAAGATAGTTCATTGATACGTATTTGCCATTTGGGCTTGTTTCTCTCTGAAAAGTGACTTTGTCTCACAGCCAAACCGACGGGAATTTCCACTTTTGGATTGATCAATAATCTGTTAAATAGAAGAATACCTCTGAAGTGTGACTGTTGAAAAATCGATTCTTAAGACTATGGAGCTATTTATAACGGTGAAACATAGTCTTCACGCCAATGTGGGTTATGTTATTATTGGAAACTTAGCAGTGGCCAGGCTGTGTCACCTCAGATTATAAAGACGGATTCAACCGTTATAATTCAAGTTGCAACCGATGTACTTGCTTGCGCATTTGATGTTTTTGCAAGCCGAACTAAGATTCGTCGGCGTTTCCACAAGCTGTTGCCAGTTTAGTAAGTGTTCTACAGAATCCGTGCGTTACATCATGTTAAGAAGGGTCAATGAAGGCCCGAATGCAATATCCACATGAATACGCACACATACACACGCCATTCTTCTATCTATTGCTTCCCATAATTTCTGAATGAATTCGGCCATCTCTTTTTGTGTATGATCCTCACTAACTTCATTAAATTGAGTATACTGCCATAAAACTAATCCAACATTACTAAATCCCGTAACAAAATCATACTGTAATTTTTCTCTACTAATCTACTCCATAGCTAATCTTGTTTTTTGTTCAGACTGAGGTCTTTGAGGGTAATCACCATTGAGGTTGACGCATCTGTTGGCAACGGCCTCGTACTTCTTTTTTCATTTACCAACTCATCAGTTTGTAATGGCCAGACTGCAAGTCACCGTACTGTTGTTCGACTGACGTAAGTGTCAATCACGGGTTCTTGCATGTTACCATTTTGGTGCCTCGACCCGGGACCGACTGGCATGGGATACCTTGGTGAATGACCTGATATGGGTCGTAGAGATAACTGTGTTCTTTGAATTTTGATGCTGTGTTGGTGTGACCCAGCAGAGGTCCCGTGAACTGGCCTACCCGAAGTAATGAAATGGGAGGCCTTGTTGAGCGTGCAGTTTTGAGGTACTGTGTGATTCGGCAGTGTTCCCGTAAAACGGCCTGCCCGATATGTGCTCCTAGATAAATGGGCAGTTCCGTGGTGTGATGCAGGAGTACGTAACAAGGTGGACAGAGTTCGTTCGTCGAGGGAGAGCAGTGGAATGGCCAGATTGTGGGCTGCCATAATATTGTTCAACTGATGTAGGTGTTGGTGCCCATCGATACTACCACTGAGCGTCAGCCGACGGACTTTCTCGTCCTTCTGTGCTTTTGCAGACAATCCTCCGGCCGGAGATCATTGGTATTTACGTGTTACAAGTGGTAAGAAATAGAGTCCTGAATCTTCACTAGTCAAGTTTTGCACTGTGCAAACATTTTACCGAGTAGTGTCGAAATTCTATACATATTTAGATCTTTCAAGATAATCAATATCCAGCACACACGATTGCACCCTAACACCATTTTAGAAGTCGTGTGGAAAATTTGCAACAACTTCTTCTCTACACACAAGTAATACGTTCCTAATCATATTCGAATCGTGACATTCAGGAAAGAAGAATTGTGAAAAGATTCATTAAATATTATAATGGCTTTGTTACTATAAAATGTTATAACAAGTGGCTAGATCTGTTCATATCTAATATGATGTGCAGCCTCGTGTGAGGCATGACCTTATGTATCATTTTAAAAATAAACCGGTTTTCCTTGAATGAATTCTAGTTTGGCAGACAGACAGAGAACTTTCATCTTTTGATCACGGTGAATTCTTCGTCGATCAGAACCTTTTTAATGACGCTTCATCAGCAAGGTTAATAGTGATAGTTTGCAGCCCATATCAACCAGTGAAGTCCGTAGCGCTTCCTCAAAATCACTAAAATGTTTTTCCCTCGCAAATTTCTTTTTACTACAGACTTACTTGTGAGCCCTCTAACACTCACCACAGTTTTTCGCAGTATATCGACGATCAAAGCAAGTCGCTATGGGATATAGATATCCTCGTTGTTGCAACATTTAGCCACATTTGTTCTTCTCCTATTGCTGACTTTTGACTGGTTGGAGGCTAAAGCGACTTAAGTTTTTCAAATTTAATTGCGAAGACTTGAAGAAGTTGTTTAGTAGATCTTCTCGTGGATTAAAATTTCATTACATTTTGACTATTGTTTTCATCCAAGTGAAGCTAACATCACTATTCAAGTTGGTTATGTTCGTCTTTTGCTCATCACATCTTTTTATGATACCAAGTTTTATATATGAATAATATGAAAAACATGCTGTAATTTACAGAGAGAAATGAGAATATATTTTATCACAGGAAAAAGTATCCAATGGGCTAGCACAGTATTATCCCTATCTTCTATAATAAAGTGGGGGAATTTTCCGATTTTCATTGAACATTTCTTTAACGTAGAAAAACCAAGACGCTTATTTTGAGGACCGCGCTCATATCACCTTGAAATCCAGGTCATGCATACTAAATTACTCAAAGGTTTCCCCCGAGGAGTCTATCATTCACCGTGAGTTGACCCTTGAACTGTTAGACAGCACGGTGTTCTTCATACCCTTTCTCTTCATTTTTGCTTCTTTCTGTTAGACAGAACCACGGCAGGCAAATCAGAAAAAGAAATTTTTTGTAGTAGAATAAGCATTTACTTTTTAGTGACGAGGACTAACTGTGGTGAGCATGACCTGCAGCGGTTTACCAATAAGTTGTTTTACCATTTAACTAATTCGGAACTAACGAACTTCAGAACAATTTATCACGGTGACCGTGGTTACACAGTTTCAGCCCTAAGCAGATGGTAGCAGAACTGACATGAGCAGTGGGCATGATATCGATAAGGGAAAATCCAGTTGCATTTTTCGCTTCCAAAAGTTCACGAAGTGAGTCAGAGTCCAACCTCGAAGTCCCGGTTACTGATCAGTTGCTTTACCAGCTGAGTGTTTTTGCCGTTCGGCCAGTCGGACACGAATAGAGCCTGTGCTGCGCAATCACTATTCCGAAGATGAAAATCAACTTTTCTGCTTTTATTTACTGATTCAGCCTCGTGGGTCACTTTCCTATGAGCCGAACAGCACACCGGGCTGAATGAGACTGAAAGGTATTTATTATATCTTTGTAGAATGTATTGATGGAACGAGATGGCAGAAAAATGTACCCAATGAAAGCCCAGCTTGCAATTGCCGTATCCAAAAAGATTTATGCAAACGAATTGTTCACCCGTACTAGGCAGTGATTTATTTACATTTCGTTGCCACAAGAAGGATGAAAAGTAGTTTGCAAACACCGAAAGCGATTGTCGATTGGTACCGATAAAGCAGACATGGAATTGACATTAAATTCTATAAACAATCTTGGCCCCGCGCATTCTTCTCACACGAATTCCGTTCTCAGTATGACTGTCATTTTTGCACTGTAACTAGCAAGCAAACAGGACAACCGTCGAGGAAGTAGGTTTTTTCGTCTCACTCGTGACGGTAAATTCTACTTCGGCTTTTTATATTTTTGTTGTCGTTGTCTTGTAGACGGCTAAGCGTCATTTGTAGCCAAAATATGATTTAAGTAGTAGTGTGTACAAACTGCTTACTTATTGATTTGAACTGCAGCACTGATGCTAAATCAACAATTGAGAACTATGGAAAAATTGTCTATGTATCATCTGGTTTGTCAGAAATTATCAGCAATGAACGTTCAGTGCGCACGCAAATGCCCCTTCATTATTCAGCACAGTACCAGTGATGAAAATTTTCTTGGTTATCCAGCCTTATCAAACGCAGATGCATTGTTATTCACATGCAGATACCGATGTCAGTGTGACCTCTTGGTACGGAAGATTTGTACCCTTTGCTGTTCCCACTAGCCCAGTCCTTACCAGTATTGTACTTCGCTTGCGTTACCAAGTCTGGAATGCTCCAGACTACCCCTCAACTACTGTTCGACCCCTTTCGTTTCATCTACTAACGGCGTATGCAACCCTCGTTTTCCATTATGGTTTTTACTTTGATCGGGTATTGCCTTGCATGGGACTACGTTGGCCGTAAGATGAAACATTGGACTACTGAGTCATCGTAGGCAAATGCAGCAGAAATGTACAACGCTGTACGGTCCCCGCCCCTCTTTGTCGAGGCGTGCACGGCACCAGTCTAAACAATCGGAACACCGGCGAAACGGCCAAAGTCGACTAACCTCAACTTCGCGGTCGGTGAGGGTGTATCGACGCGGCCAAAGCAAACCGCTGAATTTTGTACTTGCTTTTCGGCTTGCTTGCAAATTCAGACCAGGTCGTGCGTTTGCAGTTTGCTATATTCCAAGAACACACCTACGCATAAGGTTCCCAAACGTGGAAACAAAAACACTGATAAAGAAACAAAGAGTACAGTCTGTGGGCAATTCATTCATTTACTCATCCACCCTTTCGGTCAGTCATCCGTTCATCTATTTGGTCTGGCGATAGTAACTCATGGCTATTTTCCCAAACCGCAATCACTTCTTCTGTCTGATGTTTGTGCTGCGCAAGTATGCAGGAATCGGTTCAGCATTTTCCGGATTAGTAGCTGACTCCTTTCCTCTTCCGCTATGATCCACTTTAAGCATAACACCTACCGCGGTCCCACCAATGGAGGGACTAACCAGCAGGCAAAAAGCGAGATAGTAGCGTGGGTTCGGTAGACAGGAAAGCTGTGATACTGATCGGTTTCCCTTGCATTCATTTCGTGGCGTCTAAACCAAAAAGGAAGTTTCGGTGGAAGAATCTGGTGAGAAAGGGACACTGGTTGTGTTCTCCTTCCCGCTTCGCTCAAAAATACCGGAACGGATGGAAATACGACGGCTGAACGTAACATTTCGGAGAAAAGGTATGCCACCATAGTAGCCCTTGGAAAAAACTTACGGATGATGTATGATGCTTCGCGCGATTTGACTGAACCACACCCGGGGATAAGAATAATAAAAATGCGGTCCTTTTTCTTTCCCATATATTTCTAGATCGAAGCGTGTAATCGTCATCTCAGATTTCATTGGAATTTCTGTGAGACATAGTGGAAATAAATCTTCTCCCGGATGAGAATGCTCAACCATTTGATGCTAGCAGATTGGTGATTACCTAGAATATTAGTAAAGTAGAGAACTTTTCTGGTACTAGGACTATAAAGACAACCGGCATGTTGTCCACAAAGTTTTCTTTCGCCATTGTCCGCCGGTTGTCGCTCATTGTGACTTAGCGGATTCTTCGATGCTGACAGACCAGTTTGTATGAGGCTACCCAGATTCTACCCCAAAAAGACCAAGTGGTATCCATCAACTGGAATGCTCTGGTCCAAGTCTGGGTAGGTTTTCCAGTCGAATTGGGTTTGACTGGTAGTTGCAAAACCATAACGTTGTGACTGCTCAAGTGTATTAAGACTTGCGTAACGGGTGAATTTTCAGGCTGGTACGAATCTTATTTATTTCTGGAAACCATAAGTGTGCTCAGTAGTAGATTGTGCCCTGTGTTTATTTCTCTTCAGTTCGCTGGCTAGCGCGGGAGTTACATTGGAGCAGGACCTGATTGATGGTCAACACTCAGGTCCATCGCGCCCAGTGCGTAGCTGAAGCTTAAGTCTGTGAATAAAGGTAACCAGAAAAAGTTGGGTGCTTCATAGATCGACAATTCCAGTAGGCTTGTGATAGTGATAAGCATTTCGAAATGAAAACGATCAATATTAGGTCAGGTAGGATTTAATTTAATTTAACAGTTTAATATTCTTATGAATGACGAATTTATTTTGTCCCCTCTCAACAGCATCTTAATTTCAAGGGATTAAGTTAGCTGGTTGAATCTGTAAGCCCCTACCTTAGACTGGTTTATAACTTTGAGCTGCGCTAGTGATACCGTCGGCATTGTGAGATTCAGTATCTGAATCTTGCAACCGCGGATCAACATCCATTTGTCAGTCCTGAACCGGCCATTTCTAATATTTTGGCAAATGCAACATTTGTGTGCTACAAAGAGTACTTGACAATCTTGTGACCGAACTGACGGAAATTGAAAAACAATAGAATGAATTTGATGCCCGTCTGAATTCATCTGATGGCAAAGCAGGCCAGCACCAGTGAAGAGCCCGATTATATCAGTTGATGAACTTGAGGTCAACCATACAAAGGCTATAACGTAGATCGCATATTACGTAACCCATAGATCTCGGCTTTTGGTCGACTAAACATTGTTGTAACTCCAGTTCCCTGAGCCAGAGTGACCCGGAAACCAATACTTCCGTGAAAACACGTTTTTTTGAAACCCTAAATTTTATTGTAATCTACACGTTTTAATGTGGTTGCGGGGCATCCTACATCAGGAGAACAGAAAGATAAATATGTTATCTTGTGGCAGGAAGCATTCTAAGTTGGATCGTAAAAACGATCAACAAAGAAGGTGAATTAAATCAGATGATGCGCGAAACAGCGGCATCGTCAACGGCAAGACAGAAATTAACAACAAAGCACAAAGCCGACCGCGACAAGCCACTTCGAACACCATATACCAACCTGAAATCCCGATTTAGGAGGTTCGAGGGAGCGAAAACGATCAACAGATGCACCGTACCCTTTGGTAATAAAGTATCTCTACTTCAGCCTCTCTCTGCCCTGGTGACGAAAGTTGAACTACCCATCAACGGCTGCTTACGTCCCACACCAGAAGAAAGGAAAATGGTAACCAATTAAGACTCATTCCGCAAGGCGGAAAGCTGTTCGGACAATTATTACGGTTAGGGAATATGTGACGTTCATCACTGTCTAAACAAAACATTTATCAAAAAAATTTTGTTTAACAGATCCAAAAAACAATACCCTGACCTCCCTTTTGAAAATCCCCCGTCGTTGGCAGAAAGTAACGCACAAATGGGCGCCAACTTCTCCGTAGTCCTGTTTTTGTCCAGTCGGCTGAGATACGCTAGAATCTCCCGCAATCAAAATGTTACCAACTGAGCAATCCGGAAACACTTCATCCTCCGCCACCACAGTAGAAAATAATAAACTATCATCGACTGAGCCGTCATAGTTTTCTCAGTGCTTTCTATTTTGTTTCACGATAGCTTTTAATATAAGAAAGCTACATTGTACTTAGGAAAACTCATTTTCTTATCAAAAGTGAATTCTCAATTCGTCAGACTGTCGGTGTTCTGTGACTCTGCTTTGAGTCATTAAAATGGAAGAAGAAAATTGTGTGTTCCGTCTTCCTCATCCGAAGCTAGCAACAACCTCTTACATTCGTTTGTTTTGCAAATTCAAAAAAACTGCCCACCAGCTGAATAGTATATGTTCCAAATGCACTTGACAGTTTCATTTGTAGGCTAATAAATGATTCGTGTTGCAGCACGAACACGCTTTTTCCCGTAGAATAACTTCAGAAGCACTGCCAACTGTTTTTCCTGATCCACTATCTTTCCTTGTTCTTAATTTTGTGTTTTATTCCTCACCAAGTTTACACCCTTCAACAGATTACCAAAAGAGGAATTTCATCGGTCGTGGAAGGGAGGTTCGAAGCCCAGACCTTACGGTCTTTAGTCCACTTGACCATTGCCTTTAAGAGGGCACTCATGGTGCATCCGAAATTCTCAATCGCTTACCAATCTGCTAATCTGGCTGCCTGCAATTCGCTTCTCGTTAGGGCTACAGTAACAAAAGTGCAAAAACGAACCTGCTCTTAAAGGGACTATCTAACATTGTTTCCGTTCAGAACCCAGATTAGAAGCAGAAATTTACACTTTCATTCTCGCCGGTATTCCTGAAATGAGTCATCTATATTCTTTCACAACGGCTTCAGTTGCCGGCCCTGATTGACTCTTTTTGAGCATCATAGAGATTAGCAGCACTCTGTTCGATCACATACCCCCGATCAAGCCTCATTCGTGTTGCTATTATTTTCAGAGATTTTTCCATTCCCAATGCTCAGTTAGTCTGTTAGACAATGTTTCGTACACCTTTTCTCAAATGTAGGGGACGAATTTAAGCTATCTTTAACAAACTGCACAGCCTTTTCAGGTTTGATCAAGATCTCCCAATCTACTGGAGCCCCATGGTTCACCTGTAAATAAGTTGAACCATCATCGGTATCTAATTTGCATGCATTTAGCCATTCTCAACGCGAAGAAGTTCAAAAGACTATAGCATTTTGGTTATGATCTTAATCAGAAATGATGGTTTTTTCATATTGGGTCTAATTGTAACTACTGAATACAAGTGAAAGACGTGAAACGCTTTCTATGTTAAATCCCAGTCAATATTGCCAACGTTTTTGAGGTGACCCAAATGTGAGAAGTTTTTGACCCCGGCCGGTTTCGAACTCACACATGGTTACCACCCTCGCTTTAGTACCCCAAGTGCTCTACCAGCTGAGCTACGAGGCCACACCGAAGGACCTTCGATTTTTTGCATATGGATCACGCACTGTACCCGCCCAAAATACAGTAGCACACAGCATCCACCACAATGAACTAGCTTGTAATTTGACTGCCTACAGCAGGATTTCCCTTTACACTAACCGGAATGCACCAGTTTAGTACATTGGGCATGTTTTGAACGTATTCATGTTTGGCAGATTTTGAAAACGTTGATAATATTGTCAACGGTTCCGGAGCCGTCAAAAGAATTACCTCAGAGTTCAGTCACTGCATCATCATGGCCAGAACCCAAACGGCATACAACTCCAAGTGTGACACTTGAAGGTATTCATTATTTTTTGTTTGGACTTCACTTTTCATGCACAAACTCCAGGTCATCCGACCAACCTGCAATCGGAAGAACGAGACTTGAGTTTCGCTCTTATCAGAGCGAATCGGTGGTGCATATCCTCTGCCTTACCCAGGGTTTGAACCCGGACCCTTTCACCTCGAGGGGGTTTATGTTACCACTGCGCCATCCCGCTTCTATCCGGGCTGATCCGAATCACCAAAGTAAGCTTGTTCAGATTTTGTCTTCTACAACCGTCAGAAATGCTCGATAGACGATGATTTATGAACAAGCTTACATTAGTGATTCGGATCAGCCTGGATGGGAATGGGGTGGCGCAATGGTAACACAAACTCCTTCGAGGTAAAAGGGCCCGGGTTCAAACCCTGGCAGCCGAGTGCTTTAGAAGATTTGCTTACCATCTCGGAGGTCCGAGGTTCGAATCCCCGTCATCACCGGTTATTTGGTGGTAGACAGTATTCCACTGTCGTCCGGATCATTACCACACCAGACCTGTTGGACCTCATGTGGTTCTTTGCCACTCCAAGTCTCAATGTCAAGTTACCGGTTATCTCCAGTAGTGCAGTAGGCCCTGGTGGCTATGGGGTATATACCCCTTCCACTGCACTCATGCATAAGTACGTAATAAAAAAGAGGATGCGCACCAATGATGAGCTCTAATTAGAGCGACACACGAATCTGGCGCTTTTGAGTGCAGGTTGGTCGGATGACCTGAGGTTTGCGCATGAACAGTGGAGTCCAAACCAAACAAAGATTCACCAATCCCACACACTACTCGCAAGCAGTTGCGTGATTTGTGTCCACTATTGTTGGTTTGATAAAACCAAACGTTTACTGAGCTTAGTACCGCGGCTTCAGCTGAGCATGTCGTGTGGTCAGTTGATAATACGATTTGTCTACACCATGTTTTTGTCCTTATCCCAATGAAGTCAACAGTTAGATCTGATTAGATGAAGTAGACCGTGAGAATCTTGTGAGTTTACCTGATTGGTGCAAGTTTCATGATGAAGCAGTAGTCTGCAAGAAATTTCTTAAGCTGCCCTGGCCCTCCCTCCACCCTAAACAGGCCACAGTTTAGATAAAAAATGACAAAACTGGAGAAAAACAATACACATCCGGTTTTGATTTAATTCAGGATTACAGCTGTTTTTTGTACCCCTCCCCTCTTTTTGGTCGACATCAAATTTCGATGTCTTAACTGGATAATTTTGACTAATGTGTCTTCTGAACTTTTATTATTGCTGTAGTCGTGGTAGATCTGTACAGTCGGATAACTCCAGGTGAATCAACCTCCGTAGCCGGGTCTCTGTCACCGATTCAAATTACAACTACTCCACTAGTGTTGATCATGTCAGCAATCGAATGGCTTGGTAGGGCAAATTGCAAAGTTGATAATTTGTTCTGCGTATATGTTTAAGTATAATTTATGTTTTGCTGAACAAAGGAGGCCACTCTTCAGTCGCAATGTTAAAAAAATCCCAGCAAAACGATCACTCAGTTGACACTTGAGTCTTAGTTGGGTACACAAGGATAACTCTTCACAGTGACCATGTCATCTACAGAAATTTGTTCACTACCTTGAATAATTTCCCTGTGAATTTGGCATTGAGGATTGAATGCCCATTCGGGGATTATAATCAGAACCACTGAAAACGTTCCCTTGCACAGTATAATGAAAAATTTGCCTGTAAGCCAACTCGTATATTTCGAGTTTCATTCTAAATCCGTAGATGAATTAAAAACAAATACTCAGGTTCTCCTCAATTTCGGACCAAGAAATATGATTACTGACTACTGAAAACGATTTACATAAAGATTCTTTAAGTTCCCCCGCATCTCAGCACGTTTTTCTTAGCTGGATAACAGCAGCTATCAGTTGTGGGTTTCAAAATTACCCCAAACGAACAAAATACTTTCACTCACACACACACACACACACACACACACACCTCCCACCCATACAAATTTTACCTATTTCAGAGTTTGTGGGAATGCGCTTTTTTGACTTCGAACTGATAATACTAGTACTACTACTACTACTACCATCAATACTACTACCATTACTACCACTAATACTTTAAATCCTTCTGACCCTTGTTTGGGTCTTGTTGCAGATACCGCCCGCGGTCACTTACGGCTACTGGCAGCCTCTAATTGGCCGAGACCCACTTGCTGAATTAATAGACTGTTATCATAAAAGAGAAAGGAAGCAAATAAAATAATACAAGAATTAAATCCTGACACTCTTAGACAAAAATTCGGGAACTGGTTTTCTTCTCCGAGTTACATCCTGTTGGAAAATCTGTGCTGGTTGATTGGCTGTTCATCTTTTGTAGCAGTGGTCAAAAATCATCAGGAAAAATAATGCTTACCATTTTGCTTCTGCATTTCCGAGCTAGACACTTGATTTTGTTCCGCATGCGTTCTTGTGTTAGCTTTCGTACGATTTACGGATGGGAGAGGAAAGTCCGTCAACCCAGAGTAGGTAATCACGCCGGGTTCCATTCGTGTACCCATTCGTGGAACTCTTGGAGTGACCTGTGCACTTTCTCCAGACTGTCGGGCATTGGATGAGGATGCGGACGAATTTGCTGAGGATGATGAAGATGCGGTGTTGGTGGAAGATACTGGAACTGTATTCGATTTAGGCAGATGGCCCACAGAAGTATCGTTCGTTTCCACTGTTCGTGGCGGTGCCTCAGTCGGGGTGTCTGCTCCACAGGGTGAACGATAAGCAAATTTGGTCTGAACCAGTTGCCGACAGTGAACGGCCAGAGACTGCATCAATCTGCCCAGTTGGACGAGTTCTTGGTCAATTGGATCGACAGGATTGTAATTGGCAAATACATCACAGGGTGGGTTTGGGGATGTGAGATATGACTGACTCAAGTCTGCAGCCGAAGATTGAATACCAGACTGGAGTGGGTGCAACAGTGGCCAACCCATGGTATTCTTGTCTGTGCTGCTATTACAAGTCAGTCTTGAGGTGTGATCCAGTTCAACTTCCTGAAGCAGGTCAAAGTTGAGCAAATTTGTCAAGTTTGGAAAATGAGAATTACAAATGTGTGTGTGTGTGTGTATGTAAATGAACTGAGTTTAGCTTCAGTAACCATGTCTGTTCTCTTAGTATTTCGATACCATGGGGTATTGAAGGATTCGTTATTTCAAGTGTCGAGGAAAACGGACGTTTCATCCACAGTCTTATGTTCTACCAATTCAAATTGAATCAGAAGTGAAGCAAAATAAATGAGAAATGATAAAGACCAAGGATGAAAAGGCGGGGTTGATTTGTTTATGACCTCAGGGAATCAATGCGAAACTTTTGTCTTCAAATATAGCCTATGGTGGTTGAGTTGTTTGGAGCCTGTATTTACCACCTCGGGACCAGAGGTCCGAAAGGTGTCAGCGCCGGTCGCTTTGGTGATAGACAGTAACCCACTGTCGTCCAGATCATTACCACACCTGGCTTATTGGAACCTAATGTGGATCACCTCTCTAAGTCTGACCTCAGTCGTGCAGAGGGCCTTTGAGGCCATGAGATGAACGTTTTCCAGTACATCTGTACGCAAGCCAGTAAAAAATAAACATTATTTGTTCAGAACAGTGATTTACATGTGCTGCAGTATGGAGGAAGCAATCAGCAAAATACTGCGGCATTTGCCTACCAGTCACAGGATTCGAATTGAGGTCATGCCATTTCTATTTTATATTGCTGAAATTTCAAAGACCGTCGGTTTATCACGTCTGGAATCTTACTTCCGGAGGTATAATTAGCTTTAACTAGAAAGAGGTGGTAAGGGTTACGGTTTTACCCTGTTGAATGAAGAAATGGTTACTGCTGTGAAAATAAGGCTGGATTATATTCAGTTCAGTTTAGTTCGAACATCAGTGGAATGGGAGCTGGTCACCACGGTTCTGGTCATCTACTTAAAGCGGCGACCTCATTTGAAAATCAGGAAGTCAGAAAGTCTACATGATGAAAACGGGCACGAAGAGAACAACCACTTAGATTTATAATATAATTCCCCATGCGGAGTGAACAGTGAGACCCTTGAAGACCATGGAAACACTGCAAAGATGTTTCATCCTTGTTAGAAATCATCGGCAGTACAAAACTAGCAAGCCCCACGGGGACTCGAACCCGGAGTGAACGATAGCAAGGGGAACTCAATCAACAGGTTATCGTGTTGACCCTCGCAGCTTTAATGAACTTATAGACGACGTGAGCGTTGACAACGCATGATGAATCCCATGTAAAATGTTATGTAGTTATCGGAACTGCCCAAAAAGCCTTCAACTTACCTGGATTTTCACTTAGAAGAAAGGTATCTTCGGCTTGCTCAAGGTGGGAAACTTTTCCACTCGGCCCATGTTAACTAGGGGCCTGACTAGAAAAGAGGAGAGAGAGCGACTCTGTCTTATCTCACTTTTCGTTACAAACTCGAGTGAGTGATCCCGGCTATTTAAATGCAGAGATTCAACATTGGAAGTAATTTTTTTTGTATGCCTTCCATAACGGGCAATGCCGGAGTACTTCTCAGTCGACTGAGTTGATGGATACCCTAGACTGAATACAAACAAATATGATGGACCTGGGAGAGACGTAACTGCGTTCTACAATCATAAAACTGTGATGTAAAGGACGTCGAGTCACTGTAGTGCATAACATTTTTTATGATTATTCTAAGCACATCAGTCTTTAGTCTTTCTTCAGTCCAACAAATCATTTTAGGTTATGAATAAATTGGGAATGTATGAGTGTTGCCAAAGAGACAAATCGTCCTCACATTCAGGATGCTGAGTCTGGCTATGTGATAGACTTAAAAACTGGGCTAGCTTCGTCGGTCATTTCCGAATGGGATAAATATCACACGGCCGAATGAGATCCAATACCATCGGCACAAGAGGGTGAAATGATGTGGGTAAGGGAAATTCGACTTTTACTTTTCACATTAAAAAGTCTATGCCATAGTAGAACTGACGACCTTCCGATTAGCGGAAAGTTGCTTGATCAACCGAGCTATCACGGTACTTTCAGTTCGACGTGAATAATGCAAGAGAACATCCAGTGCTGCGTAACC
This sequence comes from Fasciola hepatica, assembly GCA_948099385.1. Taxonomy (NCBI): domain Eukaryota; kingdom Metazoa; phylum Platyhelminthes; class Trematoda; order Plagiorchiida; family Fasciolidae; genus Fasciola; species Fasciola hepatica. The sequence continues at coordinate 2,853,947 of CANUEZ040000189.1, read as the reverse complement.
ACTATTCCAGTGATACTCAACAAAAGAACGGAGTTTGTGATGGGGATGCTGAGTCCCGTCAGGGGTTCACATGCTTGATTTCCGTCTGCTAGAACCTCTCCACAAAAGCTAGGCTAATAAAGTACCCCCGCAATAAGCGAACGGGCAACAGATAATTTCCAATTCTACTAGCAAACTTTCAGAATTGAAACTAACTTCATTTATGTTCTGTCTTATAGTAATAACATCGCTGACATTGTTACCATGGCTGATGTACACAGAAAGCTTGATGGATGCAGTCGGCGAAAGAAAGGAAACATTTACAGTTCTTGAACAAACATTGTCATCAGCCAACTGTTCATGAGGTGTTTTGATATCTCTCTCTCTCTCTCTCTGTTCAGTTGGACACGTGTTGGAATGAAATTTTGACCTATTCTTGTTCAGCAATCAGGTGAACTTTCCAACACAATGCGCAGGTGGCCGTGACTAGTCGCAAGTTTGGTTGTGCTGACAATGTGGCAGGTCGTATGACCAATGTGCTCAAGTTTCCGTGTCACAGATTTGTGTCACTGAATTTCGTTACAATAATCTGTTATAATGAGACTCGTATAAAGCCGGTTTTTGACATTGTCACGTCAAGGCTGGCTCATTCATTTTTCAAATTCACTGAGCCCTACGGCATGTTTTTCGCCGATGAATGTGCAAGCTAATTTTGGTTATAAATAGCATTTCAAATTCTCGCAAGGTACTCGATGAAAAACTTTGCTTGAGGGCTCGGCCAGAAACTTCAGTTTTTTCATACCATCCACCTCGCACATTTCTCTCTAGTTTTGGCTTGCAGTATTACCTGGTCAGAAGTGAAATAGCTCGACCCATAAAGCAGAAATAGAGGAAAAATTTTACAAGTAAAAATCAAGCAGACAAAGAAGGAATTCAAATGAAACTCTTTACCACTAACAGCGGCACTTAATCATTAGTCTAATGTCTTCAGCTAACTAGTAAATGGATATTGAGCACATAACCGGAGCAGCTCTGAAAAGTTCAACCAGGTTAATGTTCAAAAGTGAAGAGTAAATGGTATGGCTCTGACCGATTCGATCGCTGGTCAACTGGTAGTGTTCAGCACGTGAAGTGAATCCCCCACTTCAGTGCTGGAACAGAACCACTGCCTCATTGGATATGTACACTGAGATAAATAACTCAGTATTTCTCAAATAATATCTTACGGTTTTCAGACAGAATAGACAGTTCAGAAATACAGTGAAGCAAACTGTCGGTACATCCCAACAGTATTCTGTTATAAGGTGATTAAGATTCGATGAGAACCATCGTTTGCTCTCCGGGTTTGGTTTAATCAGTTTGACCAATATAACTGAACTAGTCCTGAATTCACTGAATTATTTGGAGGGGTGATTTCGTAGAAAGAAAGAAGGAAAGCAGAAAAGCTTGGGTTCCAATGTTCCGTTGGTTGGTTAGTCATAAAGCTCCAGATGCCTATGTCATACAGTAGAAAAATGATAAGGGTACTGTTGTGTCTTCCATAACAATCTCCGGAGATTGTAACCTTTTAATATAATCAATCGGACTATAGGCGCTCAAGTGTCACTTGGACACGTACCGGCACTACGATTTTCGTTGGATCGCAGAATAGGATCAGCAACAGAAGCGCAATACTCGAAGCTAAATCACCTACTAGCTTGAATAAGAACACAGGTTAATGTGTTGACTAACGGAGTTTATTGTCTCTTAGGGCACCCAGATCGTGTGGTTCGGGGAGCGCAGAACTCGGCTGCTGATATAGGTTCTGCTAGGTCGTAGACGACTGACTATGGAAATCAATGGGCAGCTAGAACTACCAGTCAGTTGGAGGGAAGCGACATGGATGTTACCAATATATTATGGCGCGATAAGATACAAGTTTAAATTAGCTAATAAATAGACATATAGAACAAATAGAAAAATATAACATTTTTGGGATAATATTATTAATATTGTAATCATAGCCTTAATATTGGGGAAACTATACTGTCTCCCTAACAGGTACCTATTATTTTTACTATGGAGAACATTGTTTCGAAAAACGGGCCTTTAGAACGACTGTTGACTGATAATAGACTCGGAGGTATTCATTCTTATTTTGGTCTATTTTTTCCTCATTTATTATCGTATCGTAATGTCCTGAGAGTGAGATCTGGACGACGGAAGTTTGCCCTAGAGCCACAGGGAGTTAAACCCTGGTCTCCAAAATGTCACTCTGATCCACCTACACCGGTAAGTAGGTGCAGTATGAATTGTGATAAAAATGTTTGGGTGCAAACAAACCTTGGAACACGGAAATCATTTCCATCAGGATGCTTTTTATGTGGTGATAGCCCTCTTTAAAATCATGACATCCCAGAATTTTTATTCCCACCTTGATTCATCCAACAACATTCATCATCGGACACAAACAAATGAAAGTTCTCCTCAGAATATCTTGGTATAAACTTCTGTATGAAAAGTATTTGAGAAACAACAAAGAATATCGTCTGTCGGTCTTTCAACTATCCTTCCTCTTTCTCACCCTGTGTATCTAAGTTGCCAGGGTGACAAGGTGGCAGTTGATGCTCTCTGGTTGTCCTTTTGATCATTTCCCGCCGCTTCCGCTCCTATTTGTCCCGGACGTCTTTTTATTTCGTACACGGAAAAGACGTGATGTGAATATAAACGAGACTTCGGACCTCTCTCGTATAACTAACTGCTCCAAAAGTGATACTAGTAGGGAGCGAAAAAGTGAGGAGCAGATGATGAATACCACGTAGTCCGACTTCGTTTTTTTCATGTTGGGCATACCCTTCGCTTACAACTTTGACGTTCTTCCCCGAGAGGAGGATACATCCACCCAAGAATGTCGTTACTGTTGTTCTAATTTTGCGTAACTCACTACGAACCGGAAATCTTACAGGACAGTATATTTCAAGAAGACCCAGGGCGAAGTGTTGGTGGAAATTTTCATGGGGGAAATCGACATTAGAAGGGTTTTGAAGCACTTACTGATCTAAAAACTACGCTGAACAGATTCACACAGGTTACAGGAAGTAGATATTGGGCACACATTCATCCACTCCAAAGCCTGTACAAGGAAAACGCTCTCAATAAAAAGTGAGTTTCTTTGGTAACCGAGTGAGCCCAAGGGACGCAACTGTTGGCAACTAAGAGTTTGTGAGATTTGACAAAAGGTAAAGTGATAAAAGTGTCTTCGATCCCGGCGGGACTACAACTCATGCATAGAGGCCACCAACGTTTTACTACCACGGATTCTGTACCAGCTAGAGTGAGAAGCCACCCCGAGGGGCTTCGGATTGTTTGTATACGGATTATATAGTTTGGGTGCCCAAATTACAGTATTACGTGGTATCCTCCACAAAAAACAAACTCATATTTTGACGGCCCACAACAGGATTTCCTTATGAATCGACCAGTGTCCAACAGTCGAATTCGCAGGTATGAGTTTGTAATGAATAGGTATTTGGGAAATTATTCGTGATTATCCAGAGAAAAGTTGAAGAACATAAAAATACAGTAGTTGGCTTTGGTAAAAATGAACAATCCTAATTTTGAAATTCGAATAATTGATGAGCTTGGAGAGAATTTCTTACTCTGAAAGCTAAGAGTCAATGAAAGTTATCCGTTCACTGTTGTCTCAGGTAAGTACACTAAGGAAATGATGAACTTCATGAATCCCAATGTCACGACCAAGCCTTGTTCAGCTTCACTGTTTCATAGCTGATTCTGCGGGACCACCAGCTGCACAGAAAACTTGGAATGATGCAACACCAAAGTATATATATATATATATATATATATATATATATATATATATATATATATATATATATATATATATATATATATATATATATATATATATTGATAGTAAGTAGTATGTTAACGTGTGGAAAAAATTTCCCCGGAAATTTTGTCCACACGTTAACATACTACTTACTATCTGTATGAGTGCTTGCACATGCAGCCTCGTTGTTCGTTGGGTTAGCAGTGACCCAGACACGAATAACTATGGGAAATCACAGTTGTGATTCATTTGTGGGCTCTTCAATGAAGGGTATCCATTCACGCTCCAGACGATTAAAATTAGATTCTAGTAAATATATATATATATATATATATATATATATATATATATATATATATATATATATATATATATATATATATATATATATATATATATATATATATATATATATATATATATATATATATATATATATTCCCACATCTACCTGATTTCAAACTCTGTGCCGAACTCAACATAGTACTATCGAGGAAGAAGAGGCAGATAGTCCGAGTCCATGGTTTCTTTGTAGAAACAATTGTGCCAGGTTGCCCATACCAAATCAGGTGGTTTTTTCGGGAATCCTCTACCGGAGCCTTTAGCTATCCAAAAATTAACCCGCAAAGGCAGCGGAACGAAACGTGGCGCCCGCTATCTACTGGGGGCCGGTGACTGAAATTTCAGTTCATACACCCTTCGGATGAGGCCGTCCTGGGTGCCCAGTACTGCCCTCGGCTACAGAAGCTGGTGAGCTTAGCGTTGTACGCTTCATACGGGTTTGGAATTAGGGTTTGGCCAACTCCCCTAGGCTGACTACCAGTCACCAAACCCCGTGGAGCGTGCCGGGCATTCGCTTTCAACCTCTCACTTAAGTGAGAACATCTTCGTCACGAGAAGGCAGTGAGTAGGACTTTCTCAGCAGAGGCTGTGTTATACGCATGGTCATCAGGGAGCATTTCGAGAGGATTTCCAGACGGGTAGCCATCTCGAAGCCTGAGACACTTTCCCTCGACTATACTGAGGCCAGCACAGTAATCCGGTTTAAACCCATAGCTGCCTTCTGTTTTAAATATCACTGAGCAGTTCTGATTTTTACCCAGGTGGATTGGTTAAGGGAAGTAGTAAGGAGGCTGAAATCGTTTCAACCCGACAGCCTACGTAAACTGTGTGTCAATTCTTTGAATTTCCAGAGCAAAAACGACTAAACCATTTATTTCCCAAGCTTGCACCCTTCAGTTTTTAAAATAAACCATCGGTTTAGACTCATTTGTTTCGTAATTGAGCTTTTTCAAACAAAGCAAGCATGATTATATTCCACGCATCAATTAGACTGCTTCTTATATCAAGAGTGGCTAGCGTTCCAAAATGCAAGATCCAGCACAATGATCCATGTCGGTTCCGGTCACTAGAAGCTTACTGTGCGTCTCAAGGATGGCAGTGCCTGATTAGTTATAACCACCAAGCCCAGCTCATCAGGGGTTTCAAACAAGCCATAGTCTACTGTATCATTAGGAAGCCGAGATATAGCTGATTATAACATCAGAGCTCAAAATTATATTGTTCGGTCCTACTGATGTGTTTGATGAACAACACAAATGACTGTGTTACCATGAATGGTCATCTCGGGAAGCTTCACCTACATCAAAACGTTACCTTTGGATCACAACTTAGATCTGGGGTTTTGTTTTAAACTTAGCAGCATGCGGAACACCTGCAGCAGAAGTCTTTAGTAAATGGGATTACAATAAACTGAGACCTGTGATTAGATTGAATGTGATCGAAAATCAGTCGGTGATGGGTTTGAAATACTGAATATTTTTGTGTACGTTTACAAGGAACCAAGTTCAGCAATAGGAAAAACAACTGGCGATCAGCTGAGCAAAAGGAGCTGTACAGAAAAAGAAGTGTTAAGATTGAAATGACTACATATGCTATTCGTGGATCACGATGTGAGAGAATTCAGAAATCGCCTTAAGTACCACTGCGTTTGCCTGAAAAGAGGTTGCACAGTCTAGAGCAAAGCAAACCCGATACACTCAAGCCGGTGGTCAAACTGTCAACACCGTGAACTTAGGACCTTTCTGTCCAGGGTTCGAGTCCTAAAGCAGCCACCGGACACTCCTTAGTTGACAGAAGCTGACTGGTCGAAACCCCTTCCTAAAATGTCGTACTATTGCTATATAATAACTAGGAAGTAAATACCAGAATCAAGAAGAGAATGTCTTACCTTTCAGAAGACGGAAAATGCACGGCTTTTCAACGAACGGATACATGTCAAATTCTGAGTGTTTTTCAACTGCTAGCTAGATATAAGTATCAAACTCCTAATGCTTCTATTCACGAAGTCTGTCAGCAGATCAATATGTAGATTAGTATTTGATTAGTCTGTCCAGTAGATGACTTAATTCGACTAACTGTTTGTGAAAACAGCCATAGCTAATGGGGTGCCACTTTTTGGAGACACATTCCTACAGAGATTTAATGAGACTGACTTGATCTGTAATGGGAACACTTCACTGATTGTGATTTTTTGAGGGTTTTACTTTCAAGGTTGAAAGTGAAGGGAAAACACAGGTTTTGGAATGAATTTTCAAAATTTTGAGAACATTAGGCAAACTGCTACTTTCTGAGGGGGTAACATTTAGCATAACTGAGCGCATACGGAATAGCCTCATTCACAGTGAACCCAAAAGTTCACTGCGCTAAGGTTTTACGTACTACCACAGCACAGAAGGAGATCAATGTAAACAAAAGCATGTAACAACTGAACAGCTGTCTATCAATTTTATTCTGTCCGCTGATTGACGTAGTCTATAAGGTACGTTTTCTAACCGAGCATGAGGGCACGCGATGCTGAGATCGACTTGAATGCCATCTTAAAAAAGGAAATATTGGTCCATGAAGTAGCAGAACTATGAACTTTTGTCACCCACTACTTGAAAAGTCGTGTAAAATGGAAGAGGAATTGAATATTTTTGATAAAATGATAATCTTTAATGCGCACGTGGCTTGCGAGAGGTGTGTACTGACATTGACATGAACCTGATGCAAGAGGAATACAAAAAATGAAAAGCAGACTTTCATAGTTGACAGTACTATCTTTCGTTACAGATCAGTTTAACTGCTTTAGCTTACATCCCAGTAGTACAGCATTCTAAGTGTACCACATATCTGCTCATGCGAAAATTCTGCTAAAGACTGTCGTTCTGATCTTCATTTTATTCACATACCTTAACTGATCACGAAATAATTCTTCGTCGGTAGAGAAAAGCAGTAATATCAAACAGGTGGAAGGCATGTATGAATTTAATTCGATCCGCCCCCATGGCTATGACAGTTGGACGCGTTACAAACAAACTTTTCAGCAACTGCCCACCGGCTGTGGTCAGACGGTTACTATGGCGAACTTCAGACGCAGACACCTTGGGTTCGAATCTAGCCCCCACCAGTCACTTTGCCCAGCTGGCAGCCTTTGATTGGTCACGACCGCTCTCGAACTGCTCCCATTTAAAGTGCAGTAGTAACTCACACTCCGCAAATAGTCAGCACCAGTTGTGCGGTCAGTGTACGAAAATAATTTACTATACAATTTTATCAGCCCACTAGGGTCGACGTAATCCACCATTACCTTCAAGATGTAAACATGATCAGCGGAACAGAAGCAACATTTTGCCCACCTGTTCAGAGCTTTCCTCTGTTCGAGCGCTTTCGTCTGTTGTGCGCCCGATACCAGAATCTTGATCAGGTCGGTTCAGTTCCTATTGACAAATGATGGGGTTAGGGAGGTAAATAGAAAGACTCGGATGATGTGGAGAATCTTTACTTTGAATTGAGGAAATAATTAGGACAGAATTGAAGATAAATTTGCACGGGCCGAGGTTAGACCGAAAAAGCACATATCGTTTGAGTAGTATTGTCCTCAACCTGTTCTGTGTCACTAAAAGTGCACTTGCGGTGGTTTTATTGAATATCATATTGATAGATAGGCCTACAAGGTGCCGATACTGTATTTATTAAAGGTTACTTGGAGTTCACATTCAAAAAAACATTTTCTCCTTATTACTTGGTACATTCATAACGTAATGTAACATATGCGTACCTCAGTGAATGATTGACACCCATATGCACTTCAGAATCGATCATTTCAAATAACTGCCGACAACCGTTGACAAAAGCGTCACCGCCGTGGGCTTCTAACTCTTCTGTCTTTCGTTCGAATCCTCACACTACGGCCGGTCACTGCCCAAATGACAGCCCGTAAATAGCTACGACCCCCTTTCTAAGTTATTGTACTATTATTACAAAAAGATAAAATAAGATAGACGGTTTACTGGAAGAGCGAACTCAGAATATCACATGGTAAACCACTTACCCACTGGTTGCCAAACATATGATCTACTATTGTCCCTTTGAACCCAAGTTGCCGCAAAGGTTACATCATTGGTTTTCATATTACCATTTTGTTTAATATGCGAAAATGTTACAATGTTTCCGGGAAGGGAATGGTGCCCAACCAAAAGCTGCTGAAGGTAAAGCGACCGGCAAGAACCACATTCAAACCCGCGACCTCCTTGTTTCAGGTTCGCTGTGATAACTAATTCACGACCACCGCAAGATCAATTACTACAGAGTACATTCAACTTCCAGTTGATCCCGTGAATGTTCCAAAAGCCATCTGTCTGAGGTCAGTCTAATGAAACGGCCCGAGTAAAGTAAAGACCGCTGTTTTCCAATCTTTTGGTTTTATCACAAAGAAGGATTCATATAAAACTCTCGAATACCATAGGATGACTTTGATCAGTGATGGCTGAGTGGTATGGGTGTGCGCCACCTCAAAATCACGTGGACTGCATCCAGACACCGGCAGTAGACAGTTATCCGCGGTCGAGCAGCTTGATAATCACCGCCCGACCTAGTTGATCCTGATTTGATTCTGCGCCTCAGGTCTTAGGGTCAAGATCGTCGGACCATTCGTGTTGTAAGTTTCCACCATACTATTAGACGGATAAAGAACTGAAAAAATCATACCAGCGATCGTTTGCTCCTATTTCAGACCAGAGTAAACGTTGTCACTTTACAGTGGGTTCTGTGTCCATGCTTTTTGAACATAGCAACAATGTAGAACCACTATCACGTGGGGTTAGCAATAGTACTGTGAACTGAACGTTTTTGCGTGGGCTTTTTGTCGCTACAAGATTATAGAACAATAAACGGGTATTCAAGAACTCAGTCAACTATTTCTGATACAAACTGGTGTTGGCTATTATAAACTTACGCTAGTGGCTGTTCTGGGTTTACTTTCCAAACACGTGAAATAGAGAATCAGTTTGCACTTTCTTCGTTTGATTTTTATCACCGAAACTGTTCGTGAAAGTGAAAGACAGTAGCCTACTGTGGTCCGACTCGTTACCACACTTGGCCTATAAGGTCCATATATCCATCTTCACTCCAAGTCTTGGGGTCTGGTTTAGCAGCTATCCCTAATAGTACAGAGATTCTTGGAGGCAGTGGGGTTCACCCCTCCCACAGCATGCGTACGACAGCAGGCAATAAAAAAAGGGAACGAACGATATTTTTTGCACTTTTTCCCCTAAACCCCAAAAGGAGACAAACCATAATTGTGATGTCACGGAATGAGGGAACACACTCCATCAAACGAAATGCGAATAAAAGCAGCATGGCGTTTTGTTATCAAGCTGTGGGATTAAATAGAGAATTCTTGCATTTATAGACCCTAATTTGGCGGTTGACACAAACCAGAACATTGACTAGTGACATAAGCTGACATTTCACATGCTCCTACCTAAAGCCCCTCTCAACTCTCAATGAGTTCATCAAGCAGCAAATGTCTCATTATCAGAGTGAAATCATGCTCTGGCCGTGATGATGTCACATTAATTGGTGGGAAAAATTTGCGACCTGAACTCCAATTTCGGTGAGTAGAGGTCAGCTAGAACTAACGGAAGTGTGCTGTGTTGTTTTCTTGGACCATGAAATTCAGCTGTCACACTGCTCAAGGACAAGTATCAGTAACTTTCACGAGCAAAAAATCGGAACATAAGTCATCACCTTATCTCCCACCATAAAAAGGAATTGAATCCGTTCTGATTATTCTCTTTTATAACCCGTTTTGAAGGTAACGAGGATCCGATGTCCGTTGTCGGTCGTTGCTTTTTAGATTTGAGGTCAACCAGATGCGGAACAGGCGTGAAGGGGACAAACATGCACAGAGGTTCCAACTGTTCATCAGCGTGTACGAAAGACAAAAACAACGGGAACGAAAACAATCGCGTGAACTGCTAGCACAAAATAAAGTTATCGGCGACAGAGTCAATATGTTAAACAGGTGTGCTGTTAACCTGGACGAATTCTGCGAGGTTACAGCTTTTTATAGTTCAGCAAAACCGACTCTGTTATTGGTCATCCGACCCCGGATCAAGTAGAGATCGAAACCAGCTGGTCTGTTAGTCGTCGCGAATATATCAACCTGGGGGGTAATATGGGACTGGGAACATCCAATATGGGACTACCTGTTTACAGTAACTATCTGACTTGATAATGCTAGTCAAGTGTAGTGCGGAAATATTCCCAAGTGCCGCAATAATTGATCCAGCCTTTTGATTACATGATCGTGCACGGGACTAGTGGAAGAGGTATGCCACATAACCTCTAGGTTCTACTGCACCTTGAGGGATAACCGCAGCCAGACCCTGAAAAGTGGAGTGCCGGAAAACCAAATAAAGCCCCAACAGATCAGGTGTGATAAAGAGCCGGACGAAGGTAGATTACTGTCTACCACCAAAAGTGACCGGCAGTGGCGAGATCCTAACCTCTGACCTCCGAAGTAGTAATTAGGCGCAAATACCAGTCGACCACCACCGGAGAAAAGAAGTCTTGTTTCTTTTGAAGGGGGGAGAGCTTGTTTTGGAAAACCGAATGCGTGCTTATCCAAACTCTGAAAAGTGGGTTTATTATTATCCACAATGCAACTTCGGTAGGTATTAAGTGCTCAGATATTCAAAAAGTTGTCCCATTATAAATAAAATTGATTATTCGATTCAGAGTGGTTGAGTATTTTTGCAGTTTACATGCAGAGATTGCATCCTAGTTGTGAAACCCTCTTCTATGATCATAAACACTGCACTGTCCTCAACCGTCGATATATTTATCCTTCCCCTTTCAACGAGCTATCATGAGTGAATTAAAGCAGCGACAACCAAGAGTACCTTCTGGATACGTGAAAGTACTGTGTCCGATTTACACACGCATCAGCTGTAAAGTAGTCATTTTTGTGAGATAAACTTGACTACTTTGCCCGTTTTTCGGCTTATTCAGTTAGGCTGCAGTGTGGTGTGGAAACATTTCCATGGTGATGGAGCAGCGTATACCTTTTCAGCAACTGGTCAGCTCATAACTGTAGCCCAAATCGTGACTAGACCTAACCTATTGTAGTCGAACTACCACATATGATCTGCCCTTTGCACAGATGCGTAAGTAAAAAAGGAAATATTTCGATGTAACCATTTTTCAAGATGTCAGCGTGCTCCGGCACAAATGATGTATTCACAAAATTTCAACGACTATGGTCTTATATTCTAAGCCCGAGATCATTACAAATTCCACAATACCTCATTAGGCTTTTCCTCGCGTGATGCTCCACCACGTTTAATGTTCCCCTGTCATTTTTGCTGGTCTCTGAAAGATAGATTTTGCCATTTTACGGAGGTTTATAAAAGTACTATCAGAATACGGTGATATTTCACTTCTTAATTTAGCAAACTGCCTTACACCGAAGTATTTTTCCTAGTGCGAAAACTGTACGGTTCTATCCTATCGAACCCGACTCATCCAGTGCACGCGCATCTGACTAGGTGTGTTTCTACCCCACCCGTTAGGAGTAAATACAACTTGTTCTACTCCTAACTAACCACCCATCGAGTATTTGTCCTTCCCTATATTACAAGGTACTTCCATAACCCATCACTGGTGTGCTTTTGCAGACAATCCTCCGGCCGGAGATCATTGGTATTTACGTGTTACAAGTGGTAAGAAATAGAGTCCTGAATCTTCACTAGTCAAGTTTTGCACTGTGCAAACATTTTAACGAGTAGTGTCGAAATTCTATACATATTTAGATCTTTCAAGATAATCAATATCCAGCACACACGATTGCACCCTAACAGCATTTTAGAAGTCGTGTGGAAAATTTGCAACAACTTCTTCTCTACACACAAGTAATACGTTCCTAATCATATTCGAATCGTGACATTCAGGAAAGAAGAATTGTGAAAAGATTCATTAAATATTATAATGGCTTTGTTACTATAAAATGTTATAACAAGTGGCTAGATCTGTTCATATCTAATATGATGTGCAGCCTCGTGTGAGGCATGACCTTATGTATCATTTTAAAAATAAACCGGTTTTCCTTGAATGAATTCTAGTTTGGCAGACAGACAGAGAACTTTCATCTTTTGATCACGGTGAATTCTTCGTCGATCAGAACCTTTTTAATGACGCTTCATCAGCAAGGTTAATAGTGATATTTTGCAGCCCATATCAACAAGCGCAGTGAGTTGTGACCTCAAAGTCAAATTTCTTTTTACGACGGAAGTACTCGTGACCACCACAATCCTCGCCACAGTTCTTTCGAAGTAATTTGACGGTCGAAACGGGCAACGATGACTATAAGATATCCTCTTGGTTGCGACCTTTACCCACCCTTGTTGTCCGCATAATACTGGATTTTGACCAGTTAAAGTCCAAAGCAACCAACTTTTCTCCGCCCTCGGTTGCAAGGAGCAAGGGGTATTTTTAAACAAATCTCCTCCCAGAATAAAGGCCTAATGAGTTCTGGCTGATTCCTTCTTATCCTAATGCAGCTAACAACATTATCCAAGTTGGATATTCCCGTAGTTTGCACACTACTTCTTGTTCCGACCCCATCTTTTGCTTCAATAAAGACAAAAAACAATCTATCATTCACAAGAAGAATAGGAAATAAGATTATCACAAGAAAAAGTAGTCAATGGGTTGGCAAAATATCAACCTTCTCATCCGTAAGGAGGTAGTGGAGTTTTCCAGTTTCCAATGCGTATTTCTTTTGCCCAGCCAAAACAAATTGGACCGCGCTCCTACAACCTTGAATTTCGGGTCACGCATTTGAAATAGAACAGACATTTTTCCTCACTCAGGCAAAAGTCCACTTTGAGTTGGCCCATGAACTGTTAGACGGCACACTATTCTCCCTTTGTGTTCCCTTCGATTTGGCTTTTTTCTGTTAGACAGAAACACGACAGCAATGCAGAATAAAATTTTCTGGTAGAATCAGGATTTATTTCTGAATAAATGAAACCAGCCACAGTGAAGGTTGCTTTCTTCGCTTAAACAGTAATTCATATTTAACTCCTCACTAATTTTGGACTTCTGAACTTCAGACTAGTTTATCGTGTCGACCAAAGTCGCACAATTTCAATCGCCAACGGATCGTAATGGAACTGGCTTGGGTGACATCAGGCTCTACGAAATTTTATATTTCTGTTTTGTGTTATGATTTAGTACGAAAAGCTCAGTAAAGAGGAACTGATTCCAAAGGAAGAAGTTCCTCTGCATGACGAATGACGTACCGGTGATTATGGTGCAGACAATCCACTCTTTGGGATGAATGAAGTCACATTTTTGCTTTGACTTTGGCTTGAACTGTATACCGTACTCATAGATACTTTTCCTCATTAGTCTTGACTCATTGTTAAGCAGTACACTGGTTGTGTTGAGAACCAAAATTTTATTATTTTATAATTCGGTACTTCTTTTCCGGTCAACACAGTACACGTGCAAGTTGTACCGTTGCTCAAACGGAGTATTAAAGTAAAAGCGCAAAACGGAATGCCAAATCTGTTTCTGTGGCATTTGTGTGGACACATCAACCCACAGGAATTCACATTGTTTGCTTTCATCAATCTCGGCTACGTGAACGGGTTTCAACATCCAACGAGCTCAATTCAGGGCTGATATCAGAAAGAGAATGCATGCACATCGAGATGTGAAAAATAACTGGAAGCACATATCGATATCGAGAAATCCTAATTCGAATTAATGAACTACGAATAGACAACCAAAACTCGCTTGGGATGACAACTAATTCGACAAAATGCACCAACCACGGAATCGAGTTTTAGCACAAAGGCGTGAAAGGGGTGAACACTGAAAGAATCGTGTTTTCAGCACATGCAGTTTTATGAGCAATTTGGAATTTTTCGAACAAACTCAAGGAAACATTCTATTTATTGAGTAGTTACATCCTGTACACTTCATACATTTAGTCCATTTTATAAACTGCCTTCTTCTTCAGGCGTTTTCATATTTTAGGATGGTGTTGAAGAAGAAGCTAGAAGACTTGAGTTTAATTTGAGCATCCTTATGTGCACAATATTGATCGGATTTAATGGGGAAATCAAAACCAGCAATGTTGATGTTAGGCATACCGTGTTGGAAAAGGAGGACAGTCTTCAGGTAAAAAAGCCTATTCTTGATGGGCGAGGTTGGTTTGAATATGAGTTATGCGTACTCAAAGAATACCTACATTGGTGTACACTTCTTTTCCACCCGTATAACGTTTCGAGGAATTGTTAAATTGGTCGGTCCTGGATATGAAGTAGGTATAAAAACCTTAGCCCGAGAGCGTGGCTCTGTAGGACTTGTTAGGTTTTCGGGTTGCGATCCACAGAAGAAGCCCATCAGACGGTAGGATTCGCTAGATAATATGGTCAGTGCCACGGTCAGCGGGGTAGTTGAATTTTATCCCTTCCCCTGTCTACATGATCTTCAATTTTGGTTTACAGACTTCCTTCATTCATCTGCTCTTTCAACTACGAATATTCCCACTTCAGACTCCAGAATACTGCGTGATTCGGTGATTCGGACCAGCCCTGACGGGAGGGGAGTGTGGCAGTGGTAAAACATACGCGTTTGAGGTGAAAAGACCCGGGTTCAAACCCTGAGTGCGACGGATCATATGCACCACTGACGAGCTCTAATAAGAGAGAAACTCGAGTCTAGTGCTTCCGAGTTCACCGGTGACAGGATGACCTGGGGTTTATGCCTGAAAGGTGTGGTCCAGAAGACATTTAACCTAACGAAATATTATATTTATCTCCAGGTGATCGTTTAGTACCAGTTTTTATAAAGCAAATTTCCTAGAACGCAAATCCTCCCATGGCTTCCAGTGACACTTTGACCGGATCGGCAAAGTCGTAGTGTTGTGTTCGTAGTTCTTACAAATAAATGGCGCGGGGAACAACTACGTGTTCTGCAACTATTGATCACGAATACAATACGTAGCTTTCACAACTCAATGATATAGTCTAACCACCTACATGAAACTGATGTTATTTCCACGAATTTTTGAGGCCTCATCCGGTTGTGTCCTGTTATGACTGACAAAAATCAAACTTAATGTGTACATCAGTTTTCTTCCCTACACTTGACTAAGAAGTGAACACGAAGCTTCGCGACTAGCGGATTTGTTATTTTTATTTTTGGTTCGCATAATTCAGATAAAATGGCCTTTATGGTGCTAGAAGTAGGATCACTTTACAATTGAACAGTGAGTATTGGTACATATGTCGAATTACGATTCCAGATGATACAAAGTGTTCCGGTTTTTGTGAGTCCATCTGATGAATTGTCAGTGGATGGGATAAAGAGTTCGAACCCACATGATGTAAATAATGCTGCAATAGATTAGGAATTCTCGCAGGAAGAAATGAAGAGCATCATGAGGAATCGAACGTGAACTAGTGGGAATCTTCACGGTCAAAATAACAGCAGTTGACACAATTCCTAGTTCAAAAGGGCTGTCATTTCCAAGGGGCTATTTGTATGACCTTGTGAGAAACCTTTCCGGCAAATCCAAAAAACTGGGACTTACCGGTCAATTCGAAGGTTTCCCTGACTCATGGAATTCATCATTTTATGCCAAAAAACCAGTGGATTTTCGTAGTACGCATACTGAGATTGCACTCAGCTTCAATGGTCATCCGCTGCTCTTCGAGTTGAGTAAATTTTACTAGGGAAAAACTGTTATCTTATTTTACCTAAAGCCGGGATCAAGTTTGGATGTTCTTTAGAATGTCAATAAGTTTTTTGTTTCCTGACCGAATCGATACATTTCCACTGTGTTTTGCAGTGTACTGACCCAGATGATATACAAAAACCATAACTGGTGACGCTGTCGTGCTACAGTTTTTCACAATGATTTATACATTGCACGGAGAAGTTTTTCAATATAAATCTTTACTTTGCCCAGGCTGCGAAATGATCTATATACACACAAAAGTGGATAAACAATAGATATGTCCCTAAAATTTGACATTTTAAACGTCCACAGCATTTTAACTGTGCAAATCTTGCTACTAGTGACAGAATTAGACAGTGCTTTGATTGTTCGCTTTTTTCATCCGTTAGTAAATCTGCGAGCTGAAATCTGTTCGTTTCTTTTCGGTACACACTAAAACAGACCTCTGAAGTTACATGGTTTTGCGAAAACGAAACATATGTTACACAGGATAACAAAAGTCGCGCTAGGTTGCGAAACAAACTACTCCCCGATCTTCATTCTGTACCGTAATGTTTATCTACTGGATTTAGTATCTTTCAGTCACTTTCATCGCACAACTGTGCTCCGGTCTTGGTTGCATCATCACCTACCTGAAAGCAAACGAATTGAGACGCAAGGATTGAACAAGGTAAAGGAAAGCTTTGAAATGATCCAAATGTCAACATCGGTTGACTCCGGTGGGATTCATACCGAAGCCTTAATACCACATGTGCTCTCCAGTTGAGTCACATGGCCATGATGAACAGCTTCTGGATTTTTGGAAGTCGGTTCGGCTCTCGCCGGCGTCAACGAATATTAACCTTTTGGTGATCTCAGAAATTTGTCGAATCTGACGAACTTCCAAAAGGAGTCCATAAGTCGAGATCAATCAAATGGAAAAAGGCCCCGGTGCAGCTATACACCACAGACCGCAGGACCCAGCCATGCCACTCTAAGTATCCAACCCTAAAGGGGGCGGATCTCATGGACCCCAACCGGGAAACCTAACATGTCCTATTTGTCCAAGTCCATTATCCAGGTTTATGATACATTTTTGCCATGTCATGGACTAACTAAATCGACCTATCGTCGGTGAACAAACAACACCGAGTGAGTCTTTCTGTGAGCACGTGTAATACGTATCCCAGCAGTTTTAACCTGTTTAGATTCAGTGTTTGCTCTAGTGACCAACCTAGGGATCCAAGATCATACTCCCAAGCTCAGCATTACTGATAAGGTGTTCCCACCATGCTCCAGCAATACTGTGAAGGAAGCGATACTCAAATACTGACAGTTCTCATGTACCTCCTGCCAGTAACGGTTAGTTGCCTGAGCCATATAGGTGGACTAACCTATTTACGACAGTATACCCTGGAAAACTGATGGGCAACTGAATGTCTAGTAGATGCCTCAGGTGGTTCAAATTGGCAAAAACCAAATGCGCCTCCTATAGGCGCGACGAGGCTTCATCCGCCTGTGGACAACTCAGTGAGATTTAAACGTGCAAACGAAAGAAATTATCTACTTCAACGAAGAATTCCCCGCCGGAACAAGGTTTATTGTGTAGTAACCCATTCTTACTGCATCACTGTGCGCTTCACACTCCAAACACGGTTATGCTGTTCACGGATAACAAGCAAACAGTTAAACTTTCACTAGAAATCGGACTTATATTTACGAGTTTTACGTCTATTATCGGAGTACCGGTGAAATAAAATACGTTTGTAATAGACCTGCTAGTTTAATGGTGACACGGCCGATAACGTGACTAGTGCATTGGAACTAAGGAATGTTACCGAAGCATATCAAAAACGAATGAAGCTTATAGCAAACGTTTGACGTTGGAGCGGTTTTGAGACATTTTCCTACAAGATAGTATTTCAGTATCAATATAATCGTTATCTCTATTAAAATTTTTCGATTATTCCCACAGAGCACATGTGGACAACGGAGATAGGCGAATAAGCTCGCATTCAATGATCCATACACAAGCCATCACAGAATTATTGATATAGTAACTACAAGTATCCTAATTTTCATTGTCGTCAGGTAAACGAATTTTGGAGCTTGATATCCTCGGCTTGTTTTTTTCTGATTTAATAATTCAGTAACCCGAGGACAGTCTGCTGACTAGCGTGTTGTTTTGGAAGTTTTTTCTCCCGCTTTAACTAGATACCGCGGATGACAACACACATCTTGCTTTCATTTTATTCTGCAACTCAAATTCAGTTATTGACAAAACCAGACCAATTTACAATTCCCTTTGTCAATAATGGACCACGATGGATGTTTTCAGGCGGCGTTCAATTTGAACTGATGACCGATAGAAACATGAGGAATTTGAAATCCACTGGTGAAAAGAACGAGCAGGGATATTTGATAAATTAGTCAAAAAGAAACCGAGTGAAATTTAGAAATCAGGCAGCAGTCATGGCTGCAGGGATCTTCTGAAGTAGAAAATAATTTAGCAACTTTTTATTTCTGATGACGCGCATCTGGTGGCCGGACAAATTTCTAATGGAATGACATATCTTAGGTACACAATCTGAGTAAAATTTCCAATGCGTCCAGGGAAGTTTGACACAGGGAACATGGATGTGGGAGTCCATCGGCTACTCAAATGACACCATGGTAGTGTCTTGACACAAAAACGCATGAATTGAGTCGGGATTTGAGTACGAGTAACACTATTGAGTTGGGAACAATACTATAGGTTTTCAAAAGTTTTTCCGTGATTAGTTCGGCAGTATTTCCGTCATCATCACATAATTCACCATGGGAAACGAAAACAGTAAGCTGTAAGTCAAACTGGAATCATTTGGTTGATGCGGGAGTAGTGATAAAACCTGGTGGAATGCAGATCGCTGTCGCACAGAGCTTAGTGTTTGCACCTGACACAGACTTTGGAATGAGAAAAACTTAGTTTACTGGAGGCTACTACGATTATGATACTACAATATGATTGATCATGCAGCTCGAACGCTCAACTCACCATTGAAAACCATGGAAGCACTGTGCAGCTGTTTCATCCTTGTTGGGACTCATCAGCAGTGCTCATCCATCGAGCCCCCACGGGGACTCGAACCTGCAAATAGTAACCAAGCTCTGTAGGTTGTTCATAACGGAATGCCTTGGTTGTACTTAAGCCCCTACAGAGAAGCCATCCATCATAGGAGTCGATCGCTGTGTGGGAAGCGGGTCGTTACCGTTCAAAAGCCAGTGCCGGAACGATGCTATATCATGTATTGTAGATGTTCAACAAACCGTTGAGAGCCAGCTCGGATAACCTTGCGGTTAAGGTGTTCGATTCGCAATCGTTCACCCCGTTGTTCGATTCCCCTTGTGGGCTCGGTGGATGTGCACTGCTGATGAGTCGAGTCCCTTAGAGGATGAAACAGCTGTACAGTGCTTCCATGGTTTTCAATGGTGAGTTGAGCGTTCGAGCTGCATGATCAATCATATTATATACAAATCTAATCTCCTACTACTCAGTTGCAGATTATGATACTTTAGAAACTGCTCCCAATTCTCTTATTCGACTAAACTTTTTATAATAAAGGTATCCCTGCAAACAGCGGGAACTACTTTGCATCAAATTACATCCAGAAAGTGATCGATTTGCTTTCCTAGTCGGAATGCAGGTTGTTGAACTGCTGTTCAACGCGAACTATGCTGGTTTGATCATTCGGTTTTAGAACCGCAAAGATTTTTAAAGAAACACACACTGTTGAGAAAAAAATTGGTTCCGTATATCAGGCTCCCAAGAACAGTTCAACCCTGCCAACGAGTGAATATCGAATGTCAAATTTGGCCCAGCAGTTTAACCTAACAACAGCACACCCGCAGTAGATATTTGTCTGCACAAAATCCGGTGCAAACTTTTGTGCTGTCCTCATCCCTATCAGATCCCACCCCAACCCCCTCGAAAACCATCAGAGGCAAAATTGAGGAGATTAATTTGTGATTACTTCTCTTTTCTTCTTTTCTCTTGCTTTCTCTCTCTCTCCCTCTCCATCTACACACACACACACACACACACACACACACACACACACACACATATATATATATATATATATATATATATATATATATATATATATATATATATATACATATACATATACATATACATATACAAAGCCTGCTCGAATACAACTCTGGATCATACAATTCGTGATCTTTGAATTTTTTTTCATTTATTCTGCTCCGCTGCAACAACCCTAGGGTTTCTAATCTCATTTGAGACCGAACTAATAGCGAGATTTGGCGAAATGTCGATAAGAATAAGGGTGACTGAAAAAAGACTTTGTTGTCAGTTTTTATTTTGCTGCCCATGACTTCTCTGAGCACTTCTGTTCAGTCAAAGAGGCAACCGTTCTCAGAGATGCTCATCACCCCCCAGCATAAACTGTTCACCTTGTTTCCTTTTTGTACTAAGAAAGTGTAACAGTTCAGTGGTAGGTACTAAAAATCCATCACTTGGAAGGGATAGAGTCGCGTTCTGACAAGGGAATACCACCGGTCACGAATGCTTAGAGTTTATGGAGTGGGGTGTGACACGAAACCGAGGTGCCAAGGTCATTATTCTGTTGCAAAGATCGACTGACCATGGCTAGGCACAGGTAATGACAGAAATTGGGGCAAACAGAGTCAATTCTACATGTATGCTTGATGAATTTAGTGAAGATTTTCCGTTGAAACAGTCCGACCGACAATGATTTAAACCGAATCAAGGCGAACCATGGACAGCCAGGTGAACTGACCAAGTTTGCACTTTTTGAATCGGCTCCTGAGAAGTTTTCCTCATCTCTCCCATATATTACGCTTTGGAGCAGTTAAAATCGGAGATCTAGGGTGCTGTTAGTTTCGGCAAAAGTTCTGATGATTAAGACATACGCAGACACGGGTAATTAACCAGACACATATATCATGGGTCCAAAAACCCCTGAAAATGATTTCAGCTCGGTTTACGATCTCTGGCTGAATGAGGTATGAAGGGAACTCATTTTATTCCCTAAAAAGATGTGCACCGTAATGAGTGACAGTGGTGGATACTACCTCTGAATATTTACCAATGGAAAAAACGGCAAACACTTCAGAGGTAAAAGTACGAATACAAGCTATCAGTGCATTCAAGTCAAAGTCGGTGTGTGTGTGTGTGTGTGTGTGTGTGTGTATGTGTCGGCTGTCTGATAAATACAGCACCTCCGAGGTGGTAGACTACCGCGCCTTTGGGGTATCTTCCGTCTTTCCGGCCTTTGTCAGTGCCTAGCTCTCACCTGCGGCTTCACGAAGCTGAAGAGTACACCGGCGGCCACACCCCGGCAAACTGATCGACAGGTGGGTAAAACCAGGTTGAGGATAACTGAAGCCGCAAAACCTCGCTCAGACTATGCTTGGCATGCGAATAGATTTGCTGTATATTCAAATGGCTGTGTGGTAAATCTGTCGAACCAACAGGGCTGAAAAGACCTCTGGGTAGGATCCAATTCAATCGAATATAGAACGAACTCCTAGGGAGGTACCGGCAACCATGCATCTACACGCTCTTGGCTTGCAGCCCGTACTTGGTTGTGCAAGGGCTAGAGGTGAGCCCCGAAATAAAAGCCGAGTGACTCTGGGGACATCTCTCGTACGAAACACCCGTTAAATTTCATGTTCATGTCATCATGAAATCGGCTTATCCTCTCCATGGAGCAAGTTGCAGTTAAATAAAATAAAGCAAAGTAAGTCATCCGAATCCAGTCACAGTCTTAGCCTGTGTCTAAAAGCGGATTGTTCATAAATTGGTGACCTTATGGAATATTTGACCTCAGAGGGTAACTCGGATTCACCAAAATAAACATGGATAACTGGGTTATTTATTCACTTCTAAAATGAAATGCAGTAAAAATCAGTATTTCTCACAGCTGTGTGCTACTGAAGGGCAAAAAAGTCGAACTAATTCATCAGATAAACAGACACCACCTTTATTCGCACGCACGTAAAACAGTTCTCCAAGAAGACAAGTGGTCATAGCTCGCTGCTGCCAGAACCACTTTCCCCGGTCATCCAATGTAAGTTGAACTTGCATTTTCTAATCCCCTGTCATGACACGATTCATAGCCCCACGGATAACTGACAAATTTCATGCGGTAACCCTCAGATGAGGTACAAGCACCTGCGTACACGCGCATTTACGTACACTTCAGGGCACCACCGATTCATATTTACCTGTTGCAGTGTGCCGCACCAGATCTTACTACGTTGCGCAGCCCACAAAAGCCGAGGGATAGTCCAGTCACGGCCACTGTTGTGCGGATATCCACCCGACTCTTACACAATGGGTAGTAGTGGGGCGAACCCCCGAGGAGTCTGCCTAGGCGCCAGTGTTCATTCATTCAATCAATCCACCACGTACCGTCTCGGGCCCAGATTCATCAACACGAACATACACACACACACACACACACACACACACACACGCACACACACAAACTCACACACGTGGTACATGCACCTGATGCATGTTTCTGGCAGGTGAGTCACTTTCAAACTGTGGCACGCACATGAACAGTCACACAGGGACGCACGTACGGTAGCACACCAGCGGCCGAGTAAGAATGTTCCGAAGAAGGTGGGATTCGCGTTTGCATGCTGAATGAATGTGCACAGATGGGCGTGTGGTGTTTGTTGGAACTTGTGTATACGAAAGATGGTGTGCACGCAGCGAGCGAGTGTGGTTATGTTAGGAAGTACAGTGAAGATTTAAAGCGAATTTCGGGAGTATCAGCGCTTAGCTTCTGCCCTATATCTACCTTTCTCTCACGCTGTTCCATGCTGTTGCATGTCTACGTGTGTGTCCAAAATGAAAGTTTTGTAGACGTGTATGGATATACGTCAGCAACTGAATTGGTTCAATCACCATTCTCGTTAACATGCAGTTTCCACCACCAATTATATGATATGCGAAACAGATGACGTAACCTTGTACAGTGCAACCATATGTGAAAAGGTTCTCGTTGATGGCTAACTGTGGGTTGTAAATACACAATTAGTCCTGTTTCTTTTCCGTAGCTTCAATACATTTTCGAAAATGTTTGAGTATATTGCAAGCAAATTTCTCCGAGAGTCATTCGTTCTAGGATTTGGCCAGTTTTCAGCACTATAGAATGGAGTCAAGAAAATGCTATCGGAGTGGGTCCGAAAAGGCCGTGGTTTCGTCATTGTTTGTACCCACCCAACGGAAAGCGTTCAATAGCTCATTGACTGCACTGACCAAAGGAAAGGCGAAGTACTGCGAATAAAAAATGATTCAAATTTGTAAAAGAATGAATAAAAACTACCGGCCAGTTACTTCCCTTATTACTGTTATGATAACAGCGTAAGCCAAATTCAGCGATGCTTCTGACAACGCCAATTATCTGATAGCCTACGCACCATCTTTTCAGAAATGAGGCGCAGAGCTTCGAAATAGTGATAACTAAGTGGTAAAAGAGAGTGGCAAACAGAATGGTCTGAATGTAAACGCTGTGATAAGCTAGTCAAAATGTGTTTGGTGCAAATAACTTATGACAAAACGTGACACACACACAAGTCGCCTTTGAGACTGAAACTGAGACCTGAGTAATGATTCGTAGAATACAGTGAAGTGTCAGTACCACAGTCCTTTTTATTAACTGGTCAATAAATGAACTAGGGATGCACAAAGAAAGATGCCACTGACTGATCCGAAGCGCGCCCCACGATTGGTTGCACTACAATTTGTTGTATCATGAGTCACTGTCAGTTTGGAATTATTCACATTACCAATCAATGCCACCCCGAATTTGCTACTCGGAGGAAGCCTTCATTCAGACTTTTGAATTCGCAGGTGTTCCTGTTCAGTTTGTATCCAAGATTTTTGATTAGGTGAAAGTAGCAGAGACGAGGTAGTTCTTCTTGCAAACTTTGAGTGCTTCCGTCAAGACAGGAGATGATGATGGAAGAGATAAGGTGGTGGTTGTGGTTACCTGAATCAATTCCAAGCGGTTTGGCAAGTCTGAAGTTATCTTTTCTTTCTCTTTTTATGGTTTTGACTGTGTCATTGTTAAATGCCATCCAAAATCCTCTCTTTTTTGAAGTTAGGTGATCAGTAACTTGAATGTAGCTCCTTATTCATCCTAGAGAGACATAAACTGTTTTTGTACGCTTTAATGCCCATTTTGGTTCCAATACCCTCAGACTATCTGTGCATTATTGCAGGGGCCTTTGATCATGAATCCACATATCCCAAACGCAACACGAGGACTGTTTTGGACTGAGTAGTCAGAAACCTTTCCGGACTTTCTCGTTCACACTAGAAAGCTCCTCTTTATGAGCAATCACACTCTTACTACCGTTAGACTCGGGATTTACTCACGTTCAGCTTACTATCTTATCGTCAAAATGAAGCAAATAGAAATGACTACCAGAAATTTATCACCCTCCAACACTGCTCCTACCAAATGATTGCTTCTCGCAGAATCTTCGTAGCTCTAGTTTGAATGCTTTCTTTACCCCTTAGAATTGGCTACAGCGACAGTAAATACAGTATTCGATTTGCGTTGTCCCATCTAGACGGTACGTTTGACTGCCGCACGATAGCTTCTCTGCTACTTAAATCCCTGAAGAGGGAAAAATGGCAAGTCTAAAAGGTTCATGACCGGGCCTCTGCAAAATGTCACTCTATTCTGATGAACCAGAAGATACCAGGGTGAATAAGTCTTTTGCTAACCAAGTTTTGAGTACTGCAAAAGGTAAATTTCGTTAGCACGGAATCAAGCTGTTATGCGATCAACAGGCCTGGTCAAGGAACTCTAGTATAAATGCTGACATTCCAAATGCTGCGTTCATTCACCGAACCACAGACTTCCTATCATCCTACGTCTCCCCCCCCCTCCGTTCCCTCTGAAATAAGGATTTTTTCTTCAAAAGAAGTCTTTCGATTTCGATGAACTTCAAAAGCGGCTTCCCATGTTATCCCAGATGGGTTATCCTTCACCCTTCTCAAATATGGACCAATTCCCCTAAGAGGAACAGCGATTTCACTTGTCAATATCCGTTGATACCGGTGCTGTTCCTATCTCCTAGAAACCCACGGGCGTTATTTCCCACATTTTGTCGAAACGTTTTCGTCTCGGCGCCGTTACTTCCTTTGCACTGAAGTTGATTTACCACGTCGTCCTTATTCCACTGTATTCCGCTTTTGCTGTTCTCCATGACCTCTATCAACAGGTGCACTCTGGAAGCACTTGTTTTAGTTTGTCCTTGTTATTTTCGAAAGTCTGAATAATTCTGCAAAATCAATTCGCTGTTTCTTTCCAGACTGTCCCTCTACTTTGGATTCTCTGGTCTTCTGACTGTCCCGCCTCTCTGTTTTCGTGGTTATTGGACTACTTTTCCAACAGAACCCAGCGTACCGAAGCTGGTCACATTCTGTCAAGTCCTTTAATGAACAATTCTGGTCTTCTTCAGGGTGCTGTTCCTCTCCCCCTATCTTTTCACCACAAGTATATATTAGCGACTTAGCCATGGCGGACACAGCTCAACCTTCCAAGTATGCCGATGACGCGGTGCTTTGTTATCCATCCCCAATTGACCCAGCCTAGTGTATCAGATCCAAAATCAGTTTGAAGCTTATCGAAAGAACAATGCCTCATTTGATACTTTGTAAGTAACT
This sequence comes from Fasciola hepatica, assembly GCA_948099385.1. Taxonomy (NCBI): domain Eukaryota; kingdom Metazoa; phylum Platyhelminthes; class Trematoda; order Plagiorchiida; family Fasciolidae; genus Fasciola; species Fasciola hepatica. The sequence goes on along the minus strand of CANUEZ040000189.1, from coordinate 2,828,354 downwards.
ATTTATCTTTCGGTAAAACAGAGTCATCGGAAAAGAAAGTAGTCAGTATGCTTTTCGGTTACGGCAGCTAACCTTTTTCAAGACCACTTTACAACAGAATTGATTCGATAGAAAAGTGGTTTTGAGAAAGGTTACCCGAGCTAACCGAAAAGTCTACTGATTACCATCTTTTTCGATGACGCTGTTTTACCGAACAATAAACTCTTACCCATGACCTCACTTCACCCCCTTTATGAGAAAAACATAGTATTCAGGAATTTTCTTCTCTTTCTGGCCCACATCTCAACAATTCCAAATTTTTCCAATGCATATTCATTCTTTCCTGATCTGTTTGTCCCAATGAAGAACCGGGCATTTATTCGCTCCCCTTTTCCAGAGCTCAGTCGGTCAAGTACTTGGGCGTTACTATAAGCACCCGTTTACAGTGGACTTCCCTAATATTAGACAGCTTGAAGAAATTGCATCGGCTCTGTACTCAAATCCGCAGACTAAGGCAGTATGGTATCAGACAAGCTATTATTATTTCCCTTGTCCACCCCCGTGTTCCACTAAACGTACTTTCTGCCTTCTTGTAATCTTCCCTGGTCTACTTAAAAAGGAATGTCATTCGTTATACCACAGTTTGACCATCATCAGTCGTGTATCTTTGATTCCCATAGCCTCTCTCGCCAACGAAATGTGTGATCTACTCATCTTTACACGTGACAAATTCGCCATAAAGATCGTGGCAGATACCACTCATGCTCTTTGCCATGACCTATTTTTTGCTGTTCCCATCCTTCCACAAGTTACGAGCTTAGAGTCGTCCCGTCCAGTATCGACTTTTACCGTGACTCTTCAACGCCTTACTCAGCATGTGTTCCTCCAAGCAGAGTAAGAGTTGCAGAGGAATTTGGCAACAACCTTGGTAGTTGAACCTGAGTTGTTCACTTACAGATGTCCTCAAGGATATGCAATACAGCTCCGTGTTTCAAGTCTGAAAAAAGAGTGTTGCCATCTGACAAAGCTGGATCGAAAGAGAGGTTTTATTATGCTTAACATAAAGGTATTTTACTCCGTTAACCCTTGCACAATGGAAGTGAGTTGAGGACGCCAATGTTTACCATGATTTAGATACAAGGTATGCATTTGATGCCCAGTGCATATAAGTAATTAGGCCTTGTCAGAAGGAGAAGACTGAACTCGAGGGGAAATTTTTGTACGGGAAAGAGACTGTGTGAGAATTCAGTATCATGTGATGAATAAAAGACCATGTGCGTCAAAATACTACTGTCCTCTCTTTTCTATACAAGTCTGACAGAGTGAAGAAGGAGGTGTAGAGATAGCCCAGTTGGTAATATCCAAAAAGAACAGGTATGAGAAAAGCAAGATAGTTTGCGGATTACTACAATTTAGCAGTTTGGAGAAGATTTGCCAATTTAGATTGCGTTCAGGTCTTTTACTTGCTTATTATGGTTCAGATTTGTCAGGCTAGTTGGATGTTTAGAAAGTGAATTTTTGTGATAATTTTCAATAACGGCACGTCAAATAGCTTGATATTTTCAGATATATTTTGGCAATGATGAATCGTTTATTGATAGGAAAACAGTATTATCACACTGAGTTACTGATAACTATCCACTTTCTCGACAGCTTCCAACCAGATTTTCCAGATCATCATCATCATCCAGCATGTCCCTGCTGAATTCCAATTACGAGCAAAAGCAACCCTTTTACCGTTGTCCAGTTCTCTGAAAACCCTCGATTCCACTAAGGAATAGAAAGGAGAGGAATTAGAGGACACTCACATTGAACTCGTTTTGCGTTTTCCGAATGGATCTCATCAAAGGATACATAGCAACTGGCGAATGTACAGTTGGGTGCGAAGGATGATGGGGATTCGGTTGAAATACACCGGAGAACGAAGTGCTTCCCGGGTCAATTGTTTCTGTGCGCGGGTTTAAGGGATGCTGACGAGCGATGAGCAACGTGGCCACGTCATTGCTCTGACCGAACAAATCGATGACATGGAATCGTGACTTGATTAATTCCCCATTGATTTTGATAATCCGATCACCGAGAAGAATGTCGCCACAACGGGAGGCCACGCTATCTGGTTCAATCTGTGTGAGAGGGAGTGTGAGAGAGAGTTGGAAGCCGCAGGTTATTATGCGTTGAAAACTGAAAGCATCAGAACCTTCTACACAAAATTTGTGTGTTTCATCCGTTCGATTGTTCACCTCCTTGTATCTCTTCACTGATGTCCTGACTGTTTTTAAGACCAGTAATTTTATATTCACCACGACTGTCATTTTCAATCAAATGGACGAATACCGCAGTATAAAATGCTCGGACATCTCCATCCGCAGGTCGTGAATGTTGAAAAACTTGAAACTCGTCAGGATTTTACAGTGAGTTTTGCTGTGTCAGGGTTACACCTCACTAAACTGTTCAAACCGTATCTGATTTTGCTAGAACACTATGACTTATTCAGCTACAGTGTCTCCGCAAGAGGATTGCAACCGCCTAAAGGTCATCTAAAGGGGTAAGGTCTCCAAGAGACAAAATTGCAGACCCGGCCAGAAGTTCGTCAAGATGACCGTTCGACCACGGTCGGTTACTTTCGACGATAGATTAGAGAAAGCCACTTGCCGTATCCTCATGGATCTATAGTGGAATATTTCTTGGGGAGAAATGAAAGTAGATGCGGTTTCTGAACGACGTGATTTCACACTTGGCTTTTGCTGACAAAGTGGATAGATTTTGAATTTTCTCGGAAATTTAAGCGGGGCACTTCTGATACGGCTTATACAATCCGGGCTTGTTTATTTTGTTCTCCGTTCCCCAAGAGCAATAGGAACTTTGGGGATTTTGTGCCTGCTCGTGGTCATCGACAAAGCGAGCTCAGATGGCCACCAGACAGTTACGATCGTATGGAGATAACTTTCTATGAATAGTGAAATACCACTCAAAGAAACACTTGATAAAGTTTTCTGTTCTTCGAACTATTACCATGTTCATGAAGTTTATTACATTTACCAATTCGACATGTTTTTCTCGCCGGATTATCTCGTATATTTTCCGCTACGCTTTTATCGTTGTTCCGATATTTGGTTTCACATGTCAGGTTAAAGCCTTCTATGTGACTGTGGAAGCGAAACTCATTTAAGGGAACTCGTGCATGCAGACCAGCAATAACACAGAACAACAGTTCCATAAGTAGTATAACTGACAAGTGGTGGGGAGATTTTACCACAATAATCATTGTCGTCTGCTTTTATGTAGCCAAAAAATATGCTCAAAATTTGAATGGAAACTTATTTTCGCATTACCCGTGGGCCGAATCAAAAAGCCTGTAAGGGAAAACGGAGCAAGCCTTTAATTTGACAATGAAGATCACACACATTCACCAAAGAACCAACATAAATGAGAGGAATCAATCAACAAATAAAACTGATATCACTATCGGATGTTCTGATGTACCCTAATTAAGTCAAAAAGCCCGAACTATATTTTAAGTAAATTTTCGAACGCGTCACAATCGACTTTACTATTGGCTGTCAAATTACAAATTAAGGCTTGAACGGCCGCCTGTGGATCAAATCAGTCCGATCATGCTGACTATCGTAAACAATGTGAATCTTGTCAACCTGTGGTGCGCTCTGTTCTTATCGTCATTTTCGGTAAATATACGGGTCGAGTTGGCCTTGACATTTCATCAAATCGTCAGACTGACGGGGGTTGAGCTGTACAAATTTCTGACAATCAGGTCTGTGATGTGACGCTCAGATCCTGCCTCCAAAGGACAGCCAGGAGGAATTTGATACCACCCCCACTCCCTTATCTTTACCAGTGTTACCGCGACTGAACAACCGTAGGTCTTATTATTTTGACTATTTCCTGGCATAGTTGTCCGTGAGTTTCGTTCTTCTTGGCATTTACCTCCTTGTTTCATTCTTGTTTATCTGTACCAATAAACTGTTTCCCCTTTGAAAAGAGCTGGGCTGCTCGTTTGACTAAGCTTGGTAGGATTTTAAATTTCCTATTGATTATACCGCTCAAGGTTTGTCTAAGAAGGATGGCGGTCAAGTGTGACCATACAGTTTCTTATGTCACTAAACATCTTCTGAAGACTTGTAACACGTGATTCGAAAATCATATGGTGTTCATTTTTTTCCCGTGAGGCTTTGATTTTCGTGAATCGTCGGCCCAGCCATATTTAGAGCTCGCATGATTTGAGCCCTTCAAATTGTCCGGTTGAACTATACTTGAGAAAGCAGCCCAGTCTTAAAGTCGTAGCAACCGAAACTGATACATTTAGACCGTATATTATTCTATACAAATGCTTTTGAGAGCCTTTTCTAATCCATGATTTTGGATTTGCCATTTCAACAGTGTAGCAACAAAAGTGTGGAAGCTACAGGCGACCAATACAATTCAATAAATGATAAATAACTATCTGTTGGTAAAGTCATCACTACTATCAAGAACCGCGAGAGTCAGAAAGATTTCTGAGGGCATGGTGTGGCCGAATCGTTGCCAGAGCGCCCAGAATTGGATGTCAGTCTATGACTCACAGTTGTCTATTTATTCATTGAAGGAAAACTGTATGACTAATTACAGAAAGCATTTATGGAGTGACTCAAAATTTCCTGACAAATTATATTTTATTACGTATATCATGAGAGCTTATTGTATTTGACAAGAAAATATTGAGGACAAAAAATCACCAGTAAACTATTTTCTCTTACTTTTGTCTGTAATATTATGACATTCACCAGTTTCGGTGTCACGAATTTTATACTATGGAAGTATAACTTGAATGGTTTATTTTCTATCTTTTATTTAGTATAAATAGATGATACAACATTTCGGGAAGATGGCCATCAATGAGCAAATACCGAATAGTGAATTGATCCGCAGTGGGACAGTCTGAGTCCGGGACCTCCAAATTTAAGGGTCCTCATAAAGACCGTTCCACCAGTTTCTTGTCAACTACAATGTTGGATCCACGAGACTGTATCTCATATTTTGCTGTCCCATATTTAGGTTTTAAAGATATTCTTTAAAAACACAGTTTATTTGCCGACGGAGAACGTGGACGAAGATATTCTGATACTGAGTAAGTAGGTATGGGAGGCCTATCACTCACTTCAGGGTAAAGGAGCGTTGGCTACAACCCATACTTTAGTTAAACCAGCTGTGTCACTGAGCACAGTGAGCAGCGTTTAACCAATCCAATTACAGAATATGGCAATCTCAGGTGCAACATAAAGCCATACAGTCCCACCGAGAATTTGCATCAAGGTTGGAAAAATGTACATGAATTTGGCTCAGATCGTCATCCAGTTCGAAATCTCAGTTTGGAGAATATCACGAGAATGAATTTCTGTACTAGTTGCCAAGATAACAGTTGCATTAAATATTAGAGATATTTTGTGGCCTCATACTTGATCGCTTCCCAGTACCCAACAGGTATTAGGCTCTGTTCGAAGACATTCAGGTCAGTCTTTCAAAACACTTTCCGAGGAGAAACTACATGCACTGTACGTTTAACAATAACAAAACAGGTAGGTTGGGTGAGTTTATTGTTCCAGACAAAAGTACCTCAGCTCCCGGAGCATTCAGTTTAGTTAACGAAAAATAAGTGATAATTTTTTGTTCACTTTTGGGCAATGTGTGTCATTTTAATAGCAGGATTATTGAGGGAAATGTGCTTCTAGACCTTTATTTATGGTATGGGAGAAATCGCGATACCGGGTAGTGCACGGGGATATTCATTCACCCCGTTTTCCTACCACGTCCCCTGGAGGAATAGCGAAGCTGTAAAGAGTAGGACAGTGACATCAAGGCAGGCGATGAGCCATAATCGTCGTTAAAAATTTATTGAACATAAAATAATTAACGAGAAGAAACATTTACTTTAGATCTATTCAATTTATTTCGACCGGAATCACCCGAAACTCTGGGTGAGTGAATTCACTTTCGCAGTACTCAGTCAAGTGGCTGCTTAAAGGCTTTCTGCGAAACAGATAAACTAACACTGAATACTCACGAGGGATATCTAATTGCCCGTTAGTATTATTACAAATAATTCATTACTTTCGGTCGGTGGATGTTGCTTCACAGAATTTTCTTCCACTGAGTCAATTTTGTTCGGTCGTTTCTGTAATACTGCTCGGTGACTCTACTACTTGTTCAGAAAATTATGCTTGTAATCTAAACACTTTATCTGCGTTCATTTTACTGCTTGATTAACTAGTTCATATTATTTTGTCATACTCCATCCAATTTCGTCAGGTCTGCCGGAAAAGATATATTTTATCTATTCAAGCGGATAAGTCATAATCATTCAACATCTGTCCGCAACACGGATTCCGTCCTGGTCCATGGACTGTTGGTGTACATCAAGTCACGCGATCGATACCAGCCAAGCAGGATGTCAACTGGTGATTCAGTCCAAATTGTCAGAACAGGAGTGACTGGGCGTGATCAGTAGAACAATCGGTTCAGACCTACTGTACACTGTAAGGTATAAGCATATCTCAGTGTGTCACACCGTACGAAATAGGTTAGGCTGGTGGTGATTTCGTTGCATAGGATTTGTGAATGTCAAACTTGGTTAAAAGTGGGATCCGAGTTAACGGTGACCTCTGGTGTGCAATTGCTATAGAATGATTCACAACAGAACTGAATTGTTTGTGATTTGCAGACTGAATCATCTTTGCTTATCGTGTGAATGAGATACTTTTGTATGTGAGAGAATGTGTACGTCCGGATCGGATGGGCTGAGGAATATCCAAAGAAGCATGAAGTGAGCTATTGTGAAAAAGCCGAGTGGAGGAAGTGTTGCTAGAGGGGAAATATTTTCTATTCCCCTTCGCCTAGTAATTTTGATTGTATCCCACGATGGAGCGGATGAAGATTTCTCAAACTATGAAGTCGGCTTTCGCGATCTAAAATTTGATCATTATGTGCTCCTAAACGTTAAATAGAAACCGAAAGAACCGTTGACAAACGGAAAAGAAAGGTGTCGGAATGTAGTGGGGAAGGAATATATATACAAGCCGAGGAAGTTTTCATTGGCGTACAAGATTCGGCATGCTCGATTATAATTATTATTACTGTGCAGATGAGATTTGACTTGTTTTACCGTGTATGCGCAAAATCAAATTCAAGACATGAATTTAAACAAATTGGTCTATTTACAAAACTCGTACAACTGCTGTTACTAACAAATGATATATATTAGAGTTTTATCTACCTTGATTTCTATTATTTTAGGTCGCGTATTCGATTACAAGGAACTTACGGTTGGTATGGTTTTTTGAGCCACCCATTGACAAGAGTGCGTCACATCTGTACACTTATGATTGAGTCGTATCTACTTTTCGATAAGTTCTACAGAAAGATTCCTTTCCAAAACCATGAGAAGCTGGGAAGCTACGGACGCAAGTTTCTATTAGTCAATCCGAAATTTCTCCGACCTTGTGGAATTCCAAAGTACATGTATGTTTCGACTGAGACGAAGCACTTAGTCGGGCTGGCTATGGTCCTGAATCATACGAATCAACAAGACCACATTCAGACGACTTATGAATGAGTGATACCGTGTTCCTTCATTATCGATTACCACCCGGTGACCTAGGCCAAATATTTTAGCAAGAAAAGGTAATAATTTTCAGAATTGTAATAACGTGGCCTTAAAGCCAAAACCATTCAAACGCATTCAGGGTGGTTCTATTCGGACACAGTCATCCGAATCAAAATTTCCTACCGGTTGAACTCTCTCAGAGTTCAGGTAAATTTTGATCAGAATGTACTGTTTTTACTTATCACTGAATTTTACCAATCTATATTCTGTCCTCATTCTAGCATTCATAGTTGTAAAAAGAATCCCTGATTGATAACGAAAAGAGCAAACTGATTCATCGATTCCCCGTGTTATAATTAGGGCCATCAGAGCCCATGCGTTTGTTATGTGTAGTATAGGAACATTTCGGAACCCTGGTGTGGCACCAGAGAAGGACATAAACAGAGTGTCTACTAAATATCAAAATGATTCGTATATGAGCGATTTTGTAGACTAATCATTTGCTTGAGGATGATTTCGTTTTGACATCACTCCAAAAAAGAGCATACGAAATTCCACGAATAAGACTGTTAGCTGTTCTGCAATATCAGGCGGAAGTTCACCAGATAAAGATTTGAAGCTGGCAATTTCAGCGGTGTTCCAAACATCCATATTCACTCAGAACCGGACAACAAACACTCCAACCTCCGTACGGGATCTAAAATCACGAAGCTTGCCCACAAGCAACAGCATGTAAAGGGTTCAATGCATTGTACAGATGAGAATAGGTTCCTGTGACGACGACGACAACAACAACAACAACAATAACAACAACAACAACAACAACAACAATAACAACAACAACAAATTCCATGAAGAAGACGTCGAGAAGAACAACAACCAGCAAAAACAACAGCACCAACATCAGCTAATGCAGCAACAACTGATGGAATGACGGCAACAGCAAGAATGGCAACTAAGGCCAGGGCGACACCAACAACAATTACAATGACAATGAAAACAAATACAGCAACAAAAATCGCGACGACGACAACAACAACCTACGCAACGACGATAACGACAACAAGTGGTCGTTGATTGAAAAACTGTAGCCATGAGTTCATTCCCGTCGAGTGGTCATCAAATTCTAACACTGGGCTCGAAATAAATTGGCTTGAACACGTAAAGCGCACCGTATCTGGTGTTCACTGATGAAGACGGTATCTAATGATTCGCCTAACACTTACTTCAAATCTCTTTCGACAGTATTTCACATTCATGGTGCAATATGTTCTCATAGAAACCCAAACACGAACACTGTTAATGCGTGGAAGACTTTAATTCCAGTCCCCGCTAAAACATTCCACTTACGCATTATCAGTCTCGATTTTCTGAGAATTTCTTACGTTCAAATCACTGTGTGATGCTTCTTCAATTATAGCTTTTTCATTCTTATCCCGATCCCGATTATTCATAAAATCTCAGCTACACTCAGAAGAATGACATATTATTTGTTTCTTGCTAAGAATTCCTTCACCTCGTCCCAAATACTTTACTGGTGAGTTTTGTGGTGTTACCTGCCCTTCCACCTGTCTACTGTGGACCAGGCCCCAATGAGGACCGGTCAACTAAATTCTGGTCTGCCTCTAGATTTGAATATGGAATCTCTGTCCAGTTATCGACCCCCACCGTTCTACTGCTTTGATTGGTAATTCCACAATTCTGTATGAATGGGATTTCGCAGATCCTTCTTCAGCTTTATTCCCTGTGCACAGCACGGACCGAAGGTGATCGAGTTGTTTGGAGCTTCTGTTAATCACTTCTGGAGGTCAGCAGGTGGAATCTTGCCGCGATTGGTCACTTTGGTGAAAGACAACAATGAATTGTCGCCTGCCTCGTTACCATATTTGGCCTATTGGGACCTTGTGTGGTTGATCACTTCATGTCTCAGGGTCAGGCTGCAATTTAGCCGTGATAGAGTTGTGAATTTTCCTATCATATGGGGTAATTCCCTCCAGCTGAACTCATACGCAAGCGTGTTACTCAAAAACCAAGGCTCTTTCAAGTCATATCGAAAGACCCTAACACTTGTTCCCAAAACAGTAGCTATAAGAACACATTCCGCGATCTCTTTATTTTCAACTTATCATGAAATTCGGCTCTTCTAATACGGAATCAGTGGGTTTTTTTATTTTATTGTAAATGAGCACCTATCCTTATTGTTTTTTTGATTGTGAGACTTCACCTTTTTACTGCTCGCATTGTTGATTCATGCACTAAGGGGAATTTGTCAGTTGTACACCAGGCTGAGTACTGGCACCATTTCGTTAAAATTGAAACTACGGGTCACTTTGGTTCACAAATGAACCACATGAGATTCAGCCAGTCTTTGGATAATACACCTGTCAATAAAAATGTATGGGTAATTTTTCTCTGAGGTTTTTTTAAGTTATGCCTGAGTGAATTCGGTTTTTCCGTGCCAGGTTGGCAGACTACGTCTTCCAGAATCCAGCATTTCACATAAATATTCTTCTCTGACACTAAACTGAAACCGGGTGAAATCTAATTAATTCTGAATGCTGACACGAGATCTGAAGGTTCCTGTTTTACCTCAAACTTTATCTTTGTCCAGTGACACCTTTGTCACAAATTTCAACCGTACCTTTTTTGACCAGGTAAGCTATACAAAACGGGGGTATATTTGTGTATTTACCCCAAGCAAATGTCAAGAATGCGATGTACTTTGACGAGCATAGAAACGGACTCCATGTGGACTATTTTTGCCCCAATTCCGTTTGCCTGATGTGGAAAATAGTCCGCGGTCATCGAGACCACCGTGGAAGGGCGAGGGCTGCGAGTTGGGGGGGGGGGGTGGGGTGGGTGGATGGGTGGGCTGAAGCTACTGCTACTGTGTTTTCTTTTGTTCACCATAGGAGAATTCTAAAGCGGAGTTGACAACGTGTGCTCTATTCATTGAAAGTTCGTGCAACTGTCAGCTATGCCTTAAAGGGAATAATAGGACTAAGAACTTGCATGTATGGCTTCCTTTTAACTCAATGAATCAATTCAGCATAAACCATAGTACGTGAAGGTGAGAGCCCTTGATTTATGAAAAAGCCGTCTAATTCCATTTAGATGAACAACTGAGATTAGAATAAATGCCTTCCTAACTGGATTATTCATTCTACAGCAAAACCACATGTAGATGACTTGGTGGTTGAAGAACATATTTCAACCAACAGGAATTTTTGAAGAATCCTATTCATTATTCTACTGCAAATAGCCAAATCTGACTCAAAATGACGAAATATTACATTGGAACTGCACTCTTCGTTACACTTACTTCACCCACGTACACATCGCAATTTTCCGGATCTCCTTCCGTATTCCGATAGCACAGTGTCAGTCCAAACTTCTCTGCCGGAGTGTTTCTAACCAATTTTATCTCCTGAAAAAGCAAAAGCAAAGCAAAAAGCAAAATGATTCACGTCAGTTTGGAACTGAAACTATGGAGAACGGAAAATGCACCGAATGACCACAAACGGTCTTCGGTATTAGGATTATTAGGCAGAAGTACGCCGATAATTACTACCTCCAGTTTACCATCAAAGATGTTGCCGAGGGGGGAGAGTAGTGTTTCAAAACAAAAAATCTGTGATAATCGTATTCAACTACGGGCTGTGTAATCGATTTTATGAAACGAGGTTCAGACCAGACAACAAGTAAAGATCCACTTGTTGTAGTCCTTTTCGCTTGTCGAATGACTTTGGGTTTGATTCACTTCCAGCCTGCAGACAACCGGAGTGGGCTAACCGCGATTACCTATGGGTTCATTTCTGTTCCAAGTTTGAACAATACACACAACCATTTGGTTACAATCGAATAGAATTGTCACACTCCGTGCCACGTCAGTTCAAGAAACAGACGCTTTTTCGTTAATGGCAGATTCTATATTTAATGGAAATTTATGAAAAGCAGAGAGCTTTCATCTACTAATCTGGAACTTCCCATCCCCCCCAAAAGTGTGCTGAAAAGCAAAAAGCTTTCTGTTTGTTTTAATTCGGTAATTTACCCTCAATGATTAGCAGATGATTAGGTTTTATACATAGTATATATGCGCGTGTCTTCCCTTCTGGTTTTGCACATAATGAATGGACCGCCGAATAAATTTTGGGGACAAAAGATCAAACCCAATATCATCGTCCAAATATTACTACTCACTATCATTATCACAATTATAATTGTAGTTGTAATAAGTAATGGCTATCATGAATACAATATGATAATCTTTCATCTTGAGCTCGACGGCTTACTCTACTGGCACCATAAATCCACTATAATGTTCATTTCATTCAAAAGACCGCTAAATGGTTATGTATGGAACGAATTGAGCAAAAGTGCTTTTCGACCCTCGACTCCAATCCTTCAAGTGTTAAATTCCACGTAAAGCCATCACAAACATTCAAATTGACTCCGCAAAGGGTGATTTTGAGTCATGTTTGAAACACGACTGTGTGGACCAGTAAAATATAACAGAGCAGAGGACACTCACATGGAATATTTATCATTAATTATGCACTCGTTGATGTTCCTCTTAGACTACCGTAAGTGTTAGTGCATTTCTTTTCCTGTACCCGATAAGGCTTACTGTATTTACCGTGTTCACGTACTTCTTGGATCATGAAGAAATCGAATATCATAAAGAAGAAAAACGCTTGAGTCTTCTAAATCGTAGCAAGATGAGAGTCTCATGCGAAAGGAAGAACACGCAGATTTGTACGGGTGAACCAGACATTGGGTATACGAGCTAATTTCCCCTTGACTTGTAGCCTATTGTTACTCGTTTTACACACGGACACGTACGTACGCATACTTCACTCGGGGGTGGAGCTCGTGGTGTCGGTGCGGGCTGGAGTTGGCTGGCAGAGAGGGCGAAGATAATGCCAGGAGTGCAGTAGTATCCTTAAGATGTGTTACCTCATTAGTGTTCAGATTCTACTATTCAAGTGCGTGACCAGTTGCATTGAATTGCCAGCAGATATTCTAAATCGGTAACCTAGTGGATTCTCGTCAAGTAGCATCACACTAATATAAAAACATTTGGGCTGAACAAGGATGAAATGGCGGTACAGTCCTCTCGTGGTTTTCAATAATATGAACGTTCACACTGTCCGATGAATCAGAATATGTTTATCATCTCTCAGACCTATTTTGACACGTACTTACGTGTGTATGTACACAGACACACGCGCACAAACAAATAACTAGAGGAGGTTAAGGTAAGAAACAAACAAATGGGCAACATTCGGTACCGAACGCGAATGGCTGTTGACCTCACAGGATGCCCGGTTCTGAAAGCACAATTAGATGATGCCTCATGATTCCGTTCTTCTTGTGAGAAAAACAGCATCACAAGTGAGAAGGATACTTTTGGGTGTAAATGAGTGGTTGGATTTGGAAGTTGTGTCTATGATATATCATCCGTGATGTTGTTGAGGATTTTTCCTCAGGTTACCGGTTTTGTTTCGATGTCATGGCAACAAACACTGTAGCGGTGGCTGTCTTCAGAGAGATCGCAGTAACAATGAGATCAGAGGACAACACGATTCAGTCCACCACGGGCTGGAGCGAAAACGTGTAACTGTATATTCCAGGAAACGTGAAATAATGAATGAGATGTATGATTTAAAGGGAATAGCGGGAGAATTACCAGCGGCAGAAAAGGTACATAGAGGAACGCGTCCAATCATCCTATCTATCCACCCTGCGCTGCCCACGTGAACTCGACAGCTACCCTGAAATCAAGACCCAGTTTAGCCCAGTTATCATTGTTGATCCAGTTTAACGAGGAAAAAATTGATTTGCATTTTTTGGCAAAGAAGAAGGTTCACAAATGCCCGGTTAACCAGTTCGCATCCCAGGAAGAAGGTAACCTTTTGGGATTTCAAGTCTACCAAGTAAAAACATGAGTGGTCGTGACTGACAAACAAGAGCGATTTGAATAGCAGGTAGGCATAAACAAAAAGAGGATGATACAAATCAGAAAATGGGGCCGTCGGACTGATTTGAGTACATAGTTGTATTTGCGACAACATAGCGCGCATTCAACTGATAATAACAGTGTTCGAAACGTTTTGTCGATGAAGTCAGCATTGCTCGAAGTGGATTCTGATGCCTGTGCTGTGGATGAAAACCATCTGGAAACATGGTCTTATTGACGGCTTGGGTTTGAGTTGTGAAGGTTCAATTGATGTCAGGTGAACAGGCAGTTTTTCCATTCAGGGGTAATTATTTACAGCTGATGACTAGCTGATTTAGGAAACTTGTTATTTTGGAGGCAGATACTACGGTGGTCCTAGTGGATTTTTGTGCTGAAAAGCGGTCCATTAGCACATCCAATCGATTTGGTCAAACGGTTTTCCAGCGGTCAAGAATGCACACACACAGCACACACGGTGATGACAAATGGAGAAGTTGGCGCCATTGAAATGGCAAGCGCTTGAACGGACGTCTGTGCTTTTTCACAGTTGCTTGAAATTCGAGAAGCACGTAAAAATTTAGCGCTTCGGCTGATTTATGTGAAAATTCCACAAAGGTGAGTTGTTTCACATTTTCGCTCAACAGAGGTTGACAGTGCCTGATTTTCGAAGAATCTTGCAGAATGAACCCAATTTCCGGGGATTTTCTGTCAAGGACAGGAGTCAGTCATGCGTACGAATAGGCGGAAAACTGATGGAAATTGTTACTGTGCACGGACAAGTTTCCTGAGTCATTCCCAATCTTGGAGCTTGATTTTACCAGAAAATGGTGAAGACTAAATTATCACGGTGTTTTGTAAGGTACAAACTTGAGGCATATATCGATGCAGTATTCAAAGGAATTAGGCTTCCACATTGGTAATTGCGAAATGACAGCGCGTGACAATTATCCTCAGAAAAGGTGCGTGAATTATCAATCATAATGTTCCTTGGGGGACGCCAACGGTCACCATATGAAAAGCGATAAGATGAAGGATAATGACGATTAGAAAGAAGATCATGATGAAGATGATGAATATGCAAATCATGATCATGATGTTCATGATAATGAAGAAGAAGATGATGATGAGGATTCGGATGATAACGGTGATAAAAAACATGGAGTGTTGGTGATGATCAGGAAGCTGAATGGGACGGTGACGAAGACGACGATGAATAGGATGAAAACAAGTAAGAGAAGAAAGATGAAGAATAAAAAGATGCTCACATTTAGGAAGATGATGATCATGACGATAATCATGATGATGATGATGATGACGATGATGATGATGATGATGATGATGATGATGATGATGATGATGATGACGATGATGATGATGATGATGATGATGATGATGATGATGATTCGGATGATCACGATAATGATGGGGATGTTTGGGATAGTGATGATGATGGTGACGATGACGATCAAAATATTGATGATATGTATCCAGATGATCAATCTGATGAGTATGAATATGAACATTCCGAACACGATGATGTTGATGAAGGTGATGATGACTGAGAAGCGGACGTGGACGAGGATGATGTTGATGTTGATCTTGATGATGATGATGAAGTTGAAGATGATGACGATGGTGTTGATGATGACGACGGCGATCAGGATATTGGTGGTGATGATGAGTATGATGAAGATTCGGATGATGATACCGATGATAATGATGACAACGATGATGCTGATGTTGATGATGATGATGATGATG
This sequence comes from Fasciola hepatica, assembly GCA_948099385.1. Classification (NCBI taxonomy): domain Eukaryota; kingdom Metazoa; phylum Platyhelminthes; class Trematoda; order Plagiorchiida; family Fasciolidae; genus Fasciola; species Fasciola hepatica. The sequence goes on along the minus strand of CANUEZ040000189.1, from coordinate 2,813,061 downwards.
ATGATGATGATGATGATGATGATGATGATGATGATGATGATGATGATGATGAAGATGATGATTCGGATGAAGTTTTTGATGATCATGATGAAGATGATGAATCGGATGATGATGATGGAGATGATGATGATGATGACGATGATGATGATCATGATAATGATGATGTTTCGGATGATGATTTCTTGCTTGGATGAAGATGTTGATTCGAATGTTCATGGTAATGATGATTCGGATGATGATCATGATCATGATCATGATCATGATGATTCTGATGATGATGCTGTTGATAGTAATGATTGGGATTATGATAATTATGTTTTCGCCTCGGTGGTGATTGTGATATCGATTCCGATGATGATCATATTGTTGATGAAGCCGATGATTTTGATGAGGATGATGGTGATAATGATGTTGATTCGTATGATGATGATGATTATGATGATGATGATGATGATGATAATTCGGATGATGTCGATGATGACGATGTTGATGACGGTGATGTTGATGATTTGAATAATGATCATGTTGATTCGGACGCGGATGTTGATGATGATTATTTTGACGGTTCAATTTTATTTTTTGTGTAAATCCCATGCCGTCTCTTTTTCTCATTCACGCGACTCTTTTCGGCTTGTTATCCTGTCCTTCCCAAGTGATTTCAGCTACTCGCCTTCTCTTCCTTTGTCATGGTTAACCGGTTACCTTGCCTCAGTTCACCTACGGTCCTCCTACGAGAGGACCAATTTTTCTTTGCGGTCAGTCCAGGGGCCTATGACCTTTAGGTCTTGTGCGTCATAGGTGCTCGGCCTTGCTTGTCATACTTGCATCCGTTCTTTGTTCGCTTTCTCACTCGCACCGCATGAATGACCTTTGTACTTTCGTTCCATGCTGGAGATCACGCCGCGCCTGAGTGAGAGTCTAAGTCAAGCGTGAGTGCAATTCTTCTGGTCCCTGTGTGATTTAATTTCATGGTCATACCTGTCTTTCCATCTCATGTACGCTTACCACTCTTCCCCTGATTCGTCGTTTTTTCTTGCTATAAAACATGGGATTCACCCCACTCCCATGACTCGGTCCTGTTTTGTTCGGCATACTTTCGCTGACAGACCCGTTCGACGATTTGAAATATTCCGGGACCCTTGTGACTAGATCGCCCCACAAATTGAGGTATATTGCTTGTAATTGCAATGATTGGTCTCTTAAGTACACGTAGTTCACCTGCTCGCTTTATTCGATTTGGGTTTTCGGGTTCGTGTTCTATGAGTCACTCATTCGCTGGTCAGCTTTTCAGTTACGGTACTCAATATTTCAGCGACTCTATTGTTCCACTCAACTTGGTGTGTGGATTCATTGACCGTTTTCATTACTCACTTTGAACGAATACTCAGTTGTGGCGACCCTAGGCTTCCGCTCAACTTCGTGAATGAGCCGATTGGCCCATCCGGTGGTGTGCACTCAACTCGGCGAGTGAATCCTGCCGACAGTCGGCAGCAGTCGGTATTCAGTTTGGCATCCACCTATTCGCACTGCTCCTGTACAATACTGAAATCGGTGGAGTTACGAATATGCCAACCACTACCGACTGGTGTCGTCCGAGTTCGGTTCACCATCTATCCAACGTTTCAAGTCTCTGAGTTAGCTGCGAAAAAAATGCCGATGACCAGAAGCCAGTCCAAATACGCCGACAACAATAACGGATAAGTCCCTTCTGACACTGTTTCACGCCATGGTTGTAGGCGTAGCTCTGGTTCACTAGTTAGCTTTGCTCATTCGAACCTGCTGAAGGCTCAGATTAGGGAGAGACAGGTACGACGGGAGCTAGAATTTGAATCAAAGCGGCAAGAAATCAGAAGGTCGAGGGAGCTTCTTAGGGTTGGAAATGAAGTAGAACTGGCAAAGTTGTCGCTGGATGTGGAACAGCAGCTTGAAGAACAGGACCCTGTATTATCAGACCAAATTCCTCGGGTAGAAAAATACGCACGGGCTTGCTGCACACGCAAAGCGCTAGGGGCGGCCGTAGCGGGGCCCATTACTAATGATCCCGAAAAACTCCACCGAAGGACACCACCCACCTTCGATACTCCAGACCTGCCGAAAGAAGAGCTAACCGGCTTCGATGGAGATCCGAAAGAATACTGGGCTTTTATCCGTCAATTTGAGTCGAGAGTAAGGTAAAACGAGAAGATCAACGACTTCTTTATTTGATTCACTACTGTCGAGGAAGCGCGAAACAAACCAGTCGCGAATATGTCATGTTTCCATGCGCACTGGGTTACGCTGGGGCACGCAAAATCCTACTTGACCTCTTCGGTCAACCACACAGAGTAGCCACAAGTCTATTGAACAGTCTGTTCAACCCTGCCAGAGGGACCTCTAACCAAGGAGAAGCCCTTTCTGACCTGGCGATCCGAAAGGAGAACTCAAATGAACTACAGCACTGAAAAAAGATTATCAGGTTTTTAGCGAAACCCTTGCAACACCGCTGGGCAGAATACGTGGACGTTGCTGCGGACGACGGGAGAAGCCCTATTTTTTCTGATTTATAAAGGTTTATTTCTTCACGAGCGCGAATTGCAAGAACTCATTTAGGTCATGTCGCGGAAGAACGAGAAGTGATTACGAGAAGGTCGGAAGGTCAAACGGCTCCTAGGTTACAACCCCGTCGGGAGCCTTTGGTGTTCTACTTTAAGGGGGTCGAAAGTCCCATTGGGTGTCTGATGTGCCAGCGAGAACATAACTTTCGGGATTGCCAAAAGTTCATAGAGCTTAGTGTAGAGGAACGTTGGAGGAAGGCGAGGGGATGGGAGGTTTGTTTCAAATGTTTCGGTAATGCACATAGAGTAGCCGATTGTCCGCACAAGTCGTGCTGGAGAAAGGACCGATGTACAGGAGTGCACCCCCACCCCCCCCCCCCTATTACACTATGCAGAAAGTCCCAAAATACTATCTGCAAACATTTCAGCTACTACGGGCGGTAAAAATGGAGTATACCTTGGGGTGATACCGGTAAAACTGGCCGGCCCCGGCGGAGAAATCGAAACACGCATTTCTTGGCAGTGGGTCAGATTCCACACTTATAAAGGAAAGCCCGTTAGGAACCTTGAAGCTCGAGAGCAGACCTGCCTCGATTACCGCAAATACGGTGACCGGAACCTCGGCCATACCAAGCCAAAGTACAAGCGTAGACGTGGTGGCGATAGACGGACCAGAGGACCTATACATTGACAATGCACTCTCGGTCTCCCGAACCCCTTTAGAAATCTCGGAGAACTCCATCGCAAAGGAAGACAAAAAAATGGACTCATCTACGTGAAATCTTTTTCAAGGAGAGTATGCCCAAGAAAGTGACCCTACCGATTGGCTGCGATGTTCCAGAAGATCAACGAAAGGGAATCGAGGCCAGCCCTACGCGATAAGAAGGCCGCTGGGTTCGGTTACGCTCGGACCCTGAAAAACTGCCGGGGAGGGAAATTTATCGATCAACTACTTGTCGTCATCCAGACTGTCAGTAGCAGAAAAAACAGGCACGTGTACGATAACGAGTTTCAAGACATTCCCTCAAAGGGAGATGTCCAGTCAGTAAAGGATCGCCAAGCCTTGTCAGCGGTAGAAAACAGCACTCTCACTTCAGACGGTCACACCGAAGTGCCCATTCCCTGGAGATCACGCCCGACGGATTTGCCTAACAACTATGCCACGGCACTGTGCAGGTTGTCCAGCTTGAATAGTAAATTCGAGAGAGATCCAGTGCTGGCTAAGAGTTACATTCAAGTCATTCAATATCACATTGATGATGGACACTCTGAATTAGTCCCAGATGACCTAACAAACGACGGCGAAGCCCTGAAATGGTATCTACCTCATCATCCGGTCCTGAACAAGGCGAAGCCAGGTAAAGTGAGGGTCGTTTTCGACCACGCCACAAAATTCCAAGGACAGTCGCTAAATGATAAATCGTATCAAGGGCCGGATCTTATCGCCAATCTAGTAGGAGTGTTGTTGAGGTTTCGATGGGGAGCCGTCGCAGTTGCGGCCGATATCGAAGAGATATTCATGCCAGGTAAGCTGCCGATATCCGACAGGGTCGCCTTCCGCTTCTTGTGGTGGAGAGACAACGACTGCAGTAGGCCAGCAGTGGAATATCAGATGGCGTCCCATCTATTCGGAGCCAGTTCTTCCCCATTCTGTGCAAACTTCGCTCTACGACGGACTGGAGATATTTTTGCATCAATGTACCAAGACTCCATCAAACTCGCAATACATAGGAATTTCTACGCAGACGATTGTTTGAGGGCTTTTCCAAACGACCGAGGAGAGATGAAGTTCGTGCAACAGATTTCTGAACTGTTGTCGAGAGCCGGGTTTCAGCTGCATAAATGGATCTCAAACAAACGAAATTTGCTGAGTAAGATTCCCGTTTCCGAACGAGCGGTGCCAACGATCGTGTTAGGAAGTAGTCCGCTGCCTACACAGAGTTCCCTGGGGCTGACTTGGGTAGCGCAGTCAGATAGCCTTCGCGTAAGCGTGGACTTACAGCCTCGACCCAAAACGCGCCGGGGCCTCCTTTCTTTTATCTCTTCCATTTTCGATCCTCTCGGGTTCGTAGCCCCCTGATTGGTCCCTGGACAATGTCTACTACAAACCATGGATGGGGCTACCGGATGAATGAAGACGAGGAGAAAAGGTGGAACTTCTGGTAGAGATCGTTGGCACAACTAGGTTTGATGAGTTAACCTCGAGGTGTTGAGCCCGCCGGATTATCAAACTCCAAGCTTACTGAATTACACCTATTCTGCGATGCTTCCGAAACCGCTTATGGAGCTGTAGCGTACGCGTGTTTCGTTACTCAATCGAAGTCGAGATACTGTTCGCTTTTGTTCAGTAAGACTAGAGTGGCTCCGACAAAAAATAGTGACAATACCCAGGTTGGAATTAGTGGCCGCTGTCCTAGCCGTGTGGATTTCTGAGATGCCCAAAACAAACTTGGAAGTTGAAATACCAAAAGTTTATTTTTGGACCGACTCGATGATAGTGTTACGCTACCTAACAATGAGACGACTCGATTCTGCACCTTTGTTGCGAACTGCGTAACAGCAATCCGTGAAACGATGCTCAGCGATAAGTGGCGTCATGTGACGTCTAACTTGAACCCGGCGGACTTGTTGTCTGGGGGGACGGTAAACCATGAGGATGTGCCGCGATGGTTGGCCGACCCACCCATCTTATTATCAATGCAATCTACCCGGCCAGTCAATCCTAGTCGGTTATGTGAACTGCCAGGTGTCGAGTACAGACGAAAACCAAAGAACGTGCGCGCAACAACGATCTCCGTCGGGCCCAACAGACTGGTAAACCAGTACTGTACCTGGGTTAGGTTACTAAGGCGAATAGCTTGGCTGAACAGATTTAAGTATCGGTACTTGAGTCGCATTGGACGTGTTGATAAATCCCTAATCAAGATCGGCCCCTCGCTAGTCAAAGAGTCACAAGCCTGTAAGTTCGTGATCGTCAACATGGTCCAACAAGAATCATACTCAGGGGAGATGAAGCATCTAGCAGCA
>CANUEZ040000189.1:2790000-2805000 GCA_948099385.1 Fasciola hepatica | reverse complement strand
CGATGATAATGATGATGATGATGCCGCTGATGATGTTTGTGATGTTGATGATCATGAATTTGATGATGACTATGATGATTTTGATTATTCGGATTATTCGCATGATGATATTGATATTGATAATGATGATGAACGTGATGATGATTATAATAATGATTACGATCATTTTGATGGTTGTGATTTTTATGTTGATGATGATGATGATGATGACGATGATGATGATCTTGGTGTTTCGGATTTTCGGAATGATTTTTTGATTACTCGAATGATGATGTAGATTTTTTGGATGTTGATTCTATTGATGATGCTGATGATGTTGATTATTCGGATGTCGCTTTTATCATTCGGATGATGATGATTTTGCTAATATTATTGATGCTCCTAATGTTGATTTTGATGTTGGTGATGGTGATTATATGGATGATTCGGATTATGTATATGGTGATTAAGGTGGTTATGTTTTACTTATTATTTTCCATGATGTTTGCTTTTATTCTTTTTCATGTGATGATATCCGTGGTTCTTGTCTGGCTTCCTTCGTTCGAATAATTAGCCTTTTTCCCATACTTGCTTCATACCGGACAAACGACTCCAGACTTCGCCTTAGATTTTCACGGTCCTGGTAGCTTTTTGTCGTTTGAACTATTCCATTTTCCTCGCAAAACTTTATACGTATATGTGTTCGCTTTGCATGTAAGTCCTACGTCTCTTACAAATTGTGATGTTCAGTTTGGAACCGATTATTTTCATTTATGGTGAACAGCAACGAGGACACTGTGAGCCAGTAGATTTACCTGTTACATAAAGACTCCTTTTCTCATATTATTCTGTCCTGACCGAAATTGCAGTGCTTTCTGTAGATAGAATTAAGCTTTCTTCAGTGCTTTACAAACAGTTCTTTGGGGTAGGTTTAGAAAAATGCGAAGTAGGGGGATAATTAAAGAAATGTGGATATTTGGAGTCGGTTATTGTCACGGAGAACATCGTTTGTTTGTCAACAGTAATTTTTACACAACATCTACCTGAAATTACCCATGACTAACCGAACCAGGTTGTTTGACTGGCACAAACGTACGTTCAGAGATCACGTGGCAGCAGCATGGTTGCAGGAGACCTATTAGTATACTATAAATATAGTTTTCATGATAATTATGGGAATCTTTTCCAAATCCCAGGGTGAAGCAGGGTTTCAGTCGATGGGGCGTATTTTGTTCCCGATGTCATCGGGAAAAGGTAAACCTTATTCTGAGACTAAGGGCCAAAACGCGTCTGAGGTTTGATAAAATCTTCTAAATGCTAGGCAATTGCCGACAATTATTGACAACATTTGATTAAGTGGAGTGTTCTTAATTCACCATCTGCACATCACTCAAACTAACGACGGTCAGAAAAGGTGCCGTTGGCTGTTGAATAACCAGGCACAGTGTCTCATACTGGGCTGATTGCTGTTTCTATTTTCTAGATCAGGCTTTCAAATCACTCAACTGATCATCGGCTTCCAGCAAGTAAAATACTTTGGTTTCAATCTGCTTATTTGGTCGGACAGATTCTCCGTAAAGAAGACTTGGCAGGGCTGTCTACTTAGGTCTTTTTGTGGCTTCTTCTGGGCAAGTCGAGTGACTTCTAATCGGCAAGCTTTACGTGAATACAGAATACTTATTGACATATACCCGTGTCCATTTTTATTTAAATTAGGCTTCTGTTTTTTCAACTTAGAGTTACTTTATTGTTCTTCTTACCGCGATGAGCATCTGGTCATCATCTCTGTCTCCATTTGCAGAACGGATTCGGTCAAATACTTGGGCATTGCAAGCAGCTCCAATTCACAACTATATGCTCATATTCTAAGCAGCGTAAAAGGCTGTGTAGACAGTTATTTCAAATTCGAGGATTGGAGTATTTCGGTGCCAGACAAGCCGTTATTTTTCGTCGTCCATCAATATATTCTCCCTACCTTAATCAAATGTCCTTTCTCGTTACCTTATGAAGGATTTTCCCATTCGCGAGGGCCTGACTATTTGCAGTCGTGCTTCTTTGATGACCATAAACTGTCATCCCCAAAGAGTGTGGTTTACACACTAAGGCTTGTGATAAATACCCCATAAAGATCCTTTCAGGCCCCACACGCCCCAAAATATCATGACCTATAAGCATGCCGTTCGCCTTCCTCTACATCTTCTGTAATAAAACCTAATCCCCCCACCAACCCGGCAAGAACATCTATCGCAAATCTACAGTGTTTAATTAGCAAATGTTTTGATTGGAAAGGTGAAATTCACAGAGGAATTTAGCATGAAAGTAGGTGGTTATACTAGATCTTTTTCTCCGCAGTGATACTTTCAATTATTTCAAAGTGAAAGCAATAAGTTTTCCCCCATTTTGAACTGAAATACGGGACTGTTAGACTCCCGAATTCCTCAATGAAATACAGCACCATACAACACAATACAATCAATCCCTTCGTCTGACCCCTTGATCGATAAATATGATCGTTTTGCACTTTTACAGGACAGCATTTTTCTATCCCGAATTTATCTTCGGTTTTGACTGGACATAATTTGGTGCTGCTGGTAACTCCACTGTCTTTATACGAAAGCTAAACTACGTGAACTTCAAAAATAAAGTTAAAAAAACTGGACAACAAGAAGTGTATCACACACGGAAATTCCTCACTGCGCCACTTTTTAATTATTCTCGCCATCGCCTATTGACTACTTAAGATCATCAGAAGTACCTTTCGAACTAATCAAGAACTTCGCGGACGTGCTATTAAGTAACTCACGGTGAACTGGATGTGTTCCAGTGGAAGACTGGTCCAGTATGTAGGACTGCGAGCAGGTTGTTCTTGATGCGGTGCAACTCGTGTCTGATAATGTGCCATCAGCTTGTGATATTCATGTCGATCATACTGCTCGTTGACAGCTTCTTGACAGACGCAATTCTGTCGATTGTACTGATCCAATTGGGAACAGTCAATAGCGGAAGAAAGCCCAGTGGTGTTTATTGACTTGCATTTACTAGAAATTATATTCGTTGCTTTCCCGTTGGCCAGGAGATTACCACCAAAACCGTCCTTGGGAACGAGGTTATCTTTAGCGTTTAGCAGATGCTGTTCACAATTATCATTCGTATCATTTTCATCAACGCCGTTAGACGAATCCAGCTGTATGATACCCACGTCTTCTTCATCTTCATCTTCCAAATCCTCATCCTCGTCCTCTTCAACCTCATCTTCGTCTTCCTCAGCATCCAGCTCCACGATATCCAGTAGTCCAGACATACTCGATGAGAACACAGTCTCTGAACTATTTCAAATTGAACAATTCGTTCGGGATGGAGGAAGACGAAAGTAAATGATTTGCAAAGTGATTTGACGCACAGATTTAGAAACTTTCGCACGTTAAAAAAGCATTCTGTATAGAAAACGTTTTGCTTATACATCCATACAAATAAAGTTTTGAGATAAAACGGCGCACCTGTAGAACCCGCCAGTCAACACTAGGGTTATTCGTGGCCAAATGTGTATCCAGTGAACAACACAGAACAACATGGGTTCAGATTTCCTCAGCTGTGAATTCAAGTACCCCACTGTTGAACAGCCGGTAGATACATAAACTGACAAAACCTCTGTGCTAGATACAGCTTTATCAGTGTGTGCTCGTCCCACGAGCCAGCTCTCCTCCCCCCCCCTCACCCGTCCAACTTGAACACGCCAAACGAATCGGAGTCTTTTGCACAAAACTGTGTGTATGCTTCCATATGTTCAACTAATTAAGCTTGTTGGAATCTTGATTTGTACCACACAAATAATTCTTAGTTATAAATCAGAAAAAATCTGAGAATTCGATTTTTATGGTTGAATGTGAAAACTCACCTAATGTTTATGTACCAAACAATAGGAGACAGAGATGTATTTTCCAGTAATATCATTTATCAGTTCATTCCGATCCACAGTTCGCATTAATTTAAGCTACCTTGAGGGCCACTAAGTTTACCAAACCTTTTTCTACTTATAGATGGTCGATGTGGTTGGCTGGTTGTGAGTTCATTTCATTCCTTAAACAGCATCTTTAGTCAAATACCAATCTTCCCTTTTCACTTCTTGATTTGAATCTATCGGGTAAAAAATGAGATCAAAAGTGGGTAGATTACGCAAATGTTTTTGTAAATCGTCTCCTATCTTCGCGCTCTTTCTCTCTGATGACCATTGGCCGGCGGTGGCAAAACGGTTATCGTGGTGGATTTTGGAAATTTACGACCCGGGTTCAATTCCCAGCACGAACGATCACCTTGCTTTGTACTGTTGATTGATGAAATATTCATATCATTGTAGGAAATTTTTACCGTCGGTCTACGCACCCTCTCTCATCTTTTATTCCCAGTGATATTTGTCTCACCCTGATCGGTGGCAACTCTCAGGTGGTATGCATCCTAGAAAACCGTCCAGAACTCTTTTCCCTCTAACTCAGAGCACCCCTGAGTACCAGTAATCACGCTGTCACACATCTTCGTTCAAAAAGGTGCTCCAAAAATATCATTTATCTTGAAACCGGACGGAACAGATCAGTTTTTATTATTGCAACTCATCTAAAGGTAACCTTTCATTGTTTAACCTTTCTGTTTCTTGCCATCTCATGGCTACAAGACAATCTTAACCGTTCAAACAACTTGATGTCCCATGGAAAAGGTTTGGTTCCATTTGGAAACCGTGGTCTAAAACTGCTACACAGGAAGGAAGAATAAGGCCGCAAAACGCAAATCTCACCTGAGGTCCATAGACTGGTTCAAAAGTGATCAACTGTTTCTACACTCTCGAGACATTAAACACGTTCGGAGACTAACCTAAACTGTGCTCAAAAGAAAGAACTCTTCACTGATGGGAAGAAATTTGACCATCTGAATGCCTAGTTTATATGGTACTTGGAGGACCTACCCCAGTATTCCAACAGGCTAACAATTCAGAAATTTAAACCTTTTCAAAGAAGGAATTTTTCAATCTTGTTAAACTCTCCACAGCTTGTGGGTCAGAAGCAATATCTTAGATTATACTTATGCATCGGGTTAGCCCTCTCTGTGACCAAATTACTTATACTATCAACCACTCACTTGAATCAAGAAATCCTGCTTATTGGCAATTTCTAATTAAACGTACTGGACTTTAAAGCCCACAAAATGTTGTCCGAAGTCTCACTGACGAATATCCATTTGAATACGAACCCCGACATTCCACGATTGATGCAGTAGAGTGTGTAATTCATTTTATTTGTAATATTCCACATTGGTTCGTATAAATCAGTCAGGCAGATCTTTTTTTCTGATTGTAGGTCTGCATTTGATGGCATGCCAACATCCTTGACTCTCAAAAAAAACTGCAATCAATTGCTGCCCCACTTAACTATTTAAGTGGCTGAAAGACCAATTCCCAGGCAGAAAGCAGTGCATCCGAGTTGGAAGATAGGTTTCCAGACATCTAATAGTTAGTACCGGTGTTCTTCAAGTAGCTGTTCTTTATCAATTTTTGTTTCCCACTTACGTTAGTGAGTTAACCGTAGCTCACTCAGCTCGTCCTTTCACATATACCGATGATGTTGGCTCGCCGTGTCTCCCATTAGTCCTAATTAGATGAGTTTCATGAAAATCTTGTACACGGTCGAAAGGTTTCTGAGCAGTCTGGTCTTCTGTTGAACGACGACAAATGTCAAGTGTGCATTTTTTCCGCTTTACGATCGTGTTTTGTGAAAGAAACCACCACCATTATTTCCGCTTTTCTGGTTCATGTAAATATTGTGAAATGTCTTGGTGTAACTTTACACGAGAAAATGCACTGGTCTTTGCAGACTAGAATTATTACGCCGATTGTCGTTTCAAATTTGCACACCTCGACAGTTCAGTCCTCCGCAGTCCCTCATTTCTTTTTTCGTACTCCAGTATATATTTACCGTAATTCCACATTGGTCTCTGGTAACTTTCTATGGTTTATAGAAAAGTGAATACTTCACTCTTCACAAAGATCTGCACATCATCGGTCTTGTTTCTGGTTTAGCTTGAAGAGACCTCCTATCTGACATACGTGTTAAGCAAATAATAACATCGGTTGCTTTCACCGAAAAGACCGGCACTGACTGTTCACATTCATTGCATTACCACTCCTATCTTAGTCATTACCATCCATCAACCCCATTGCACGTTCCGACTAGATTCCTCAAAATTATCGCTGTACAGAAATTCTGTAGTTCCATTCTTTGCTGGTGTTTTGACAAACCAGGATGAAAAACTGTCTTATTATCCTCAAAAAGATCTTTTTGTCTATGCACCCCTCCCAAGATGCAAATTAGACGAAGGCGATGAACAGGGATGAAGGTTTATCCTAAATCGTCACCGGTTTTGGAGTGTACAACTCTTCAATGTTTCTCGGTGGCTGAAAAGTGACGTAAAACAGTGGTCAAGCCAGTATCATTGTAATAAGTAATAAACGTTGTTAGATGTTAGTTCAAGTTTCACTCTCTACAACTGGTTATTTTATCAAACTAATTCAGCTTCGTAAAAATGGAGATTTAAAACCAGTTATTTTTGTTATACTAACTGATTACCAGTTAAGAAGTCACTAATAGCTGAATAAAATTTGAACATAGAAGTCAATAGCATTAGATTGCACGATGTATTCCGGACCATTTTGCTGCATCTTTACTAGTGCATACTGCAGTCAAGGTGATCATTTATAAATGGTAAATTGAACGTTCTCATGAGATCAAAGGCAAAAGTGCACAACATTTATACCATTTACAAATGATCACCTTGACTGCTGTATGCACTAGTGAAGATGCAGCGAAATGGTCCTGAATACATCGTGCAATCTAATGCTATTGAATAAAATTTGCTGGAAAATCTCTCTGCAATATCATTTCAAGAAAAAGTGCATTATTCAATCTCGCGTCCACTGAAAAATTGTATTCACCATGTCCGAGTGAAACATGGCTCCTTGATGGCTCAACTAACGGGTACTTTAGAACCCTACCGATAACGAAGAATACTGATGACCTCATTGCATTGGGAATTTTACTCAGAATCCGTGTATCGTAGCGGTCAGGTGCCGTGTGCCTGTGTGTGTGTGTGTGTGTGTGTGTGTGTGTGTGTGTATTTGACTGTGGATGGCAAGCTACCGGAAACAAAAAATCCCATAATGGATAGGCACAGCATTGGAAGTGTCAACTGGAAACAAACCATTGAATGCGGGTCTAAATAGCGTACGAATTCACACTGGGCTTTCGTAAGTTTTGGAACAACTCACCTGAGCTTGTTCGAAATTGACAACTTTCATGGTGATGCATACTTAATCGTTATGTGAAAAACTCATTCATGTGAGCTTTACAGTCCGGTAAACGACTCAAAGCCCCAGGGAAGACAACAGTTTGCGGTTCGAACTTATCTTTTCTGGTTATTTTTTTGCAGAACAACAAACACCGAGTTGTTATACCCTAGTACTAGTGTCAGTTAGCTTGTCAGCTCAACATACTGAATATTGTCTGACAGATTTGACAAATACTGAACTGATTCTGATTTGAAAGTCTATACTCAGCGGGTTACAAATCCACCCCATACTTTGCGCATTTTTGGAGCACCTGTGCACAAATTCAGTTCATCTGTTCTAACTCTACAATTTTATTTCTTTCGCTCCGTGAATTATACGTGATGCAAGTGTTTCACGAGTGACAAACGCGATAGAATGGGAAATCCTTACTCTGTTCCATGTCATTCTACACATTGTGAGTTACCACAGGATGTTATCCAATATACTAAATCTATGGAACTTGGAGATTCTTAACGGCCAAATTCCTGCTCCCGTCTGAATTCATATGTCAAAGCCGTGTTCCACCAATCAGACAAGCATTTGTACCATTTGAGCTCTTAAAGTGATTTTCCGACGAGCAAAAGAATGTAGCAACACGCTAGAGGAAACTTCACGTTTTCGCTTTTCCCCTTGTAAACCAAAAGTTTTGAATGGCGTGATCTTTAAAATTCGCCTTCGCAATTTTCTCAAACACCTGCTCATCAAGTTAGGACGATCAGTGTGGTACAAAGCAGATCTAAAACGAGTTCGCCATCATTCATTGACTGTTTTGTCTCTTCCAACATCCGCAAAGCTCATCCCCGGTGCAGCCGTGTAAATTTCGCATTGGTGTGTCACACAGTAATTTAGCCTGCTAAATGGCTACGAAAACTCAAACCTTTTCAACTTTGGTTGCAATAAATCATACATTTTTCTACTCGGTACAGTATCAGCAACAAAATTTTTGCACAATAAAATAGCTTCACGGAAATTGTGAAATAAGGGAGTGGAAGCACTAGGATTTTGCAGATTATCTTTCGGGAATAAAAGTAGTTTATAGATATTTACTTTTTCCCTTTATCATTTTTTTTCATTTTTCCTCTTCCGTATGACGCCAAAAACTTTGTTTTTGAAGATACTGCTGCTTGAGGTTGCATCTAACTTCAAACTCGATTGCTATTTATTGCGGTGGCTTTGTTCGTCGCTAACCCTACGTTTTGTATGTGCAGCTTACTGTATAATTAAGTCAGCAACGAAGTTTCGGCGATTTGTCTGACGCTTTGGTGTTGGTTATGTGTCATGTGTCCCATAATACTCCTTGACTAACTCACTATGTTTCTGATGTCATTTCTGATGGATACTCCTGGATCAATTACCATATCAAATGGATTGCAAAATCGGAAAGAATTAATTTGATGAAATCAACCTACACATCCTTGGAAGGATGTTTGATCCCCTACACCTAAACTTTACTCGACATCTCTTTATTGTTCCTATTTGCCAGCAACTAGTATCCTGTTGGAGTCGTCCAGGATAATCTATGGGCTAGCTACAAACATACTTAGTTCCAAAATCCCAATTCCATACAATCCGGCAGTATTACACAATATTAAAATACAGAAAACAGACAAAATCTTATCGAATGCTGATTTTATGAGGTCAGGGATCCTACATGAGAACTAAACGAGTCCCTATTCGGAACAACTTTATACATGTTGTCAAACTTTTTGGTTTTTATTTCATTTCATAACATGTGTTTGCTGGAGAGCGGGGAATGCTGGAACGATTAGCTCGTTCGTTAGATGAGAACGCATATTCAGTGCTGTATTCGTGGCGAACCTCAGTTCGGAAAAGTTATATTTCCCCTGGTTTCCACTCTTAGAAAATCTTCAAGAGGTGTTCAGAATAGTTCATAGCATTCGTATTTCCGAATGTTCGAAAAGACAGCTGGATTTATTCGTGAGTAAGAATCGCTGGTAGAGAAAATCTTTCCTGAATATGACATTCTGTTCATAGGCAAAGGAAACGATATTCCGTCGTGGTCACTACCCGATACCTGCTTGGAAGATTCAAGAGAAAAGTACTCCCCTAGGATGTTCGCGACTGTATTCATTTAAGTAGGACGCGGTATTATTCAGACATACAGTTAGTAGGCGAAGTGTTCACACAAAAATAAGCAGTTGAAAATAAGTAAATCCATAAGCTAAGTTTGCCCGACGGTTTGGCTGTGGCTACTCCAAGCCTGTCTGATGAATGGTAACTGATGACCTTTTTGGTCATTGTAAATGAACCGACTGTGCGACTTATTTTTCCAGTAAATAACAAAGAAGACATGGATAATGTTATTTACGAGGCGCTGAACTGAATTCGATGGAAAGTACAATAGCGGATCTCACGAACATTGTCAAAAAGCTTACTATTCAGCTGACGCGAATATAGTTCGAGTGTACAAAACGGACCATATCCTGATTATTCAAAATTTAATATTCATTTTACCATCATTTATTCATTAGCCTGAAATTTACTCAATTCGGTGGTAGTTCGGATAATTTTCAAATTCAGTAATACAATTTCCCTGACATTCAGTTGAACTATGCTCGTGATACTACCAGGATTGTCGTAGAACAGTGAGACGGAGCTTTCTGTTTGTGAAGACAATTACAGTATTGATAAAACAGCATCCACAGGCTTTTATGAATCAGGTAGGGATTTTTCTTGGTCATACTTGGTGAGTCAAAGTGTACGCAACATACAGCTCTGGTGAATTTCTAAAACCCAAACGCTGATTTCCCAGTCACACGGCACCAACTTCAACAGGGGCAACACGACTTAATTAGAAAATAATCTCCCATGGAAATTTTCACTGATTATGTTATTCAAAGCTATGTGGAGGAGACATTCTAATTTGCTGTATTATGGTGGGTGACTCTATGCTACATTTAAGCGCCTGAATCTATGAATCACTTCCAGGTGATCATCTATTCCCACACTGAGCGACTCATTCAGTGTGACAAATGGCCATTTAATAAACCATACACAAACATAAAATCATCGGCTGCTCATAATTTTCCGAATGGATTTGTTACCCCGTCATAAAGGTGACAATTTTGCAACTGAGGGGCGCACTTGCAGGAACACCTACCCTCCCGCTCAGCGAGGACTTCAGCTCTCATAGGACGAGAGACGGGTCTCGATAGGCTACATTTCACGACTCATCCGAATTCAGGATATCAAGATACTAATGAGTGTACCCATCAAAAATCCTCTCACGGAACATAATTCAGCATTCGAACCGGTCGTGAATCATCTGCTCAGGAAACGAATATGACCATTCACACATCTGAAAATCTCCCGCATTGGAACCTACTCGCCCTTGCAACTATGACTCACGGACCATTCCCTTTCAAACCATACTTCCAATTCATAATCTTGCCTCATTCTCGTCCGTTCTCTAGCTGTCCAAATAAGAGGTAAACTCGAAGCATACGAGACAAATTCACTCAACTGCCCAGTTGGACTCGCTTTCCTAAGGCATCTCAAAAATTAGAGGAGACTGCCTAGTTGTGGATGAACCGCTCGAGATATTGGAGTGATTGTTTTCTTATTGGTGACGTCTGTCCGGTTCGAGTTTCCCTAACAACTCGACAGAAAAAGACGCATAAAACCACGAAAACAAGTTACTTCTCAATGGAATTCCATTAAATCAAGATCGTTTTGTGAAAATATTTGTGCTGGATGTTATCCTTTCCGTTGAGCTTTGTAACTTCCTTCACGAGAGCCTCAGATTTCCATCATTCTAGTCTGTCGTAAACCTGCAACGTCGAAATTCCGGTAGATAAATTCTTATGCCTTTTTATAACATGTTGTGAGCAAAACACGGAGGTTTTCTCGACTATCTTTTCTGGCGAAAAGTTTAAACAACTCGTTATTTCGCGCTTGTTTAGCAAAGATTAGGCGTCCTATTTTTCATAGAAACATCGGTTTGTGTAATTTTCAAAATTGGTTCCGTTTTGCCTTTGCTGAGTTGATGGAAATTTCAGCTTTTATGTACAGTCAG
This sequence comes from Fasciola hepatica, assembly GCA_948099385.1. Lineage (NCBI taxonomy): Eukaryota > Metazoa > Platyhelminthes > Trematoda > Plagiorchiida > Fasciolidae > Fasciola > Fasciola hepatica. The sequence goes on along the minus strand of CANUEZ040000189.1, from coordinate 2,793,616 downwards.
TTCAAAATAATCGGGATCACCGCATTTCGGTCGCAATCCTGACAGGCATTCGAATTTCAGTTTATACAATTGATATCATTCTCAGTAGCAAATAATATTCAACCGACACTATTGTTTAGCAAGGAAGCGAGAGTAGTATCAGCAGAATAAGCTGGTATTTTACCGTACGTCATTTTTTCGACCGAACCGAATTGACTCCGAATTTTTCGGACAAACTGTACACCTATCTTTATAATCGCGAAAAAAGATTTTATAACGGACCTCACTAACGTGACTTAGATGTAATGGTCATGCTTTTCTCACCGGTGCGCCAATCATACGCTACTACAAGCCTACCGTTGAGTCACTTGATAATGTATTGTTCTCCATGTTTGCTTGCATGGTTTTTACTACTTTCTAGGAGGCACATAAGTGTTTGATTTCATCGTATGAATAATGTCTCAGGGTAGGATCAGCGTCTGTTGTTTGGATGTGCGGAGCCACCTGTTTTTTAATTTTCCTTAGGAACCACAAAGGAAAGAAGAAAATCGCAATCCAAACGGTCTGTTTCACTAAACAAGGCACCGAAAACAACAAATGTGAGGTAAGGCATGGTGTGCATGAGGTCTTAACCGGTCGGGCGTAGTATGAATCCTCTTGACAGTCAACTGTTTAATTATACTAAAGTTTGCCGTTGGTGACTCGACTTAGCCACTGGTAATCCTGGACTTTAGTCAATGCCATATAGACTGGACAAAGATAAGAAATAAGGGATGAAGGTATTCTGGCGGATAGCTTCAAAATTTTCCCATAACTGAATGTTTACCAGAGCATTTAAATGATTTCTCACAAAGAATGGAAGTTGATAGAGAGCGGTCACTTGTTCATGTTCCTGCTACGCGTTTCACATCAGTTATTAGCCTGTGAATATCCGACAGGTCGTCTTGCGACCATAAGTCATGACTGATAATTTATTGTCTTGAATACGGCAGTGGTCTTAAGTTGTTGAAGATGAGTACAAAAAGGGCAATACTAATCTATTTTGTGGGACAAGTAAATAATGATACACGTTAAAATACAAATCTCCGAGGTTTTCTAGAGTTAAATTGCCAAAAACGAAGACAGAGAGCGAGAGGGATGAGAACGGAATAACACTGTGACATTCATTGCTTTGCTGTAAATTGGTCCTTGAAGCCGTAAGCTGAAAAACGTTACAAGTACTGTCGAAATTTGAATGAAAAACACACCTGCTTTAGGGGTTTTTCTTTCCTAATTTATCTACTCTTACACCAAACATGGATTGGGAATATAGAATTCCGTAGCACTCAATATTTTGTACGTCAGCTCAATAATTTCGTCTGGTTAGTTGAAATGTCTCGACTTGAGTTACCAGGACAAATTCATCTGGTGTTTGAAGGAAGAAATTTCACAAACAATGAAACATGAATATTTAATGCAATTACGATAACTGATCGATAAATTCCTATTGTGCCAGGTGCGATTCTGTTTGCTGGGGTTTCGATTATATCTGTGCGTTTTATAGAGAAGCAGAAGAAGTACAAGCACATTTTGATAAGACTGTTTCATCTCGTGGTTTAATAGTAACTTCGTGATTGATGTTAGACTTAGGACGGAACGGATTGCTGATTTACTAGGAAAGGGTGGCCCAGAAAGTAAGGTCATATGAGTGTCAAATATTCATTTACATTCTCGCGATGAGAAAGAAATGAACATTTGGGAGTGGTACATTTAAGTACGTTAGCAAATACGAAAATGTATGTTGCACGTTTCTGCGATAGATATCCCTCAGATGTTTTCCTTAGATAATTGGACGTTTTCCACACTACTCGCGTAAAGCATGGCGTCTAAATAAGACGCGATGGGCAAGATTCGATACATCCGATTCGATATGTATGCTTTTCCGCGTTTTTGTGAAGAAGAAAAAAAAGATACAACCAAAGAGTCATCGATTTCGAAAAGGGATTAGGCGAAGTAGGCTACCTCATCTTTCTGCCGATCTAAAGCCAGCATTATACGCTCAGTGTAAATGGACGTTTGTTGCAAAAACGTGAAGGAATTTCAGTTGAATCGCTTGTCGTTTTGACTAACGACTTAATCACGTTCTATGATGAGACGTTAGCCATTATAAGTAATCCACAGAGAGATTCATTCCAATGACTTCGAGATTGTCAAACACATTACCCCAGCTGTTATGGGTTGCAATAAGTTATGACCAACCTCGTTGGAGTGTTAACCTGGACAGCTTGAACCATACAGAATTCACCAGGATCGAAACATAAATGTTTCCAGTCTGTCAGATAACGGGTTTTTTTTCTAAAGATTACCCACCCAACAGGTGATGTGGCAGTTTTGACCTAACGTAAAAGTGTTCATCTGATAACCAAGAACATGTTTTAGTTTTGTACGAGTGTATTGGCAGTATCAAAACTGCGGACACATTGAAGGTTCTACTGGCACAATGGCCCGACAAGGACACTAATTCAGTTATGATGAAGCGTTCATTTTCAGCTTTGGAGGGATAAATTCGTCCCTTTTCTCCATATACACCTACGGAGGTGACACTACTGCACAGAATAAATAATATTTTTTGGCTTATTTGGTAAACCCGGTGTCTAAAAAGAGGAACTAATTGAGACATTTCAAAATACGACTGGCCGGATAATGATAACAGGAAATATCAAACTCCATGCTACAGCATTACTTGTACTTTAATATCCCTCCATTTTTCCATTTATGGTCCACACTTTCACAGATTTTGCGGATCGACATCATATACGACTTAGTAAATTCGTCGAACTTATCAAGTTAAGTTCTTCCCGGAAAGGAAAGGTAACGCAGACAGTCTTTGCATTCGCTGGTCATCAAGCTGTAAGTACACATGCAAAAATGTTCACGTCACGGTGCAAAGTTTTCCATGGGATGTACAGTAATTTCACAAACTACAATTTCGTTTGAATTTCGCACAATGTACGCCGTTTTTGACAACAAGTAGATGCTCCTGTCAAATGTGGACTTTGGGGAACAGAGTTCCTCGTGGTAATCAGAAAGACACACATTACGTCCTATCGGTATTTGAAATGGTTAAAACCATCGAACATTGCATACATGCAATGAACCGTAGGGTTACGAGGACAGAATATACAAACTTTGAAGTGAAAGTGATTGGGAGGGTGCAAAATGAGAAAGACTTGAAGACGAAAGTAAGAGTGAGGTTAAAGAGGATTCGAAAAATGACGGTCAATCGCAAAGATAACGAATTCGCGAATACTATGTGTATAAGAAAATGATTATTAGAGTGATTCAGGCTCATAAGCGAAATGAAGTGATGGTGACGGTGATGACAGACATGATGATGACGATGATGATGATGCTGATGATGATGATGATGATAGTGATGATGATGATGATGATGATGATGATGATGATGATGATGATGATGATGATGATGATTCGGATGAAGATGATGATGATGATGATTCAGATGATGATGATGATGACGATGATGAAGATGATGATTTTGATGATGATGATGATGTTGATGTTGATGTTTCTGTTGATGATATTGATGATGATGATGATGATGATGATGGTGATGATGATGAAGATGATGATGATG